>JAJJMB010007553.1:2277628-2371650 GCA_023531105.1 Papaver atlanticum
GGAGGAGATCAATAAGCTTCATCATTATTTATCATCGAGATTGTTTGCGGTGAAGAAGAATCAATTTTTGCCCAAACAGTCAATTCCACGCCCTAACTGAAATTTTTGCTTACCGAGTTCTTCTTTCAATTTTTCCTTTCTTTCTGAATTCTTATGCATGAAATCTTTGTGAACACAGGTTGTTTGTATAAATGCCTAACAGAATTTTAGTAAGATGAATAGATGAAGTAGAAATGTGATAAAGGAATCTTAAATGAATTACAGCTCGGTTCTATTTTTTGTTTATCGTGATCTTTAAGCCTGTGAAAATACTCATAACAAGTTGTGTATAGGAATACTAATTATGGGTTTGCTCTGTTGATGTGCTTGAATGGGTTTAAGCTTTGTTGGATTGATCAAGATAAGCAGCAACCACATTTTCAAAATAAGTAGTAGCCATATTTTATAATAATCACATTTCCAAGCTCTGGAGTCTAGACTGTGGCAAATCTTTAACAACTTCCTTATTGCTGGTGGAAATGATCATGAAAAATGGAAAAATATAAATGCCACCAAAGCATATGACTGGATTCTATCTTACCCTGTAACATGTAAAGTATTTGGTTTTATAGTTCCAAGTCGTCGCATAGTTTTGAAAACCTGTTACTTCATGTGTAAATTCATAAGTATTTCATAGTTATAAGTCGTTGCACTTCTTGATGAATCATCAAAGACATTGGTAAGAACTAATTCCACAATGGGTCAATTCCACGCCCTACTTGAATTTTTTGCTCAAATTTTCACCACTAGTGCAACGGCTGGCCCTCCCACCGTGGCAACGGTTGAGCATACACGGTGTCGTCTCTGGATTTTGCAATTCTGAGCTTCCGGTTCGTCTCGACTCAGTCTTTGAATTGCGCTTTTTTATTGATTATTTTGGGTAAATATTTAAGATGATTATGATCTGTCACTCTTTTTAGTTCTTGCTTATAGATTGAGCTATATCCTCGTACTTTTTCTGCATTTGTTGTGTTAGTTAACCCTTTGAATTTCTTCCGCAGAGGTTTATGAAGAAGTTCTGGAAATAGTTTCGTATCAGACATTTTTTGCTCAAACAATTACATTGGAAATGTAGAGTCTTTGGCCTTTGATGATGGAATCATTGTCAGAGTGCACTATAGATTTCTTTCCAAGTAAGTGTGCTTTGAGTTATGTTGCATATTATTATTTCTTGATTACTGTTGTATGGATCATGGGCTACATTCCTGTATTCAGGTGGCAAGGTCATGTGTATCACCTATGTTCTCATTATTCCAATCAAAGTTCCTATTTAGTTGCCTGTTGCCAGATTACCAGCAAAGTCTTTGGCACATGCTTTCATCTGTGAGTGCTACTTAACAAAGATTATCTTACTGGCCATATCTGTAGGGTTAAAATTAGTTTAGTACTGTTATGTCTTGACTGATTTCTCTAATATTTCTTCTCTGCTTTGTTGAAATGGTGCCAAAGCAGCAGTAGGTACTTGTGTCGCTGGGTTTGCTGCCTTGTTTTTATCTTTTGGTAGGGAATTTAGGAATCCAGAAGAACCAGAAATAAGAATGCTGAACATCCCGGTGTCTAACCACATACTATATGAGGATTGAGGATATATGAGTGTGTGGTTCTGTCTGCAGATGTGTCTGGTTTTATAGTGAAAATCAGATCAAGCCGTTGGGAACGGTCACATTTCCAACCACATATAATCTGCCACGTGTCACACTGCCAGGTGTTGTGCCACGTCTTCAAGCTGTCAGGTGGCGTGTTAGTGCCACGGATGCATAAAGGTGCCACATAAACATCAGTTAACCATGGTTCAACTACCATGGTTACAACAGAAGAAGGGGTAGATTAGTCAGAAAGTGTACAATTTTATTCATTTTCTGTGTGTCGGATGAAGAAAGACCAGTTTGTCATCACTAATTTAAAGTGTGATCATTTTGTAAACCAAATTAAGAAAGGGTGACCATTTTGTAAAACACCCTTTAAATTTTTGGGACATTTGTTGTGCCGGACAGATTACAGTCAAGTCATCGTAAGAAGGCCTCCTTAACAGTCGGTCAACAAACCCAACTCATTATTGTCAATTGGTTTTGAGTTGGATGCCCATATTCTTATGTTCATTACTTTAAATACAGTATTTGAAAAGATTGTTTGTTTGTTAAATTTGGTATAAAGCAGTGAATCAGTGCTTATTCGAATCAGATTTTAGCAACTCGGTCTTGTCCAAACTGCAGTTACTTCATTTTTAAAGAGCAATAAAAAGAATTATTAGTCCCACCTTATTCAAATCAGAGTTAGGGATGTGAATGAAGGTCCTATAAACCGAAGTTGTTGCAGTCAGTCTAAGGCATCTTTGCGCTTGGGGCAATGACGCAGCTAATGAGGTGATAACCGAGGCGCGTCAATTGCTGGTTGAAAACTATTTCCAAACCCCCTCCTCGGCCTTGGGTCTCTCAGGGCCGTCGAGAATTTCTGGAAGGGCTCCCTCTAATCAAGGGTAAAGCCCTACAACTCTTAAAACTAAAACTTTTACAAGGATAAACAGAGAAGAGCTCGTATCATTAGATTAAAAAGCTTAGTGTTTATTTGCAGAAAGAGTCTTTTTCTATATTATTTGGAGTTTTAAAACTCAGGTTCTCCTTTTAACTGGAATTGGTGTCTTTTCTATATTATTTGGAGTCTTGTACTACCCTGTGTGTTGACTGGTACCCATGGATCTTACATTATGTAATATACGGTTAATAGCCTCCACTGTAATATACTTGTCGGGTAGTAGAGCCTGCATTTCACTGGACAGAATCATAGAAAGAAGAAAAGAGATGGCTTTACTCTAAGTCATCTGTTTCAAGTAACCTTCATCTGGTGGCCCTAGAGCTTTAAGGAGCTTCCCTTGATGCGTTATCAATTGATCGTTTTACACCCTCTAGAGGAATAAAATTTGAACCTCATATGCACATAATTGCCCGTTTCACACCCTACGAGTTGGTCTTACCACCTTCCTTCCTGCAAACTTGACTAGAGTGAGACCACATCGGGACAATGTGTCCTCTTCCCACTTCAGGACGGTCTGTGGTGTCTAAACTTTTTTTTACATCCTCATAAAGAACGGAACCTATGAACCTCTCCACTTCCTTGGTTGTCATTTCATTCGTGAAGGCTGCAATTTCTCCTTATTAGGCTTGTTAGCTACTGGATTTGTCCGTAGACATGAAACCTTTCTTCTCAAAAGACTTCAGAAATTAAGCTTGTTTGTTTGCATTCAACGACGAGTACGATTTAGAAACCACTGGAACTAGAATTCGGTTGTTGCCTAGATAGTGGGTTTTGGGAGACATGCAACAATGAAGCTCTGGCCACAACCTAAGGAGAGTGAATTAGAATGTCCCAATGAAGGTTTACAACCAAACTGAAACTGGGGAATAGATTCTTATGAGCTTTTAATGAACGGAAAACACCAAGAATGCACGAGTGTTTGTTGTCTCCACAGAGCATCCATACACAAAGAAAATAACAAAAAAAAAAGCCCATCCGTTGAAGGTAAGCAACGAAATTTGAAGGTCATATGCTTGATTGAATACCAGATTCACACACTAAGATCCGGTGACCGCATTGCAGATAAATCATAGTGATAACAAAAATATAAGAATGCACCACTAGATCATTCAATGTTGCAAATTTCCAATGTTCATTTTGATTGTTGCACAGGGCGACGGGAAAAAACTACATAGCGAGTTTCACTGTAACAAAATGGTTAGTCCCACATTTCTTGTGCCAATCCAAGACACAGGGAAAGATAGACTATAAAGAGAGGAGAGTCAGAATTGAAAAACATACTTACCTGGACGTGGTCTATGGATGATCATGAAGGTCCATGGCCTAGGTTAGCGACCTCCATTGCACACTAAGGAGGGGTGCTCGCCTAAGATCTCCCCAAGAGGGAGAGTCTATGTCATAATTTGTTCCTGAGGGGGGAAAGCGTCCGCGCTGCCCCCTGCCAAATCTTAAAACTGAAATTTGTTGCTCAACTATTGAAACTAAAATTTGCTGCTTAATTTTTGGAAGTTCATCAGAACTTAAGCTGCTCCTGCTGAGCTGACAAGCGCTCAATTTAGGCTGAACTTAAGCTGCTTAATTTACAGATTTACATTGAATATTAGAAGCAGAATGAGTACATTAAAAAGAAAAAAAGCTAAAAACCTACCTACATTTCCTCTTCTGTGTTTCTTCTACAGCACTTGACATAAACACACGAAATTTGAAGGACAGTGCAAAATCTATCAAAAAGTAGTAAAGCATGTCAAGCATGGTATGAGAGAGGCTCAGTAACCAGTGGTGCATTCATTAGATATATTTAGGGATTTCCCCTTTTCTTAAGAGGGAAAGAGCGTACTCTCCAGTATCAATAAGGTCCTTAATGTTGTGAAGGGATTCCTCTTCTGCGCCTAGCATGAAGATAGCACGAGCCTCTGCTTTCTTGGCCAATCTTGCTGCTAAGTTCATGGGAAGTTTTGGGGAGTTGAGGCTTCTTAATATCTGATGGTATAGAGAAAGGACTCGTCCTCTATTCCTTGCCAAGTCCTCGGCTGTTTGCCCATATCAGACCCTTAGCCATATTCCCTAGCAACAATGAAATAGCTGTCTTCTCTTTGTAAATCAAGATATTTGATGTCTTCCACCCCTGTACGCAAATCAAGCACTTGTCAGTCTGCATCTCATTTTAACATATTTCCAGAGTTTGGTCCAATGATCTACAGTTGGATTCTAGAGCTGACTCATCAAAAGAAAAAGCTCCAAGGAAATAAAAACTGTCATAATTCATAAAGCACAATTAAATGCAAACAAAGTAAGCTTATTAAGTTGAATAGTTCTGCATCGGTTTATTCACTACTAATTAAGTAAGACGCGGATCATTGTTCTTCCATATCTTGCCCGGCAATTAGAAATATAAGAGAAATGGCTCATACAACTTCTGCAAAATGTAGATCCGAGAGCATAGAGAAACACAACTGCAGCCCTAACTAAGACTTTGACAATCGATGTATCATTGTCAAAGACAAGCAAGCAAATAAAACATGTCAAAGGCAAACAGTTAAGTTGCCGACTAACAAGGTACAAAGATTCACTCAAGCAACTCACACTCAACTAGCACATGATGAAGGTCAGCTACCTAAAACTGCATTCACCCTCGTGGCAAATTTGTTTCAATTACATAAACTTTTCAAAAATTGCATAACATGGTTTCTTGTTTTGATATATCTCATTCATCAAAACACATATGGAAGGAAGTGTGTATAGTTCCAATGATGGCAATATTTTCAAGGACATGAAGATTCAATGAGACCCAATTTCTTAGAAAGCCTCAAACCCCCAAACCACTCAAAAACGACCAATAAAAGAAACTAATTAAAACAGGCCGTATCATTAATCATCATCTCAAAAAAAACTAGGAGGATTAGAAAATGAATGGTGCACCTATCAATAGAGATCCACCATCACCACCAAAGATATCTTCAAGCTCCTTTCTTCAGTCTCTGTCTATCTTTCTACTGATGAGAACCAAAATTTCACTTCACTGGAAGAAAAGTTGAGGAACAAAAAACTTACATTCCAACTAGTTTAGGGTTTAGGTGAGGTTTGAGATGTCAAATATCAGATTGGATGAAACTACAATCTATTACTGAACTCGGGTTGCAAGATTACCATATACAGACCCAATGTTCTGGTCCAAGTGAAGTTTGAGATATCAAATATCAGATTGGATGAAACTGCAACCTATTATTGAACTCAGGTTGCAAGATTACCATATACAAACCCAATGCTCTGGTCCGGCTGAGGTTTGAGATGTCAAATATCAGATTCGATGAAACTGCAACCTATTATTGAACTCAGGTTACAAGATTACCATATACAGACACAATGTTCTCGTCCAGGTGAGGTTTGAGATGTCAAATATCAGATTGCATAAAACTGCAACCTATTATTGAACTCAGGTTGCAAGATTACCATATATACAGACCCAATGTTCTGGTCAGTAAGGAAAAAAAACTTAACTAGTCAGACCCCAGTTATAGGGTTTAGGTGTTAACTCTGCACTGGCGTTCGCTTCCAATATGAACTTAATAGGATAGTTTCCGCATGATGTATTTTTCGAATCGATTTATGAGCATAAGTATTTTGATTTGTTAGTGCATGAGATTGACTTGGAAAATATGTTACCTCACATCTCAAAGTTTACATTTCGTGGGACATGTAATTCCAACCTAGAGCTTGTATATTTGTTCTGCAAATGTTTGAAGACAGTTCATATCTGATTGATTTGCAGATAGCTGATGCTCTTTATTATAACGCACCTTTGACACTTAGTGTGCTGCATAAGCTTGGAGGCAAACTTTAATGTGCGGTTCCAGATGTTGCAAGAAGTCGAAAAGAGTGGTGTGAAGGCAAACTTTAAAAGGTATACTTCATATATCTTTTTGTTCCCCTGTTGGGCTCTCTTTATTAAACTAATGTAACTTCTACTAATGTTGTCCACTAACCACGCAGGGAACATGACAAAAAGGTTTGCTGCTTGGGATTGACACACGTCTTGCGCTCCTTGGAGATTAGTTACCAGTGGCGGAGCCAGGTTTTTGAATTTAGGGGCTAAAAGCTTTTTTTTTGCCGCGCCCAAATCAACACGGGAAAATACCTACTACTTCACTTGAAAGCACAAATGAACTAAGACCATATTATTCTTGCAAGAGAGCAATGTACGGAAATGTGTTGTCCAGTCTCCCTCCTCTGCCACACTCTCACTTATCTTACCAAACTTCATTGAGAATGTATTCTCGTGTAGTCGTTTGTATCGAAATCTCTTCAATCCTAACTATTTAATCTTTCAAATATAAACCTTCTGCTAACTTGTCAAGATTGCAGACGTTATAATCGAAAAAAGTCGTATATAATGCCCACTAATTCTGTTATTTGTCATTCAAGTTTCGTTGAACAGTCTTTGCAAAAAAAAAATAGCGCCTTGAGTAAGATTTGATCAAATGGACACTGCAATGAACAAAAAAGCTACAAGATAGCCCAAAGTGTGGCCTTGGGGATAAACTTTGTGTTCAATCATAGACTATATCAACGTTATTAACGACAGTCTGCGTGAAAGAGCTTACATTTTAGATCAGATAAAAACAAAGATAAATAGCTAGGGGCCTAGGGGAAATGGGAAAACTGAAACACATTTTCACTAGCATTTTTAAGGTTATGAATTGTAACAAAAACTCGTTCTTAAAAAACTACTACTAAAGTTTTCCCATATTGATGGAATGCATCACTTAGCTATGGTTGAACTGGTGGTACAGCAGTTGATATAAGATCCAACTGCTCCATCTGGAACTTTCCATTGACAGATTTATAACGAACCTTCAGGCCACTGGAGTGAATCTTGCGTCTTGGCTTTCTCTTCATCAAACATAATCATCATATAATTTGTAACTTTTTCATCTTTAACTGACAGAATGAGAAGCAAGAAAAGAGGAAATGATTAGGTTTTCACTGCATGCAGATATGGTTGTTGGGAACCAGAGAATCAGGGAAAGATGACGAAATATTTCAAGTTCTTTACGTGCTGTGACTTGTAATGATATTCTATGTTACTTTAGGTTTTCCCTACTGGTAAGCTGTATCTCCTACTGAGAAGCTTGATGAAATAATTACGTAACAGGAAAGCAATTTTTTTGGGTATTCCCTTATTTTCTCTTTTCTCTGCAACCGCCAATAGGATTTGGGATAGAGAATTTCAGTTTAGTAGACTAAATTGGCTGTACTGGTGGACTAAATCAACGGATCTGGTGGACTAAGGGTGCGTTTGGCACGGAAGGAGTTCGAATTCTAGGGAGTTCCAACTACCTAGAATTCAAACTACCTTGAAAATGAATTACATCCTTCCAAATTGATGTGTTTGGCATGCTTATGAATGAAATTGATAATTACATTAGGTTAATATTTTTAACATTTATTTATTTAAAAAAATTACTTAAACATTATATATTTAATATCAAAATTAATATATTAATATTAAAATATTAAAGTTATTTATTTATTAAAAATATTATATACATTATAATATAATTAAGATACTATTAAATATTTATAATAATAATATTCATAATATCATTATTATTAAATTAATAATATTAATATAATTTATTTTAATATTTAATTAAAAAATGAACTATTATTTTAAATAAATCAATTTAAATAAAATTAATTTTTGAACTTCAATAAATAATACTAATATTATTAAATAAAATTAATCATTTATCAACAATACTGATGTATTTTAATAATATAAAATATATTTTCATTTTTATATATGAGATAAACTAATTTTTATATAATTTTAAAATTGATATAAAAAACAACTTTTTGAAAATAATTATACAATATTATTAAATTAATATAAAAACCAATATAATATTATTAATTTATATTAAAAAATAATAATATATTATTATTCAATTAATAGAAAATATTAATATAATATTATTAATTAATATTAAAAATAATTATATATCATCAATTAATATTAAATGAATTAATTATATATTATCAATTAATGATAATATATATTTCTTTAAACAAATACAATATTATTAAATAAAAATTATATATTGCTATAAAAAATTATTTTTATATAATATTATTAAAATAATAAATATAATATTAATAATTAATATTTTTATTCCAGAATAATTTATTTTGATATTTTGATTTAAAAAAGAATTAAATATATATATATAATACAGTATAAAAAATTACTACTAAAAACATTTAAAATAATATCATTAAATTAATATTAAATAAATAATTCAAAATACAAAAAAAGAAATTAAAATAAAATTATAAATTGATTACGAAAATAAATTTGTAATTATAAGAACTTAAATATTGTTTAAATAAGAAAATAAAGAAAATAAAATTGAAATGTCAATATGGTCAATCGATGGAGTTGAAAGGATGGAGTTTCAAATTCCATAGGGGGAAGTGTCATTTGATTTTCCACTGAAGGATAGAGTTTCAACTCCATGGAGTTCTGATTCCACACATGGCAAACACCCGTGGAATTCAACTCCACCTTTGACTTCTCCTGTTGACTGAATTCCACCTTCAACTACCTCAACACCAAACACACCCTAATTAATAATTTTTATTTTGCCAAAGGGTAAAATTACTCACATGTTGATTTTTTTTGAGAAAAAGGGGGGCTACACCCGGGTTTAGCCCACCTTTGGTTCCGCCACCGTGGGGAAGCTTTTGCACGGGTTTTTACAGCAACTCTTGATCTCCTGGTTGCCTATAAGGATCAAGTAGCAGGTTAGTCTTGATATATTTGTTTTTGTTGATCTCTTTATACATTCTATCTCTCTTAATAATGGGCTAGTTAAATGAAGCATGAGCTGTTTAGTTTGACATGAAGAAGAAGAAGACAATAAAGATGGATCCGACATGGATATGGGAGTTGAGGCTGAGGATGGTGATGAAGCTGACAGTCTTAAGCTCCAAAAGTTAGCCTGCCCAGGTAAGATAACTCTGCTTTATTGGAAGAAAAAAATTGTTACCTTATTCAGAATCTTCATTAACTTTGATGTTAGACATCTTGTAGCCAGTCTATAATCATGTTACTGTAAACGGCGTGGTGATCTTCGCATCCATCAAAACCGTGTGCATTTGATTAGATGCAACAGTAGGGTTCTGCACAATGATTCTGATTAGATGCAGGAACCAGCTGAGAGTTTGGCATTGTCAGAGATAACAGAGTTAATCAAAACAAATTTGGATAGACGAAGCCAGAGGATCAGTTCAGTGTTTGACTACGTCAAACTCACAGGTAGCACCCAATACTTATAGATTCCCTCTTTCCTAATTTCTCGGACTTTTATTCAGAATTGTGTTATATTTAGCCAGGTTCTGATAATTGCCAACATTTAAATTTGTAATCAAAGCAAATTCAAAGAGATAAATCTTTGTTGCATGTGACTGGTGAACTCACCATAAATATTGTTCGATGTTGCAGGTTGTCAGAGGAGTTGAACTCAAGATTGATGTCACATAGCCGGAGGAGTTGAACTCAAGATTGATGTCACATAACCAGAGGAGTTGAACGGAAGATTGACAAGAGAGAGTTTCTTTTATGCTTTGTATATATGCTGTGGAACTACTTCTGATGTTTAAAAGTTGGAATGTTTGTAGTTCCACAAAAGATAGAATGTCTGTAGAATGAATTGGATTGAATGAAACAATTCCAAGGAAATAGGGTTTGCGGGGAATTTTATATGCGAGGGAAACTAATTTTGACCAGGTTAATGAAGACCGATTTTATTTTATTTTTATAACATCTCTTTTACAAAAAAAAATTCACTTTACAAATCAGAATCAGTGTAATCACGTAGTGGCGTCATTTCGTCAAATTCTTCGGTCGGCCCTCCCACTGTGGCAATGGTTGTACTAGTTATTGCTAGAGCTTAATTAATTTAGAGCAGTATTTCTTATTTTTAGAAGTTATTTAATTCTAGAACGCTATTTATTTTAAGGATTTCTTATTTTTCAAGTTTGAGTCTTATAGTTATTTAAATAGGAGACAAGTCCTATGTATACATTATTATTGAAAACGGAGTTTTCTCTACAATTCTTTATCTTTACTATCAAAATTCTCTATTCACGCATCCGTTCTGCATTATATGGCATTAACTCAATTGCTGGTATCACCTTGGGTTTCTTTCACACCTCGAATCAACGAGTACCTGGTTGAACTTGCTTGGATGGTTAATGGCCCATGGATGGGTTCAGTTCATCCAACAGTAGGATGATATTGATTCATCACAAAAAAACAAATTTAGCTAGTGAGTTGAAATTGTTCTTACAGCATCAATCATCACCATTAGGTAAAGATTCAAGAAGTGGTCTTACAGAGATGGTTTCATCAGTTAGTCATACTTGTCTGGAATCTAGAGATTTGTCGTCTGATTGGATGATGTTTGTCCTGATGATTGGAGTTTAGGACAGAAATTGTTTCCAAGAGGTTGTGAAGCAATACCCAGACGAAGATGTTTTACTAAATTTTGGCAACCTCCTCTTTTATCTCCTCCACGCGTCTGTGGTCATCTGTGGTAGCAACACGACCTCCTTCAACTTTCTCAACAACATGTATCAAAAACTCTAAACTTTCAATGTGCACTAGAAATTCATTCTCTGTCACTTGAGACAAATGCATTGTTGTCCTGTCGCTCTCTCTTTCTTCAGTAGTTTTTTCTTTCTCCATTTCTTTAAACAATTGCATTGTTGCCAAGCCCTTCTCTCTTCCGTCTAGAGGTTCAATGAAGAAATTTGAATCCTGCAAAACGTTTCTTGTTTTCCTAAATCATTCACTAAATGAAATATCAAACAAATATCAAACGATAACAAATTTATTACCCAAATCTGGACTAGTGAACGCTTTCCCTCCGCATACGCTAACTTTTCCGTCACGCTCTTTGTGACTTGGGCAGAATCCCATAAATCTGGGGAATTCGTTTGCGTAATTCGTTCTCCTTTCGACGATATTGGTATGCTCTGCAAAGCAATACTGGAACACCAAAAACAAAAGCAAACAAAATTAGTATTTTTTAAGCCGGAAGGAATATGAAGAAAACAAAAAACTTAAAAATGAAACCGGAAGAATTATTAAAAAAAAAATGGAAAATAATAACTTACTCACCATCGTATACAAAGCACACCCGTTTATGGTATTAAGATTGTCTTTCTTAATTTCACTCATCAAGTACTCGTAAATACGATCAGGCCATGAAAATCTTTCAGGTTCTAGGATGAGTGGAACGTAACTTTGGCGGAGGGATTGGCCGTTAGAGGTGGGGAAGGATACTTGACAACAGATGTACGCGATGAAGATGCTCACAAATTCGTATACCTTTGATGGATCTTTGGCTGTTACTTTAAGACTATTTTTCATAATTTTTTTGTCAATCTTTCCTGTTTGGGCATTCCAGAGGTATTCTTTGATGAAACAGCGTTCTTCAGGTTTAGACTTGAAAATTTGGTCACGGAACTGAATTAAAATCCAATGAAGAGCTCCAGAGTCCTTCTCCAGTTCTTTTTCCTGGAAAACCCCTTCATGGAACGGCTTATACGTGTTCCAAAGAGGACATTCTTGCAACCCTTTCAAGTGATCATTTGACTCCGTTATGAGGTCCTTCAGATCTTTTGCAAGATCTTGAAGAGGTATGAAAGAGCTCCTAATGTTTTTTGTAGCCAATGGATCCCATTTTTCTAAAAACACCACAAGAGAATGAAGGGACAAAGAAGAAAAATCAAAAAAAAAAAAAAAAAAAATCAGTTTAAATTCTTTAAGGAAGGAGAGTAGTAAATTATACCTTGTGAATTACTTGAAGTGCTCACCTCCTCGGCCTATATTGAAACAAACAGAAATTCAGCTTAATTTTACTGGCTACGAATCAAAATACAAAACCCAATGGATCAATTTAATCTTACCGTAGTTTCCATTTTTATTTTTTTTATTCTTCATTAAGGCATGTGACAAATACATCTTTGTTTCTCTTACCCCGTATCTTTATCAAATTCTTCTTAGCAAGACTTTGAAGAGCACCTACTTTAAATCCTTTTAGATCTTCTTCGGAATAATCCTTTAGGTCTTTAAATTCCATTGTTGAATTGATACTGTATAGTGATTTTGTTTGAGATTTGGCACGTCAATCTTCCTCGAATTCCACTCCCAGTCAGAATTGATGCATCTGTAAACCTAGCAATTTTAAGTTAAGAAACCCGTGAATTTTTATACATCGATTTTAAGAAAAAGAGTTCATTGGGGTTAGTATATAATAAAGATATTAGAATCAATCGAACTACGCATCGGCATTCCTGATGCGCGTGTAACTACGGTATTTATTATGCGAAAGTAACCACGCATCGGCATTCCTGATGCGCATGTAACTACGCATTGGTATTTATGATGCGAGAGTAACCACGCATCGGGATTTCTGATACACAAGTAACTACGCATTAGGATTTCTGATGTAATTGGCTGAGAGGTTAGCCTCCCCCACAAGTTCGAAGGTAATCCTAAACTAATCAACATGGCATTCATCAAATCCTTTAGGTCTTTAAATTCCATTGTTGAATTGATACTGTATAGTGATTTTGTTTCTAGATTTGGCACATCAATCTTCCTCGAATTCCACTCCCAGTCAGAATTGATGCATCTGTAAACCTAGCAATTTTAAATTTTGGAGCAAACTTGATATAAAAATTACTACTGAATCAATGAAGTTAAGACACAAACAATGAACTAAAAATACGAAATTCAAGAAACCTGAGAAAACTTGTAATGTTATTGGTTGAAACAATAGTTCTTACAGGGATAATCATATGCACTTCTTTCACACACACAATACAAAACAGATAGGTCAAGTCAACTAATGTTGACTTGACATATATACTGCTACACATCCTAATACACCCCCCCTCAAACTGATAAGGGAACAATTAGCAGTTTGAAAAATCTAAAGAAGAACAAAACAAAGAAAAACAACACTAAGTAACACCATCTGTAGAATTGCAGTAACCTTGAGAAATCTCCTGCAACTTAGTATCCATGAGTGACTGCAGCAACCTTGAGAAAGTGGGAAAGCAGAGTCCTTTGGTAAAGATATCTGCAATTTGTTCTTCACTAGCAATATGCTGAAGATGTAGAAATCCCTGTTCCACCAGCTCCCTAATAGTGTGATACGGAATTTCTATGTGCTTTGTCCTAGCATGAAAAACAGGATTAGAAGCCAAGGACAGAGCACTTGTATTATCACAGAGAAGTAAAGTTGGAGTAGCAACTAAAATATTCTACTCAGGTAACAAATCACACAGCCACTTCAACTCTGCAGAAGCAACTGAAATACATTTATACTCAGCCTCAGCTGAAGATTTGGACACAGTGGGTTGCTTTTTAGAAGACCAAGAAACTAAATTACTACCCAAAAACACTGCATAACCAGAAGTGGATCTCCTTGTATCTGGACATCCAGCCCAATCTGAATCTGTATAAGCTTTCAAATTGTGTAAACTATCTTTCTTCAAAGTAATTCATAGACCAATAATACCTTTCAAATACCTCAATATCCTTTTAACTAACTACAAATGAATATCTGATGGAGAGTGCATGAATTGAGAAATATAATTAACTCCAAAACAGATATCAGGTCTTGTGATAGTTAAATACTATAAACTACCTACAGTTGCCCTTTAAACTACCTACAATTGCCTCAGAATCTTGGTACTCTCATAATGCACGAGACTAGTATCCCTTATATGATAACAGAAAAGTTGGTGGGTGGAGTCGGGTATATAAATGACTCACATTTGTAACAGTAATGGGTGAAGGGCATGAAGTTCCACTGCGTCTCCCTCTACAATCTTTCATTATTTTTTGCAATATACTCCAATGGTGACTACAGGAAACAAAATACCAACAGAAAATAAAAATTTCGAGTAAAATCCCCATCAAGCATGTTTTATGTGTAACAAGGGTGTTGCAAGGACTGTATATGTTGCTGATTAATGGTACGTATCTAAGTTCTTCTTTTGGACCAGACAACCCAAAAATCAACAAAGTGCTTGGATCCAAAAACACGTTTAATCATTTTATGTGTCCAAGCTGTTATTTCCTTCATCTTATAATCATTTGAGTCAAGACTCTCTGTCCAGAATTTTGCATAGAAGGCTCTGTCCTTGAATAATATCTTCAATTTAGGACCCAGTGTATAAGCTATGTCACTCATAGTTGCTACTACAACTTTTGAATCACTTTATTCTCTCATCTTATCTCGGAACACGAATTCAATAAGTGCACAAGTTGACCAGCATAGGACAACATAAGCTCTGCCTTTGAGTTCTTTAACCCCTGGAATATGATGCGTATACTCATGTAAATTAAGTTACTTCACGTGCATTAAGGCACGCACATAGAAGACATTCAAGAAGACAAGACTAAGTCAAATATCTTGAAGATTTTCTGAAATATTTTACATTCATAGATAATTATTCTCATTCAATTCTAGGATATCTTTTATATTTTCTCAACTCTATAAATATATAGTATTGTGTAAATGTATAATCCGATTATCCATGGATCAATAATATATCATCAACCATGAGGGAATTCTCCGTGAATGTAGTTCGAGATGGCCAAACTATGTTATTCATGTCTCCATAATGATTTTGGTATGTAATTTAATTTCTTTACGACTGATGCATGACAGGGATGTTGAGAAATACTAGTAATGGTGGAAAAAAAAAGATCCAACAAGTTATTCTAAGAGTGTATAAGCTTATCCTCCCACAATTTTTAGCTAGCTTATACCGGTTGTGAGAGCATACTTTAGTTCTGAGAGGAATAAACATTATGACAAACCAATCAGTCAAAGATGAAGTAGTCTATGCGAGGGTTTCCATACAAAACCAAAACTTGATTCCTAACCCCAATCTGAATTATCATTTTCCCCACTGAAAATTCAATTAAAAAGATTTTTTTGAAGATGAGAAAGAAATCAGAGCTTTTGATTGAGGCTGAGAACATCCCCTCTTAATAAACCCTAGCAGAGCATTTAAGGGATCAATTCCTACAACCAAAATTTCCATAAGTCCCACAGATTGCCATCCCAATTCAAAACTCGAAACTACCCCTCACAATTTTTATCAAACAAATAACACGTTTGGATACCAGAATCATAAGTTAGAAGCAAAACTGATACCAGAAGCAAAAGGCAGAAGCAAGACTATATTGCTCCACAAAAAGTTATTTCTTTTGTTTCTATAAGTCATTCGGAAATCCTAGACCCAAACTAACTTTTGATTTTTCGACTTCCAATAGCCACAAAATATCTTCTGAAAACGTATCCAAACAAGCTACAATTAGTATAAAAGAACGGATTTGGCAAAATATATAGGTGCAATGACACTGAAAATACTATCTCTTGATGATGATAGTTTGAAGTAGATCTTTTCACATCCCCACTAGACATTACAAAGTAGGTTTATTGCTATTTGAACGGCTTCCGAAATAATTAAAACTTAGAGGGAAAAAAAGGAAAGCAAATTGAAAATTTACTCATTGTTAAAAACAACCATTTCTTAACTTTGAGTTAAACATGTCCAGGATTAAAATAACCTAAGCAAAGTGATTACTACTATAGTAATGGACTCAATTAAATCCACCATCCTCTTCGAATCCTTAACCATATAATTGCAACAGCGACTGCAACACCCCCTTTGTGAGCCTCTCCTGAGATTTTACCGTCCACCATCTTCATCCTGTACAGATCTTTCCCGACTAGAAATGCTCCCGCTAGCATTGCCGGAACCGGTACAACGAGATAAAACTAAAGTTCAGATTTCTGAAAAAGAAATATGTGGAGTAAGACAATCGCATTCATAGCACCACTTGAACCCAATCCTTGTTTGCCCCTTTTTGACGGGTCGATGAAAGCATAATGCACCAAGTAGAATACCGAGCCATCAATTGCCAGATACAAATTTAGCAAGAACCGTGGTCTGAATATCCGTCCAATTGTAGTATTATCCCCATTTGATCAAGTCCAAAAAATAAGAAATTTTTAAAGTCCATGATAGTGGTGGTGGGTTTATGATTCTTTCTACACGAAATAGATTTCCCTTCACATCATCCAAATGCACCATTATATCGCCTAAATGTCATAGATTAAGTCTGCTTGGGAATTTTGCCACACAAAATGTTCCAAATAGAAGAAAAAAATTCAAAATCATTTTTCATGGCGTTATTATGCGCGCCATCCCGACCAAACCGAAATTAAAATAGATATTCCAAAAGACCATCTAACCCCTTTCCCTTATCAAAAATAACGTGCTCCTCTTTTCAGTATATCATTTTCATTTCTCTCTTCAGATCTCACCGGAATCATTCCGTCTTCATCATCGTCGAACTTTCAGAGATCTCTTTTCCCGATTTCTCCCTAGATCTCATTGTCACCCGTAAGGAAGAAGAGATCTGGCTGTGAAGGTCAATTTTAGGGTTTTTAATGGGATTTTTCTTCCAATTTTTTTGTATCGATTTGAAGTCGATTTCGAAATTCATTGATTAGATTCGATTATGGCACAACATCATGAGATAAAATTAGGTCCGTTTGGACTAACTAACAATGGGACACCACGAAGAAGAAGAAGTGGAGGAGGAAGAAGAAGAAGCAAACGGAAACTCAAATACAGCTTCGACGACAACGGCGGAGAAGAATTACACTGATGAAATTAGACCCTTAAGTGTTGATTTTATCAATTTTGTTTGATAAAAATTCGAATGTGGTAGTCGTCTTACTAATGGAGGAGGGGTTTATGTGCCAGAGATGGGTTTTTTGGCATTCGTTGAAGAAGAAGAAGATGTATAAACAGGTAAATCTCATTCATTGTTGATTTTTATCAATTTTGTTTAAACTATTTTGTGCTGCTATGTTATCCTACACCACTTCATTAACCTATCCTACACCGCTACCATCAGCTTAGCTGCCCCCAAATAGATTGCTGTTGGCTGCGTATATAAATCGACTGAAAGTTTTGGGCAGACCCCTCATACCAGTTTTTCTTCTAGGCGGGTGCGTTGTTGTTTTGAACTATATAGACTGATGAAATCGGTCTTTCTTCATCAAAGCAGAGAAAAAATATCTTTAAGACTTCTGAAACTACTTGAATTTGATAATTCAAGTTCTTAAGTAGTTAGGTTTTCCACCATACTGTGTTCTTACTTAGAAGACTTTGTACACTTTTAGCTAGAACCTGCTCCCTCGTTAAAGAAATCATTCTCAGAGGTACGTATAATGTAATATATTGAAATCTACTGGTTATTTTTGATTGAATTGAATCATTCATATGATGATTGAGATGGGTTTTCTCTATATTGGTTAAATTTTAATGAAAAGCTTAGGTTCTTGAACATTAATTATGTTGATTATTGGATTGAAATTTTCTTTAATTTTTCAAGAACCCCATTTTGATTTGCAGAAGTGCATATAATGATGAAATTTACTGGTTATTATGATTACATTGAATCATTTAGATGAGAAGATGGGTTCCCTCTATATTGGTTAAATTTTAATGAAAACCTTTGGTTCTTGAACCATATTAAGTTGATTCTTTGGTAGAAATTTCTTTAATTTTTTAAGAAACCCATATTCTCATTTGCTGAAGTGCATATAATGTAATGTTTGTTGAAATTTACTGGTTATTATGATTACACCGAATCATTTAGATGAGATTGAAGATGGGGTCTCTCTGTATTGGACAAATTTTAATCAAAACCTTTGGTTCTTGAACCTTATTAAGTTGATTCTTTGATAGAAATTTCTTTAATCTTTCTAGAACCCCATATTCTCGTTTGCTGAAGTGCATATAATATTATAATGTAATGTTAGATGAAATTTACTAGTTATTATGATTGAATTGAATCATTTAGATAATGATTGAAGATGGGTTCTCTCTACATTGGTTAAACTTTAATAAAAATCTTTGGTTTGTCTCTTAGTTTCTGGCTTTTTAAGAAGCAATTGATAGTATACTATTAGTTCATTAGTTTCTTTTAAGTGGGTTAAAATTCTGCATGTGATATCCCTTTCTTTTCCCAACTGGTATAGAGAAGACCTGGGCAAACCAACAAATGGCTTTTTGCTTATACATATTTTAATTTTCTTTATGTTATAATTATTAGGTTGGATATATTCTGATCAGAAACGGCGATGGGCGACCATGGACAATGTTTAGCATGCAAGTTTCTGCGTAGACCATGTTCAGAAGGGTGTCCTTATATTCAATTGTTCAGTACATACTTCGATGTACCAAGATTCCAAATAGGATATGCAACTTCCACTGCTGACAGACAGAAAATGGAAGCCCGTATAACGGATAGCACGAGAATGTTTGAAGCAAATGCTGGAGTGAATGAACCTCTTTTTGGGGCAACAGGAGTCCTTTTAGCACTACATCAACGTATGAGAGAAGAAGCTACCCGCTTTGAAACCATTGCAGGCGAAGGTGTGAACGTTACTCCAGCAGGCACTATGAATCATTTTGTCCTAAAAGATTCAGAGAAAATTGAACAGCAACATCGAGCTTGTCCAGCATGCACCTATCTACCGCAAAAGTGCAGGGCGGATTGTCCATTCGTTTGGTTCTTTGAAGCACGCGAATTTAGAGATTTCATCAGAGAGTTTTATACAGTACTTTGTGGCTCAACAGCTGTGTTGCCTGATCACCCTAATCTTCAGTCAGCTGATGAATGGAACAAAGCGGGTATAACGGCTAAAGCATTGGAATTTGAAAATAAAGCTAGGGTTCACGATCCAGTTTATGGGACAACAGGAATAATTTTATCATTGTACAAGAACTGGTGGAACCTTAATCACCATGTTCGTTTGCTTGAGCAACGACATCGGAGTGTGCAAAATTTTCCTACTGTTCAAATTGGTTCTTGCAACATTCCTGCAGATAAAGGCAAAGGGAATGTGACCCCAGAATCCACAAATGAATGTTGTACCATTGCAGAATGGATGGATATGGAAGATGATGATGAGTCTCTTTACAGCAGAGAAGAAGTGTCGAAGAATTATATGGAGTTCCAACAGGAAGTTGCATTAATCCAGCCTCTACCACAAGAACTGAATTATTCTTTGTGCCTTCCACAAGGAGAATCCTCAAAAAGTTCTCCTTTAAGTTCAGTACCTCACCAAGTAAGATTGCCTTTTATTATTGAATGCTGCATCACTTTCTTTTGTTTTTCAATTTGTTATTGTTACTACGAGTCCTTCGGCTGATGATTGTGATCGTGCAATATTATACCCTTGTTTTGTTTTGACGATTGAGAATGCTAATCAGATGAACCAGCCATCAGCTGATCAGCAACTATATAGAGTCCCGCAACAAACACAGCAACTATTGAGTCAGCCATGTGGGGCACTTGTTCAAGGCATTCCACTACGAATATCAGAAAATGTTCATCAAAATGTAAACAGGTAAATCTCATTCATTGTTGATTTTTATCAATTTTGTTTAAACTTTTGTTGAGAAATTGTATATTATATTTACGTCTGTAATTTTTTTCTACAGTGGAAGAGAACCTAGTATGGCATCAGATGAAGATGGAGCGAGAGATCCGATTGGACGGGTGGGACCACCACCTGATCACGACTATTTTTATTATACTAATAATGAGGGAGAGAGAACCCTCAAGTACCAATTTTGTGATCTTAACCACATTAGAGTCACAAGCAGTGGACTTCAATTTATTCAGGTTCACTTGATACCCCCCTTGTATCCAAATACATTACACATCAGCGGTGATGGCTCTCTGAGACCAGATATATACGGCGGCTGTGCGGTGGTGGTGCGCACGAATGATTTGGGGTGTAATAATCTATGTTTTGGTAAATCAGCAAGGCCGAGAACTAGTCAGTTTCACGAATATGAAGCCCTGGCTCATGCTGTCAACGCTGGTATGACTCTGTTTCTACGGGAAGGTAAAAATCTATATGAGGAGGATTCTTCACTTATCACGTCAGATGGTTCCCATTAGGGCTGCACAGGAACCGTCCCGTCCCATGGAACCGTACTGGAACCGCAGGAACCGTCCCGGAACCGCAGTTAGATGGGACAGGTACAAGTACCAAAAACTGGTACCGTGCCTAGAATAGGTACAAGTAACGGTTCTAGGCTAATCCCGTCCCGTCCCGTCCCGTAGTACCGAGGATCTATATCCGTTGATATTAGGATTAAATCCTGGCCGTTAATAGTAGGGGTTATACCCTTTCAGTTTCTCTATCGGATTCTCCTCATTTCCTTCTTCTTCTTCCCTCTGACCCTCTCTCAGATTTTAATTTTCCTCTCAGAGAAGAGAAGAGAAGAGGCCATCGTCGAAGTCACTAGCAGTAACCAGTAAGCCATCATCATCTGTATAAGGATTAAGGAGTTCAGTATCGATTTACTTGTAAGTATTTTATAAATCGATTTTAGGGTTTGTTCATCATCTGTATTAGGATCTTAGGGTTTCAAAATCGATTTTAGGATTTCAATTTGTTGATCGCTTATAAGATTTTTTGTTCTAATATGATTTTTTTTTTTCGATTTTAGGGTTGGAACTTGGAAGAACTGATCATCAGTTTGTTCATCAGTTGATACACACATCAGGTATTCGATTTGATTTTCTGATTCTGAATTTAGCTAGGGTTTTGTTTTTACTTGGATTTGATTTTCAGTTGTTCTTCAATATATGGTTAGGGTTTGTATCCTTTTTTTTCTGGATTTGATTTTGAGTAAGGTATGGTGATTTTGAGAGAGAGTCCATGGACTATGGAGTAATACCAACTGTGGTTATTCTTTTTGCTTTGATTTGATCAGTTTTGGGGATGGAACAGATGAATTTGCAATAATCTAATCTGATTGATATGGAGATAAATGAGTTACCATTCTACTGAGTTACACTGGTGAAAATATCAATTAACTATAACATTTGTCACTCATAATCTGGTGTACCTTCTTATTTGTTGCATGTATGGATAGGATGGCCCTGTTATACTTTCATAGATATTCATTGTATATATTTCAGATGGATGAGCTCTAAGTTTAACACTTTAACTTGTTTTTTCATTTCAAATGGATGCAAATACAACTCAAAGTGCTGCAACTGAAGTTGGTTCCTCATTTCACCCTACATCTGTACCTGCACTTTCTGTTGATGTTCAGCAAGCTACACAAGAAGATCCAAATGAAGCTATAACTCCTGCTGTTGATGTAGCCGCGAAGCCGAAATCCAGTTCAAAAGCTTGGAAGGATTTTCTAAAATTAGATGGGGAATGGGCACAGTGTAAGCATTGTAACAAGAAATTGAAATCCGGTAGTCAAAAGAATGGTACGTCTGGGTTATGGAAACACTTGAGGCATTGCACCAAGAATCCTAATAAGAAGAAGGTGGGAGGACAACAGTTATTGATGTTTGAACCCCAAAGGCCAGGTGAGGATAGTAAGTTGATTGCAACTAATTTCAGTCAAGAAGCGTGCAGAAGGGCTCTTGTTGTGTTTATCATTGTTGATGAGAAGCCATTCAGAATTGTTGAAGGTGAAGGGTTTAGGGCCTATTCGCTAATGTTGGAGCCTAGATTCAAAATGCCGAGTCGTATGACCATTTATAGGGATTTGTTACAACTCTATGTTGATGAGAAATTTAGTTTGAAACGTTACTTTGCAGCTTCCAAAATGAGGGTGTCCTTGACAACTGACACATGGACTTCACCTAACAATTATAACTACATCTGTGTAACTGTTCATTTTATTGATCAAAATTGGAAGTTACAAAAGAGAATCATCTTGTTTTGTCAAACTGAAGGTCACACAGGCAGTGATATTGGTCAAATGTTGGAAAGATGTTTATTGGATTGGGGTCTTGAGGATGTGTTTGGGGTTACTCTAGACAACGCTAGTGCTAATACGAATGCAATTGAATATTTGAAGCAAAGTGTGATTGGTTGGACTTCAGCTCCAGTTAGAGCCGAATATTTGCACGTAAGTTAGTTTTTTTGATTTGTTCATTTCTAAATTCTAATATTTGCATGTATATCTGTAACTTTTCAATGCATGTGTTCTTTTCAATGTATGTGTACATTTCATTTCTGATTTGTTCACTTTACTCTTATTAGGTCAGATGTGCAGCTCATGTTCTTGCCATTGTGACAAAAGATGCAGTAAGACTCTACAATAAGTCGATATGTAGGATCAGGTCAGTTATCAAATATGTAACTAGATCTCCTGCTAGGTTGAATAAGTTTAAATATTGTTGTGAATTAGAAAAAATTGAATATAATCAAGGTTTGATCTTGGATGTGAAAAGTAGATGGAATAGTACTTATTTAATGTTAGAAGCTGCTGAAAAGTATGAAAAGGTTTTCAAAAGGTTAGAAAAGCATGATAGGGACTTTAGACTGAAGTACATATTTGAAGAATCAAGGAAAAATGCTTTACCTGATACTGATAATTATGACATGGAAATTGATAATGCTTTTGAGGATTACTCTAGTTCTGAATCTGAGGGGGAAGTTGAGGAGGATTGTAATAAAAAGGGGAAGAAAAAGACCAACAACAAGAACAAGAATCCTCGTCAACATGCTCCATATGAAGAGGATTGGAAATATGCTAGAGGTCTTTTGAAGTGCTTAAAGATATTTTTCGATGCTACTGTTAAATTTTCTGCCTCCACAACTGTTACATCTCCTGGTTTCTTGTGGGAAGTAGTACTCATCCATGAACAGTTAGTTGAGTTTAGAGATAATGCAACTAATGATCCATTTATTGCTCGTATGGCTGATATTATGTTTAGGAAGTACAATTTTTATTGAGGTGCTTATGAAAAGATGAATTCTGCCTTGTTTTTTTCTCAACTGTTGGATCCAAGAGAGAAAGAAAAGGGTTTAGAATTTGCTCTTCAGTGTTTATATGAGCAAGACCTTGTTAGGGTTAATATTGTTATGAGACAGGTCAAGAGGGACTTTAAGATACTCTTTGAAGAATACAAGTCTTTTCATTCAATTAATGAGGAGGTGGCAAGTTCATCTAGTAGTGCTGTAGTTGAGAACTCAGTTATTGCTCCAAATGGTGGTCGACTTGCTACTCTTCAGTCAAGAAAGAAAAGGCACAAAAAGAACCAATCAACTGATGAGGCAACAATAACAGAGTTGGATATGTACTTAATGGAAGTGTATGATGAGTCTGAATCTGATGGGAACAATACAGGCAAGTCTAGTTTTGATATTCTGGCTTGGTGGCAGGCTAACAGTAGCAGGTATAAGATACTTTCATGTATGGCAAAGGATATATTAGCCATGCCAGTGTCTTCCGTTGCCTCTGAATCAGCTTTTAGCACCGGAAAGCGTGTTCTTAGTCCATGGCGAAGTTCTTTCTCTCCAAGAACAGTTGAGGCTTTGCTCTGTTGTCAAAGCTGGTTAAGCAAACCCATTGATCTTGATCTTTTAGCTGATTATGTACCAGATGATAACTCTAAGGATGAGGAAGGTAATTTAAACATTTTTTTGTTTGATTATGATTTATTTGAATCAATGGTTGATTGATATATTAATTGTTGCTTGGTTCACTGCCCTTTGTGCGTATTAGGGTAACTTCAAAACACTAACTGAAATATAAATTGTTGTTGCAGACATCTTGGGTGTGGTTCAATTGTCAGAGGTCTTGGATGCTTGATGCAATGATGCTTGGAGATGGAGTTCGTTTTCTATTGCAGCAAACTTATGAAAGTGGTCAATTGCCAAAGCCGAAATGCTGTTTTTTTCGTTGGTTTCTGTTTTTTCTACTTGAAGTCTAGTTACAGGTTTTAAGACTCTTAAGTTCTTAACAATTAAAGTTTTTAAACTTAGAACTTTCAAGTATTTTGCTCTCTTTTTTTTCTTTTTTTCTTTTTATGTTCTTCAGGTAAAGAACCGGTACCGTCCCGTCCCGTACCGAGTTAAACAGGTACAGGTCCCGTCCCGTCCCATATTGCACAGGTACAAGGTACGGGTACAACATACAAGTACCGGCCATAGGGAGGTACAGGTACTGAGCTAGGCAAAAACCCGTACCGTCCCGTCCCATGTGCAGCCCTAGTTCCCATCCTATTGCGAAGATAAACGAGTATAAAGCAAATCCTACTGAGTCCGGTAAATGTCTTGGAAGCGAAGACGAGGACCTAAACAATTTGTTTACATACATCACCGATATCATTGATGAACATCCCCGTCTTTTTTTGTTTCAGCCTTCATTCCGTGAAGTGAACTCAGTCGCAGACTATCTAGCTAGAAAAAAGGATACTACCCCTCAAATTGGAAACGAAGAGGAAGATGGAGACGGATGGACAGTTATCCCGGGGAAAGAGGTTAGTTCTGATATTGTGGCCGACTTTCTGATCAAAATGGATCAATCACAAACTCCTTGTCTAAGGCTTGTCAGCTCCTTAGACGACCAAATTCGTAATATTCTAAAAGGAAAGTATTCTGGATTTATAGACGCAACAGAGGATTTCTTTAAAGAAAGTGTTGAAGAAAATGTTGAAAAAAATGGAATGGAACCAAAGGAGTTTTTCGACTACGTGCACAAACTTGGATTAGGATGTTTTCATGAGAGATTAGTGAATCATTGGCGTCTCATTGGGCAATATAAGGAAGAAAAAATTATGAGATATGAGGCGGAGTATGATGATTGGCGAATAAAGAAAGAACTACGTAAATTAAAAAAGGACGAGAAATTAAGTAGGCGGTCACCAAGACCGGAGGAGAGCAACCAGTCGTAACTACCAGCCAGCACACATCAAGCCAGAATGGCGCATCAGCACAGGACTTGTATTCCAGCCTCTTTTCTTTTTTTGCTTTCATAGTTTGCCTTGTATGCTATTACGTCCCTGCATCTAGCTTTACTTGTTGGTTTGCTGCATTTAATCTGCTTTCTCTTTCTAGTAAGTTTGCATTAGAACTGGAGTTAACTCGATTGTTTGGATTTTTGATGATAATCTGGGATTTCTTTTGAATACATTTTTAGAATCCGGACGGATTTTGGAGTTGTTGTATATGGGCGTATGAATGGCAGGGGTTTATTTTGGGTATGGGTTTGATTCAATTAGAGTGTAAGAAATTGTTGGTTAAAAGCATTTTCTGATGTTGAGAGCAGGGGGGATAATGCCGGATCCTGCTAGGGCTGGTCTTATAGAAAGAGACATGGAACAGGTAATCAATTCCTCATTTTCTTTAATTCTTTAGTTACTTCAATGTTAAGATCGATTGAAAAGATTGATCGATTGATTATACGTGGTTTTTAATCTTTAGACGTTTCTATAGATAGATGGACAACTTTTTGTTTGTATCAATGAAATGTAGTCTCGAGTTTAAAATTCTCAATAAAGAATGACTTACGTGAGCTAGTTTCAGGATGGAGAAAGTGAGTGGAGGATACAGAAATGGTAGGATTTAACTACTGAAATAGTGATATGATAGTAATGTGTCCTAATTGTAGAGCTTAGTGTATCTCTTTCACATCCTAGACATCAGATATTTGTACAAATAATTATTGTACAATTCAGAAACCTTGGAGAGTATTAAAATCTGAAATATGTTTTGCCTTATTATAACTTATAGCCTGCATCAACCAAAGGAAAGATGTTAGCGTATACTTTGTAGCGAAGTGCTTAAGTATCTTTCAGAGTTCATAGGAACAAGTTTAGCGAATCTTGTAGCTCCTATGTAATGTTTTTCTGCTGTGTCAAGTGAAATTAGTGATCATTTAATGAGCTTTATGCAAGAGAAGTGCTCCAATTAGCCATTGACAGTCGATGACGTTGTGATGGAAACATCAAAAACTGACACTCCAAATTTAGTTAATTTTGAACAAAATCGAAATTGTAGTAGTATACTTGGAATTTATGGTCAGAAATATAAAAAAAGCACCAGGACTCGTGTTAGACTTGCCAGGTCATTCAATGAGGGATGTAACCACCAAGGACTTTTTTCTCTTCTTTTTTCCTCAATGATATTGTTAATGAAACCAAAGATTTTAATGATGAAACAGTAAGTTTATGATGAAACTTTGGGGTTTTTTGTGTTAGTGGTGGTGGTATTGTTTCTGGTTAGTGGTGGTGCTTTTTATGGTGATGGTAGTGCTAGTATTTGTTTGTGGATTTGGTGTTGGTTGCTAGTAGTGATAGTTAGTGGTGGCAAAAACACATTTGGGGGTTTTTGTGTTATTTTTGTTATTTGGGGTTTTTGTGTTACTTTTGTTTTGATGGGTTTTTTGTGGATGGATAGTGACACCTTTGGGGTTATAACTCACGACCCGTTTTGTAAAACTCAAATAACAATGAATTTGAAGCTAATTCTTTTTATGCCATTCTCGCCTCATAAAGATCTATGTTCCTACCAAAACTTAGTGTTTTCTGAGACGTATAAGGCCAACAACATCTACCATTTTTAATTTCGTCCGTCGAAATTAACGGTTGAAATTAAAATTTATAGATTATAAGGTTTCGTATCTCAGAATGCGCTCATTTTTGGAAGGAAGATAGATCTTTCTAAGAGGAATATGCCATTAAAACATCAGCTTCAAGTTCATTGGCGTTTGAGTTTTACAAGAAAAATGGCGACGAAATGTCAATGGGTTCTTTCCCAAAGTTAAAAATTATACTCCCTCTGTCCCAGTATTAGATGATCTAGTTCAAGTTTGCACAATTATTAAAGCAAGGAAGGGAGTGAGTATTGTTAAGTATTTTTTTACAATTATACCCTTATGAATAATAACTTGTAAAATTTAGAACATTATTTAAATACCCCTCAAAATTTGCCCCTTAAAATATACCCTTATTCAATTTTTAAAAATACCCCTACCTTCTGAAGAGTGGAAGCAACTAGCACAAGTTGCTTTCAGAAGTGGACGCAACTAGCACAAATTGCTTCCAGAAGTGGACGCAACTTTCTCAAGTTGACTCCAATAAAAAAAATTTTATCCTTCGGGGGTATTTGTGCAAGGTCAACAAAAATGGAGGGTATTTATAACATTCTCACAAAATTTAGAAATGATTTATCTTTCAAACTATACCATAGATTTTCGTAAACTTTATATCATTGAAAAGCATTTTAAAACACCTATGTAACGAATATAAACATGGATATCAAATAGTACATATTTCTTATACTAACGATAATCAATTAAAAAGATAATTTTAGAAATATCCCCTTGTTTAATGAGATAGGTCAAGTAATAGTGGGACAAAATTTTAAACAAAGTAGATCATCTAATAGTGGGACGGAGGGAGTAGTTCATGTTAGCGGGGTAGAGTTATAGAATGTGGGTAAACTGGTTAGAAGGAGAAGACTGGAAGAAGAAAAAATAAGAAGAAAAAATAAGAAGAAAAAGTTCGAAGAAAAATAAGAAAAATTAAGTAATTTTAGTCCAAATTTGTGGACCCTTATAAAACCGAGGTGTACATTCCGGCCATGATTATTGGTTAGTGGAATGGTTTAAGACCACCTTCTTTTTTTCTTTTTTTTTATTATTATTATTTAAAAATAGAAGATAACATATTCAACATTTATTCCTGATATCAAAGACACTCATTAAAGGTGATTAAAGTTTATGCATTCAATTTGTAGCTCCATTAATCATGGAATTGATTCTTTAATATCTATTCACTTTAAATATGGATTAGATGGAAAAAGAAAAAAGAAACAGATGCTAGATCATCTCGCTAATGGTGAAGGCTGATGATGAGGGTTGCTGTTTAAGAAAAATGGGGAAACAAAGATAGATGACGATTCATGAATAACTAAGAGAGAAATAGTTTTTATTGGAAAGTAAACTAGTTATGTCATGTGAATATCCTCCGGTAGGAGAGACCGGAATGTGCACCCCCGTTTTAAAGGGGTGCGAAAATTTGGACTCATCTTTTTTCAAAACAAAAATTTATTGATTTATTAAGAAAGCTCAAAATGTCTACATAACAAAGTATTTACCGAAGGAGGGTAATCATTTATCTCATCAAGGATTAGTTTGTCTCTTTTCTTAGAAATAGCATCAGCAATATGATTACCATCTATTTTAATGACTAATCTTAACAAAACTAGAACAAGAAAGTAAAGTTTTAATATCTTTAGTAATACTATTATTCTCCCATCTAACTGTTATTATTTCCGAGTTGATTGAGTGCACGACGAGCTTAGGGTTAGCAATCAAATGTATTAATCCTCTGGCCCATGTCAAAGCTTCTAGCATTGTTATGCACTCTCATTCTTCGGAATCCAATACTTCTCGTTCATAGGATCCTTTGACTCCTTTTGCTGTACCTGCATTAGAAAACAACACCATTACAGTGCCAAGCTCATTAGTTAAAGTGATTAGTAGAAACATTTACATAAATAACAGAAATATTTGTGTCTATGGTAGTATTAATTGAAAGCCACATGTTTTGGGATCAAAATCATCTACATTACGAACCTTAAATATAGCAAAGGTATGTAGATGAAAATTAATTCTTGTAGAGTTAGAGATTTATCCTGGAAGATGCGAATGCATCTTTCTTTCCAAATGATCCAACATCCAGTTATTATTGTTCTTCTCCAGATATCTTTTTCTCTTGAGTCAGAATTGTTTACCTCTATGAACCAATTTATGACTGTTGATAGGGTAAATGTGGGAAGGAGAAACTAGCCCTAATCACAGAAAGTACTCCAAAGGTGTAGAGAGGATTATGGGAGGTAGTGGTGGATTAAATTGTGTCCTCTAAGTATGCCTTCTTTCCCCTTTTATAATAAACTTCTCTTCCCTTTCTTATGGATAAGTGCCCATAAGATTAATATATTACTAAACTACCATTTCCCTCTTCTTCAAGTTATTAACAAACCCTAAGGGGTTTCCCTTTCCTTCTTGGGCCAAAGCCTAACTAGTTTAATATCCTCCTTCATGGTATATGACTATCCCAATCTTGTGGGTTAGGCCTAGTCCCCAGTCTCTCTATCCTAAAAGGGAACCTTAATAGGTTAAGGGGCTATCTATTTTAAGATTAATTATTTTCATGTATCAACATTAGTCCCCCGACTGTTTGATTGGTCAAAGACCACGTCAACAGTCACATGTTGATATGACAACTTGACGGTTGCGGTTAGTGGGTTTGAGCGGTTTAGATCCACGACTCTTGAGATGCTGCAGTTACTAACTTATCCAGTAACTGCTCTTTATTTACCCTTCTATAAATAGAGGAGACCTCGCCCTTCATTCTTCATCTACGTTTCTTCTCTTTCTTCTCCATTCTTTTCACTCGCCATTGCTGATGAATCGCCTGATCGTAATTTACCCCTAGATCGGAACCTTATACACTCGATGAAATAAGGAACATTCGTCGACTTAAAGATCTCTTGCGGCCACCTGCGGCGGAAGACGGTTCGACTATATTTCCAGCGGATGATAACTGGATCTCGCGCATGCTAAATCCTCACCCGTTTCCTCCCTCTTCATCCGAGGGTTGGCTTATTCGCCCATAAGCGGACGTGCCTCCCATATCCGCTTCAGAAGATATACCTCGCTTGGCAGTTCATATGGGAGATTACACTTTTCCTTCGATCATCATTCGTTCGTCCGTCGAATCCCATACCGCCTGGGATCCGTGGGTGGATTATATCTTATCCAACCCCGACCATAAAAGAACTATTCAGTCTCTAGACATAGAGGCCGACATAAACGCTTCGAAGTTTAAGTACGTCCGACGGGATCATGATAGTTTGGATCGATTGTGTGCGCAATGGGGAATCGATCCTCATACGTTTTTATTCTCTTGGGGTGAGGCGAATCCTATCTTAGAAGATATGGTTGCGCTTACTGGGTTACCCGTTCATGGTGAAGCAAGTTTCGATTGGGTGTTGCACTTTTAAAGCTTTGAATCCGAGTGATAAAGCCCTTCGCGACCATTTGATTTTGGCCAAGACGAATTCCATAACGTCCCAACCACCTGGTGAAGTCAAAGCTGATGCTCCGGACGAAGAGGAAGATTTAGGAGGCAGAAGGAAAGGCAAATCCTCTATGACTGCTGTGCCTATCCCTTCAGTCAATGTTCTCCCCAGCTTATAGCATCCGCCATCAAGGCTCATTCTAGGTCAAATTATTGCTAAAGAATCTGACGACGTGCAGGAAGTGGAGGTAGTAAAGGGTAATCAGAGATCCAAGTCCGGGCAATGTCGCGCTTCATATTCTTGTTGGATCAAGTATTGGGCTCCCATGCTTTCCGACGAAGGTATTGGCGTGCCTCCTCATGAAGGGGATTCAGACCGAGCGGAACTAGCGGCTTTTCTTCTCTTCTGGTTATGCCATGATGTGTTCGAGCACAGTCCCTGTGACACTATCAAGAACGGACTTATCCCTATGGCAGTGTTGATGTCTCGTGGCGTATTATTTCCGCTGGCTCCCATGTTCCTGGGCGGTCTGTATCATCATTTGGATCTACTGGCGCGATATATTCGTCGCGTAGATGGATCTCATGAGATAAAAACTTTCTTTCCCGCCAACTTTATCCAGGCGTGGGCTTGGGAACGCTTTCCTTTATAAGGCCCCCTCAGCTGAATCCCCTCGCACTCTCTCGGCAAGAGGAAATTACCCAGGAGGATGGTTCCAAGCAGATAGTGAAAGTATCTCAGTCTCATCCTCGGATGGCTCTTTATCACAAAAAGGGTTTTCCTTCTAAGAAAGCTCAAAGATTATATGGACAAGGGTGGTGAGTTCAACCCCGTCTCCTACCAGGATGGTCGTACTGGTCCGCTTCATTATAATTTTGTTATCGAGTCTCAACGACGGATGTCCTCCGCAGATGTGCCTTCATCTGAGGATTTTGATATTATTGTTTCTACTTTGCCAGGTCGTATCCCTGGGTTTCATGGCGGAAAATTTACATCTGAGGCATACAATAATATCCATGTTGCTAGTCAGCTTGGTTTCGATCAGGGAGTCCCCAATAATCCTCCCACTCCTTCTTTATCTGATGAACTAGAGGCCCAGAAAAGTTTCAATCATTTTGTCTTTTAAGAGGGCCTTCGAATTAGTGATCGAAAATGTCACTTAGATTTCTTCCAACCTTTATCGTAGCGTAAAGTGGGCGTCACTAACGAATGGCGAGTGCACCGTGATGGTATTAATAGGAATGTGTTAAACCTTCTCCTCGAAGATCCGCGCTCTCCTCTGGCTCTGACTAGGGAATATTTCAAGGAACTGCATACGTCGGGTCGCGTGAAGCTAAAGGATGAAATTGCCAAACAGTATAAGCTTTCTTCGAGCAACAAGGGTCATCCTCTTCAACCGCTCATCACCAGCTGGGATCCTCTTCCGGTTGAGGAATCTCTTCAAAAGGATAAGGAAGACGGCTCTTTACCTCCTCTGACCGGTTCTAAAAAGAGAAGGCGCCCTCTGGCGGTGAAACCATTGGAGATTCCTCTTGCCAAGTCCCCTCCGGCTAAGGTATTCTCTCTTCCGTCTCCTCTTTGCTTCTAGTTGAATTTTTTACTTAGTCTATTTTATATTGGTTTGTGTCATGTTCTTTTAGATCTCCCCACCTATTGACTGGAAACCTATGAGTCTTTTTATGGAAGAATATATTAATCTACTCCATCACGAGTGGAGGGCTGATCAGCTTGCTAAACAGATGGAACGAGACGCTGGTGTGTTACCTATTCCGCGGTTACCTTTCACTCGCTCTGCTAATACTTCCCCTACGTTTTCTCCGCAGGCTCCAAAAATTTGGTCGCCCTCCTCTAGTTCGTTTATTGAACGTCAGCTAGGCCGATCAGTCAGTAGAAGTGGTCCTGAAGTGATTTATCCTCGCATGACTCTGCACTCTACCCATCCTCTAATTGTGAAGACGGTTCCGAACCCCAATCATCCTCTTCACACCCCTTCCGATATACTAGGCACGACAAGCGAGTCTGGATCGGACCGTTCTGTCCATGACTATTCTCAGGATGGCAGTGAGGCTAAAGGTGGCGCCGAGAATCAGAGCTCTTCTTCTTCCAAGTCTCGTGAGTATTCCATACTGCCCTTTATTGGATTTTCCATTGACACGTGCCGGTCAAAATATTCCATTGTAATTATTAAATGCGCCTTGTAATCTATATATACGTCTCCACTCCTTATGCTTTCTGATATTTTATTTCTTCCTTTTTCTCCTTCTTTTGTTTCCCATTAGGTCATCCGGAGCCAACCGTGTCGAGCTCTCCTTCTAACCTTCCTTCTAATTCTGATCCGGTATGTATACGCGTCATTTATCGTTATCATTATTTTATTATCCTTTTTTAGAATGCTTGTTTATTCCTTCTTCCCTTTTCTAGAATATGGGAAAACGAGAAAGTGGACATGGTAAAGGAAACGGCTCAAACTTGCAGGCCAAGGGCAGCGAGTCCGGAGGCGCTAACGAAAAGCGGTAAAAGTTTTCCAAGATAATTCCTAAAGTTTCGCGTGGTGTGGATGCTGATGCTGATCTAATGGCTGCTCCGGAAGATCCTCAGTTCCTATACCCTTGTGTCATCAAGGCAGAGGATGTTGGTGTTGACGGCCACTTCGAGCTAGTAAACGGATTTTGGGTTTCCTATGCCAAAGCTACTAATTACCGGCGCATAATGGAGAAATTTGGTCACATGTGCGTTCATGAAGGGATGCTTGCTAGTGCTTTGGTCGTGACCAATGAGGATTTGTTGGATATAGCGGATAACCTTGCTCATGCGGAGGAGACTCCTATAGATCCGGCCATGCTGGAGAGGTGGGACGGCCTTTTTCAAACGTATCTGCATCTACAATTTCCGATTCAGTTGCTAAAAGATTTGCTAGACATGGCGAGGACAAGCCACAACGCACGCCATGTGCTGCCCTGTGAGATCGAAGAACTAGATCAAGAATATAGGCGTCTGCTCAATATTTCCAATATCAAGAAAGGAGCATATGATCGGTTGATAGCGGACGTTGGACGAGCTACTACGGAGTTGAGGGCTGCCCGAACCGCTGCTGAGGAAGTTAATGTGCGTCTTGTCAAGAGGAGAGCATAGCTAGCTGCTTTGGAGATTAATATTAATTAAATTTAAGTTGCTTTACGAGTGGGTATTTGAACAATAGATTGTTTTGGTTTGGTTTGGACAGGAACTTTGACAGTTGGGTTTTATTTATTATTCGATTTATAGGATATTTTATTATCTGGTTGTCTGCATTTATTATTGTTTTTTATTATGGTTGAGCAGTAATCAGTGTGATATTAGCATTTCATTTCTATAAATAGGAGTAGACATGGTGCTTTAGTTAGCATCTTTCATATTTTCTTCAGTATCTTTGTTGCGAATCGTGATTATTGCAGATGGCTCGCCATTTACATGGTTATGTTTTGGCGTTGGATCCTGTGCCAACGTTGGTCATTCCTTCTGAGAAAGATTATAAACTAACTCATTTGTTGTTGGTAAAGGATGAAGTGGAAATGCTTATGGAAATCAGGATGGCGAATAGAGCAGCTACCCATGCACAATTTGATGAACAGTATGAGATGTATTTATTGGCTCGGAAGATGCGATCCTCCGGATGAGTAACTCTAGAAGTGCAACATGCGTTAGACGATACTCTTTCCGCTCGGAGTAAGGCTGAACGATTATTCCAAGATTCAATAATTATGATGACTTATATTGATCGGGCAATAGCTGACTACCGCGCGTTAATCCCTCAGCAAGCGGGTCCTAGTTTACGCGGGTGTGTTTTGACTTTATGCGTTGTATCCGCACTTGTTCATCTTACCGACAAGAAGGAAGAATTGGCTCGCTTATTGGTGTTGAAAGATGAAGTGGGGATGTTACAAACTCATCGATTGATCGCTTTGGATAGGGAGCGCAAAACGTTGGAGGAACATGAGGAAATGCTTGGTGTGGCGCGAGAATCCCGTGCTTATGATGATGTTATGCACAAGGTTCATCAGGTGCTTGAGGAATTGTGGGGTGCTTATACAACCTCTACTACCCAATATGGTGAAGTGCTTTTAATGATGCGGGATTTGGATCAGGATATTGCGCATTGCCGTTCATTTATAGCGGAGCATTCGTAAGAGGATTGCCATCATCGTCATCGTCATCATTTTCATCATTTTATTTTTTGGAATTCGTAAAATATTTTCTCGGGTGTTGTGTCATTTGGTTATATATAAGAATTATTTTGGTTTGCCAGAGTAAATATTCCTTAAGCATTTGTATTCTTGTTTCATGGCTAATCGTGTGAGATTAGTTTTGGAGGTAAGGTATCTAAATCACCTTTTGAAAGTAATGTGTCTTGCGCGTGATATGTTTAATATCAAGAATTCTTGCTGGCATAAACGGTTAGCGGCTGCAGACCATCGCGTGATGAAAATTAAGATTGAAGGCGGACTACCTGATATGACTCTGCTTGAGTATTGTGGTTATTTCCGTGAACATTGTTTGATTACTCATTTTCAGTATGTTGAGGCAGGTTGTTCTGTGAGATCTATTGAAGCGGCTCTTGCTGAAGTCCATGGGGTGCTCCGCGCGCTGTCCTGATTTTTTTTTTTTTTTTATACTGCTTTGTAGTTATTAGAGGGGATAACTCGAAATTATGGAAGAATCAATTGATGCATTATCCTTGTTCCTTAGGAACCAAAAAATAGAATTATTGCAAGCCACCGTTGCTGGGGATGCTCGACTTGTACGCTATTGTGAGGCTATATTTGAGGCGAGTCAGACACAATACTTTCATGAAATGGATTTATATGTAGATCGGCTGAGCGCTTACTAGGTCGACCCTTCAGTAGAAAAGGCCATGGCCTCTGCCGAGGCGTCTGAAATATTTTCTGATGCTCGTGCCTGGATGGAGTATCGAGAGAATGAGTTAGCTGTTGCATGCGTACGGTTAAGACGTGCACATTCAGTATTGGCCTCGTTTCTTTAAGTTTTAAGTATCTGATTGAGCTTTTATCTATGTAATATACTTTGTTTTATCTTCACATGTATTATCCCGAGTGTGTTCACTTATCTGATAATGAATATATCGAGTTTATTCAATCCATCTTTACATGTATTATCCCGAGCGTGTTCACTTTTCTTGCCCAAGATTTTACACTCGGAGCTTTTATTCAATCTTGCTATACTCGTATTCGATGCTTTATTCATTTTAGCCATGTTTGAGACTATCGTGCATCTCATTGCGTAGAGTCTAATCATGGTCGGGACTAGTATTCATTTTATGGATTGCACTTTATTAGTTGTGCACGGACCTAGCCAGACTTGGGGCTATTGGTGCACTTCATTGGTCATGCACGAATTCTAGCCAGACTCGGGGCTATTGGTGCACTTCATTGGTCGTGCATGGAACCTAGCCAGACTCGGGGCTATTAGTGTACTTCATTGGTCATGCACGGAACCTAGCCAGACTCTGGGTTATTAGTGCACTTCATTGGTCGTACGCGGAACCTAGCTAGACTCGGGGCTATTTATCTTGACAAAATTTAGATAAAATACTTATATTATTGATGACCAGCCATCCGGCGTACATTTAGTTATTATGCATAATAGGCTTTTATCCATTCACCATTGATAGGGGTATTGATCCGGGATCCGTTTATCCGCTTGAGATAGTAGTATTCGCTTTTCGCAACTTCGCTGATCATATATGGGCCTCCCAAATTCGTATCAAACTTTTCGGCTTTTGTATCTTGTTGAACATGCAGAGCGATTTTCAGGACTATATCATTTTCTGAGAAAGTTCGTTCTTTTACCTTCTGGTTATAGTATCTTGCTGTCCTTTGCCTATATTTATCTGCAAATCGCTCGGCCCTAGCTCTCCGCTCTTCCAAAGTGTCCAGATGGGCGAATCGGCTGATTTAATCGAAGTAGTAAGACTGGACATCGCTACTCGCGCTGAAGGAATAGCGATATCTGCTGGCAGTATGGCATCCTCTCCATATACCAAGGAATACGGGGAAGCTCTAGTCGAGCTTCTTTTAGAGATGCGATATGCCCATAATGTGAGTGGTAACTGTTCGTGCCAACTCCTGTGATGATCATGCACTAGTCAACTAAGTATCCTTAGCAATGTTTTATTAGTAGCTTCGTCCTGTCCATTCCCTTGAGGGTATTAGACGGTCGAAGTGTGGAATTTGATACCATACTGGTCTAACAACTCCTTGAAATTTTTGTTGACAAAAGAGGTACCATTATCCGATCGGATAATCATTGGTGTGCCGAATCGACATATCATATACTCCTTGATAAATACCGCGATGGTAGCTCCCGAGTAATCACACAGAGGGATGGCTTCTACCCATTTTGTGGAATACTCGGTTGCAGTGATGATGTACTTGTGCCGTCCTGATGAAGTTGGACTTATTTGCCCAATGATATTAAGTCCCCAACTATGAAAGGGCCAGGGGGTGACGACACTATGCAGCAACGTATGTGGTGCACGGATTAATGGTCCATGGCTTTGGCACTGCTGAAATTTCCGTACATGCTCAGCTGTATCGAACTCCATTGTGGGCCAGTAAAATCCGCCTTCATAAAGTTGTAAGAAGAGCTTTCGCATACCTTGATACTCCGCGTTGTGGGACGTGGCCAATACTACTTCCGCCTCTTCCCGTGATAAACAACGCAGCATCGCATTCCCGTAACTCCTCCTATATAGAATTCCTTCGTTAATGAAAAATAGGGCAGCTTTTTGCGGGATCTTGAGCATGTCTTGCCTACTTTGCAGCAGGTGTTTGTGTTGGATAAAATCTATATACGGTTGCCTCCAATCTTCTATCTCCGCGTTATATACTTCCGTTTGTTGTGGCGGTGCTTGGAAATCTTCAAAGTTATTTAGTACTACTGCCCCTTGAACTGCCATATTTGGCTAGTATACGCCTATCTTCTGTAAACGGCGGTACAGTGGGATTTCCCCTGTCTGTCCGCAAGATTCTTTATGAAAGCGGCTCAATATCTCTTGTGCCTCTATTTTCCCTATGCAGCGCGAGAGAGCTCCTCCGGTTGTTCGGTAATATAGCGCTCCTCGTATCATAAAAAATTGCTTCGGTATTTTAGTGGGTAGCAACTATTCATCTGCATTCCTGGTTAGGTCTTCAATGTAAGTCGCTCTCCAGTCATCCTTTTGTTCAAATGCCGCATCTTCCTTCCATGTACTCCGCAGCATCTTTTTCTTGACCACCACCTTTCCTTCATCCGCTTCATTTAGTCGCATCTTTGCTGCAAGTGTAGCCAGTGCGTCGGCATGTCGATTGGTGGACCGCCCCGTGCGCTCGATGATAGTGCTTCCTCTTTTAGCTATTAATTCCTGAACTTCCGCCCGGTAAGAGGATAAATGTGCTTCCTTCACTTGGAACTCTCCTGATACTTGGTTTGTGACAAGTTTTGAATCTCCTTTTATATCCATTGCCCCAAATTAAGCTCTTCCACCATACGCAGTCCTAGGATAAGCGCTTCGTATTCCGCCACATTATTACTGCATTCAAAATCCAATTTGAATGCGAATGAAAACAAATCGTGCTCATGTGTTTCGAATACTATGCCAGCCCCTCCATGGGAGCCGTATGATGATCCGTCAAAGAATATTGCCCATCGCTCTTCTACTTTGGCTTCCGCCACTTCGCCCGATATTTCTTCACTTATCTCCATCATGTTCGTTCCTGGGAATGCGGCTAGCAAATCTGCAAACGCATGTCCACGAATTCATTTGGGCCGCTGATATTTCTACTCGAACTCGGACAGTTGCTGTAGCCACCGAGCTGTCCTTCCAGATAAAACCGGTTTTGTAGCCAGGTAGGCGATTGGGTTAGTGGCTGTTACCACTATAGTCTCATGAGCAAGCAAGTATGATCTTAATTTATGCGTGGCATATATGAGCGCCAAGCATGGTTTCTCCGCTTTTGAATATCTAAACTTCGCATCTCTGAATCCTCGACTAATATAATGAATCAGACATAGCTTATCATTGCCAAGGTCTTGAGCTAGCAGGGATCCTACCGCCAAGATGGTGAATGATATATACAAATAAAGTGGCTCTCCTTTGATTGGCGGTCGTAAAACTCACGTACTGATCAAGCATTCTTTAAGTTTCTGAAAGGCCTGCTCCCGATCTACTCCCCATTCATACGGTTTGTTCTTTTTTAGCAGTGGTAGGAAAGCAGATAATAGTTGATCCAACCCTTGGATGAACCTCTGGACATATGACACCCTTCCGATAAAATTTTGTAATTCCTTCATATTCGTGGGTGGCGTCATAGTAGTTATTTATTCCACCTTGCATGGATCGATCTGTATACCTTTGTCCGTTACTACGAATCCTAGGAAATTTCTAGAAGTCACGCCAAAAGCACATTTGAGAGGATTCACCTTTAGATGGTACTTCCTACATATGTCGAAGACACGCCTCAGATGGTCCAGATGATCTTCTCGCGCTCTACACTTTACGACGATGTCATCTATGTACACCTCCATTATATGATGCATCATATCATGAAAGATAGCTACCATCGCCCACTGATAGGTTCTGCCGGCATTTTGTAACCCGGAGGGTATCTTCCACCGTCATCCTAATTTGGTTGATTAGCTAAAACCATCCATAAAAGAGAACATCCCATTTCCGCATGTATTATTCACCATCACGTCTATATTCGGCACTGGAAAGTCATCCTTAGGGCATGCTCGGTTCAAATATCGGTAGTAAACACATCATCGAATTTTTCCATTTTTCTTGGCTACTGGTACGATGTTGGATAACCACACGGGGTGCTGGATCGGCCTGATGAACTTGGCTTTGAGTAGTTTCTCCACTTCTTCTTTGATGGCGAGCTCTATCTTTTATGGAAAGTTGCGACTTCTCTGTTTGTCCGGTTTGTATTCGGGTGACACACTCAAGTTTTGCGCGATCAAGTTGCTATCTAAGCCAGGCATTTCATCATATGTGAACGCGAACACATCTTGGTATTTATGGAGTAACTTAATCATTTGATTTTTTTTCTTCTTCTTTGAGGTGCTTGCTGATAAGCACGCAGCGAGGATGATCCGCTGAACCAAGATTTATTTCTTCTAATCCATCGAGATTCGGATCGATCTTTATTTTATCCTCAGGTATCCCTTTCATCATTTCTTCTTCCGAAACCCGTACATTTGCCTCTTCTTGTAATTCTTCCGTTATCGAGGAAGTCTCCGCCATTTCTTCGTCGACTGATGACATAGCACAATGGTGTCGATGTTGAGAGACCTCCCCGGCTGATTTCTACAAGCGATAAATGTTTCCACCCTCCGGTCACGAGAAACGCTTGAACTGATTGTCTCCAGTCTCGGCTATCACTATTTTGTTCCCTACGGCAGGTCCCATCCATGATGGACTAAACAATGACTTAGCCTTTTCTTTTACTTGGTCAGCTGGTTGGAATTCTTTCCATTTTGGAAGCGGTATCAGATGCTCCGGTTGTTCTTCTTGATCTAAGACGGGATGCGTATAGAAGACTGCATCGTCCATATAAGCTTCCTCTGGTCCGAACGGGTTGCTCGTAGCTGGGATCCGATACTTTCTCCCTCCGATATTGGTTTTAACACATTGATGATACGTAGATGCTACCACTTTGTAATTCAGGATCCATCCTCTTCCGAGTAACACATGAAATGTAATATCGTCCTCAAGGACATAGAAAGTAGTAAGCGCTCTGATAGGTCCGATTTTCATCATCAGATGTACTATCCCGATTGCCGTTTGAGTTTGTCCTCCGAAACCTCTCACTATTATTGCGCACATTTTTATTGCCATCCGCGAGACTCCCAACAGTTCCAATGTATGCAACGAGATCATATTAAGTGAAGCTCCTCCGTCTATAAAGGCTCGCTTAAGCAATTGTTTGTTGACATGGGCTATTAGATATAAAGAGTGAAGGTGCTCTCCAGGATAACATATATCTTCATCCGCAAAGACGATAGATTCTTTAGGTAGTGGATCATATGTTCTTCCGGATGCGATTGCAGTTATGGCTTTGGATGCTTCACGGATTAGGTTTTCACTGAAACCTAAAGAATAAAAGAACTGCTAAGCCGGAATAGTTTGGGAAAACTTATTGGGGAATCCATTTGTATCCGGGAAGACCATTGTTTCGGATGCTTCACATGTCTCCTATCCTTCCGTATCTTCCCAAGGTCTCCAAGTCAATCCATCACCCGTATCGTGTGAAATCATCATGACTTGATGTTGAGAGAGCGGATCATTGGTGAAAAAGTGGGGGTACAACAACCACACCCAATATTTCGCTTAGCAATCTGTATGGACTAACTCCAATATACTTTAAAGAGAATCAACTAGACAGTCAAACTCAATCTTAATAAAAAGTATATCAAAAAGTTATATCTCAATTTCTCGATTCAATCCTCACTCAAATAAATAGAAATCTGCGATCCTGATTGAATACAAGAGAAATAACTTGAACGGTACCAAAGACCAATGTTCAAGGATCAACCAATTTCAATCAACCATAGGTTGGATTTACCAATTGATCGATACAACGCACGACCTGTGATATTTCAATTATATAACAAAATATAATGCGAAAAAGAAATAACACAGACACCAGAAGTTTTGTTAACGTGGAAACCGCAAATGCAGAAAAACCTCGGGACCTAGTCCAGATTGAACACACACCATATTAAGCCGCTACAGACACTAGCCTACTATAAACTAACTTCGGTCTGGACTGTAGTTGAACCCCAATCAATCTCACATTGATCCAAGGTACAGTTGCGCTCCTTACGTCTCTGATCCCAGCAGGATACTACGCACTTGATTCCCTTAGCTGATCTCACCCACAACTAAGAGTTGCTACGACCCAAATTCGAAGACTTTAATAAACAAATCTGTCTCACACAGAAAAGTCTACAGGAATAGATAAATCTGTCTTCCACAGAAATACCTACGAGTTTTGTTCCGTCTTTTGATAAATCAAGGTGAACAGGATCCAATCGATAACCCGGACTTATATTCCCGAAGAACAGCCTAGAATTATCAATCACCTCACAATAATCTTAATCGACTAGCGAAACAAGATATTGCGGAATCACAAACGATGAGACGAAGATGTTTGTGACTACTTTTCTATCTTGCCCATCGGAGATATAAATCTCAATCCAATCTTACGATTGCACTCAATCACGATAGAAACAGCAAGATCAGATCACGTAACTACAGAGAAAATAGTTGGGTCTGGCTTCACAATCCTAATGAAATCTTCAATTCGTTAACCTACAGGGTCTCGAGAGAAACCTAAGGTTAAAGGAGAATCGACTCTAGCTTATACAACTAGTATCACACAGGAGGTGTGGGGATTAGGTTTCCCAGTTGCTAGAGTTCTCCTTTATATAGTCTCCAAATCAGGGTTTATAATCTAAGTTTCCTTGGTAACAAAGCATTCAATATTCACCGTTAGATGAAAACCTGATTAGATTCAAGATAATATCTTTCAACCGTTAGATCGAACTTAGCTTGTCATACACAAATGAAATGCACGTTCATTTAGGTTTGAGTAACCATACCTAAACGTGTACACCTAGTTGGTTCAACAATAGTTAACCAATGGTTAACCATATGAGCACTTTCATATCAACCTTATTCATCTTCACCATAACTAGTTCAAGTGACACAAATGAACTAGTTAAAGAGTTGTTCAATTGCTTAGATCTCATAGAAGTATACAAGACACAATCGAAGCAAAAACGATTTTGATTCACTCGAATTGATTCATGAACAATATAGCCACGGTTTGCAAAGATTGCATTCCTTTATTTATAGATGTCTTATTTCACGAATAAATCGTTTTTAGAAAATAACCCACTTAAGTACGCATACGGGTACGCATACTGAAGTACCCGGATTGAGCTTGTTTTTGGTTCACAAACTCCAGCAGAAATTCACGGGATGTGAACTTCCGACAGTACGCGTACAGGTACGCGGACTTAGCTCCGGTCATCCTAAACCAGTAAAGTACGCATACTTTGGTTCAAGGATTTTGGACTTACACAAGTATGAGTTCACATACAATTTTTATATCCAATCATGGTTATATATTCTAAACTCTCATTTCAATCATTGAAACATTCTTAGAGGATGTTATATAGTTGTTATCCACAATCTATTTTTCATCAAAGAGATTTTCAAGAAATTGAAATGTTCAACATGACTTTCGTCACGAGTAAAGATGAACTTGGCCAAAGCGAAAGCTTACCAACACATATTTCGAGAAATAAATAAGCGAGATAAACTCGGCTCGAAATAGCAAATGTGTATAATCGAAGTCTATATAGAAATACGACTTTTGTCTTAAGATAAGAGATAAAGTAGATAGACTTTTGAGTGATAGATAATTTCAAGTCTCCACATACCTTTTTGTCGATGAAGTTCCACCAGCTCCTTGAGTAGTTCTTCGTCTTTGCATGATGAACGCCATGGAGTCTAGAGCTCAACTACACTTATTATCCTAGTCCGAGACTTAGCTATAAGTAGACTAGAAATCAAGACTTATAGTTTTTGCAACTAAACTTGACAAACAAGCTTGAGATAACAACGCTTGCGAGTTCGACCGAGCAGTGCTCTAACAATCTCCCCATTTGTCAATTTTAGTGACAAAACTATCAATACATATGGAATACAAAATAAATAAACTTTGCAGCTTCTCATCCACATGCTTGATCTCCTTGGTTCTTCAACATTACTCGAAATCTTCGTCACTTCCAAGTACTCCAATGATTCCAAAGATATTCAATTCAGCATCACCGTTGTTGAAAATCCGTAACCATAACAATGAGAAAACAAAAGCTCTCAATCATTGTTACACAGTTTCATAGTATTATTACACAGCATCAAAGTTCAATTGTATCACAACTTCGACAACAATACTATGGTGATATGTATCACTCCCCCTTAGTCAATACTCCATCTCACATGGAAACCACTCCCCCTTACATAATGATCCGAAAACCATATGTATTTGTAGTGTGAACTACACATTAATTCTCCCCATTTTTGTCAATAAATTGGCAAAGGTACGAAAACTAGTGGGATCCTAATGAAATTTCCATAGAGACACTTCATGACCAAAAGAAAGTGCATATCAACTTTTTAGATGCAATCATATAGTCGAAACTAAATGCATTCATCAAGGAGTTTATAAAGATAAAAGATAACCCCTATAATATTCCACAGCCGCACTCCCCACAAAGATTTGGCAATTAAGCACAAGTTCAATTAAGAACTCTCCCTCATAAAATGTCATTCCCGAAAGAACAACAAGAGCGACCTTACTTTCACAAGAAAAGAAGGATTTGTTTGGACATTAACAAATCACATGAAACATGAATTTGTATCCAAAAATCTCAATTAAATTAACCAAAAGAGAACCCATGATTAATTTAAGGGATATTTTGACTTTGGGTCACAGAAAAGTGACCAGAGTTGCGTTTGGGTCACCAAAAAAAATTAATTAGAGTTTGGGTCACATGACCAAAGTTGACCATCTTGACCGTTACAAAATTTGGTTAAACTAGTAAAATGACTGAAATAATATGTGCTTTTAAATTAAATTACTAACTTTGCCATTTATCATCCGTAGGCAGAAGACAGTTAATTACAGGACAACTACTGCTCGTATTTGAGGATTTAGGGTTCTTATCTGGTTAGAGGATTTAGGTCTTGAAATGGTGAATGAGTTTATTGATCGTACAATTGAGTCACATGGGTTATTCCCTAAGTGATCTTGGTCTCCTAGTTTTACTAACCAGACGGATCCATAGAAGCTATTCGGCATCATCATAGATTCAGGCCTTTAATTTGTAATTTAGTTCTTGCAGAAACATCCCCAATACACAAGCATTAAGACTCTCAATTACATCCTCAATTTTATGATTATCTTCAGAAGAAGAACCAAATCCAAAATCACGAACTGTGTCTTATTAGAAGGTGATGATGAAGATCCGGAGATTTTTTCGAACCCTAAACGTTTCCCACAGCTCCTGCAGACATTTCCTTTCAAATAATCCTCTTTCAACAACAAACCCTAATACCGCCCTCACCAAAATCAAATTCAATCAATCAATTTTGGAATTGGTTTGTAAAACTATTACGATTTACTGATAATTGAATAAAGAAAACTCTAAAACGTTTGAGTGATTGGAATCTGTGATTGCTTGAACAAACAATCGGAAAACTCGCAGACGAGAAGGGGAAGAAATGATTCTTCTTGATTTTGTAGGGTTATTAGTAATGGGTTTTATTGCACGTGTGAGTCACATGCAAACACTCACTAATGGTGTTAAATAAATGCAAATTAATTAAAAGAATATTTATTTTGATAACGGTCAAGACGGTCAATGACGGTCCTGTGACCCAAACTTTAATTAAAAAATTTACGTGACCCAAACGCAACTCTGGTCATTTTTTTGTGACCCAAACTCAAAATATCCCTTAATTTAATCGGAAATGCTCACATAAGAGAATTTACGGAGCCGCACAGTATTTAACATAAAAAATATGGATCAGGGAAGATCAATACTGCGGAATAAACAAAGATTCATTCTATTCTTTATCACCATTTGCACAATGACATATAATAGACTTTAATCTTTGTAAACAAAAGTTCATCATTTCTTCCATCAATATTTGCATAATGACATAAAAGGCTTAACTTTTGTTTGTCAAAAGTTCATTCAATCTTTTATCAATACTTGCATATCGACATATGAAAGACTTAACTTTTGACCACGTATGGGACAATCATAGTTCACGGACGCAAACACACATATCCCATAACAAGTTGCAATATATAAAACTATAAAGATTAATACTGCAAAATCATCTTCCAAATCAACTTTAGAATTTAAACAAATAAATCTAAAAACATTGCAAGATAAAAATCGTTGGAAATAGCTATGTGTAATCACAAAAACGGTTATTCCAAACCCTAGTTATATCCTTCTTAAAACATAAGAATAAATTCTCATAAGAAGTTTACTAGACAAAAACAAGACAGACTCTAAAACTGAAAACTGACGGAAAAAAACACGAAAAACTAATCATCATCTTAATCATCGGAGACCATAAGAGTGGCTTGAATCTTATCCATGTCATTCTGATTTCTGGAAACTTAGTAGCAATCACAAGTAACTGTTCTTGCACATACTTTACCTTGGCATTAATCTTTTCAACCCCTTTAAGAACTTGATGAAGAAGATTCATAGAGGAAGTATCACATGAGCCATCAAGGGTGTCACATCTTTGTCTTTTGCAAGCATTCTCCTTCATACGTTTAAAAGTACATGGGTGAACAAGCCTGGGAGTTCCAATGGAATTGCCAATTGGAGCAATAGAGAAGTTGCGACAAATTTGCTCAATTAAGCATGGATAGCCTAACTTATTGTTGGGAGTATTCAACATTTGATAAATGTTAAACCCATAAATGTCAAGACTTTGAGTTCCCACCTCAAGGAAATAAACCAATTCCGCAAACTCAAGACTCCAACGAGAATTCTCAATCGTGGAGGGACAAATATTAGATATACCAAGTTTACCAAAGGACATCAAGGGAAGGCTAAGATTATTGGTGAGAAATTTTCCCATATTCCAATCAACACTCTTACCACAGAGACCAATAAAAATGGTTTCATAAGAAGGTCTTTCATGACTATGTCTTGGTAGGCGAAAACTCCCTAAGGGAATTTTGGTAATCCTTGAAATCAACTCTCTATTTACAAGAATCCTTTGTCTATTTATCATGGTCTTGAATTCCATGTCATCACAATTAACATATAGATGTTAGCATATAAGATTCTTGTAAGAGTGTCAAAACCTTCTCCAAGACCATCAAAGATATTACCAAGATGGAATTTTTCAAAACAAATCAAATCCTCTTTATGCCCACTAGTAAAATCCAACTTCTTTTCTAAGATGAACCCATTTGAAGAAATCCTTTCAAAAACATTTTCACAAGAATCATTGACAAATCTAATTCTAATGGAATTTTGATCTATTGGTAAATTCATGCTAGAAGAAGATGAAGAACCCAAAGTTTTTCAACCCTCTTTTGAAACCTTGAAATTCTTCATGAGATCTAGAAATTAAGAGATTAGAGGAAGAGATGACTTACTTGATATGTTTCTTGAAAACCCCTTTTCACCTATTGATCTTCAAGGATGATTAATGGAGGAAACATAAAAACCCTAACACGTTCACGTACGCGGAAAAGAGGGGATGAAGAAGAAGGTACGCGTACGCCCCTTTTATATCCCAAAAATGGGCTTAGATCCGTTGATGAACCACAACCCATAAAAGAAATGTAGTATTTCTTAGGTGTACAACCACCAAGGTTGTGCAAGGAACGAAAGCACATGAACGTGGAAACGAACAGAAGAAAGCTATTTTACAATTATCCTGAGGAGGATAAAAACATTAACCCAAGTACAAACAAATCAAATTGTTTCTTGCCCCATCTCAAGATATATACAAATGGGGTGGCACCAATCAAGTTACCAAGTGGCAAGATGTGCAAAGAGACCCTCATGCAATATTTCCGGTTGATATTTGTGAACTGTACCAGTGATATAATCATAGTAATGATGACAATCAGGGTTAACAGAGTTTTTTAACTTTCTTTTCATATTCCCAGAAAGGAGATTTTTCTGATATCTTGAACCTGTATCAACCCAAGAGTCTGTTCTATTGAACCTACTTGAGTTGACAACATGTTTAGTTCGTACATCATGATTACATGATTTTATATGTAGCGAACATTTATCAGAGCGATTCTTATCCTTAACTGAATTAAGCTTTTCTAAGAAGCTCCAAACAGATCTTTATCAATTGATCCACCATGATAGTATTCCTCAAATAGATTAAGAGTTAATCTAGTGAGATTCCATATCTTTGAACATAAGGAACATTTTCGCAGTCTTCCTTTCTTAGAGGATCTTTTAATTTTTCTTCCAGATTTTTTCTCATCATCTAAGTTTTCCAAAGTCTTAGATGGAATGTGATTATCATGAGAAGCCAAATGGCTAGACCGTAATAATCTCTGAACAATCTGTAAGAAATTCTGGCGTGTGTTACATATGCTGAGAGCAAGTTTCCCAAGTAAATTTCCCATGAGGAAAGACTTATTTAGGGATAAGTCAAACACAACTTATTAGGTTTAACGTGTTTGCATGCTCTGATACCAATTGAAAAAGTGGGGGTACAACAACCACACCCAATATTTTGCTTAGCAATCTGTATGGACTAACTCCAATAACTTTTAAGAGAATAAATTAGACAGTTAGACTCAATCTTAATAAAAAGTATATCAAAGAGTTATATCTCAATTTCTCGATTCAATCCTCACTCAAACAAATAGAAATCTGCGAGCCTGATTGAATACAAGAGAAATAACTTGAACGGTACCAAAGACCAATGTTAAAGGATCAATTTATTTCAATCAACAACCAAAGGTTGGATTTACCAATTGATCGATACAACGCACGACCTATGATATTTCAATTGTATAACAAAATATAATGCAGAAAAGAAATAACACAAACACCATAAGTTTTGTTAACGAGGAAACCGCAAATGCAGAAAAACCCCGGGACCTAGTCCAGATTGAATACACACCGTATTAAGACGCTACAGACACTAGCCTACTACAAACTAACTTAGGTATGGACTGTAGTTGAACCCCAATCAATCTCACACTGATCCAAGGTACACTTGCGCTCCTTACGCCTCTGATCCCAGCAGGATACTACGCACTTGATTTCCTTAGATGATCTCACCCACAACTAAGAGTTGCTACGACCCAAATTCGAAGACTTTAATAAACAAATCTGTCTCACACAGAAAAGTCTACAGGAATAGATAAATCTGTCTCCCACAGAAATACCTACGACTTTTGTTCCGTCTTTTGATAAATCAAGGTGAACATGAACCAATCGATAACCCGGACTTATATTCCCGAAGAATAGCCTAGAATTATCAATCACCTCACAATAATCTTAATCGACTAGCGAAACAAGATATTGCGGAATCACAAACGACGAGACGAAGATGCTTGTGACTACTTTTATATCTTTCCTATCGAAGATATAAATCTCAAGCCAATCTTGCGATTGTACTCAATCACGATAGTAATAGCAAGATCAGATCACGCAACTACAGAGAAAATAGTTGGGTCTTGCTTCACAATCCCAATGAAGTCTTCAAGTCGTTAACCTACAGGGTCTCGAGAGAAACCTAAGGTTAAAGGAGAATCGACTCTAGCTTATACAACTGGTATCACACAGGAGGTGTGGGGATTAGGTTTCCCAGTTGCTAGAGTTCTCCTTTATATAGTCTCCAAATCATGGTTTGCAATCTAAGTTACCTTGGTAACAAAGCATTCAATATTCACCGTTAGATGAAAACCTGATTAGATTCAAGCTAATATCTTTCAACCGTTAGATCGAACTTAGCTTGTCATACAAAAATGAAATGCACGTTCATTTAGGTTTGAGTAACTGTACCTAAACGTGTACACCTAGTTGGTTCAACAATAGTTAACCAATGGTTAGCCATATGAACACTTTCATATCAACCTTATTCATCTTCATCATAACTAGTTCAAGTGACTCAAATGAACTTGTTAAAGAGTTGTACAATTGCTTAGATCTCATAGAAGTATACAAGACACAATTGAAGAAAAAATGATTTTGATTCACTCGAATCGATTCATGAACATTATAGCCACGGTTTGCAAAGATTGCATTCCTTAATTTATAAATGTCTTAGTTCACGAATAAATCGTTTTTAGAAAATAACCCACTTAAGTACGCATATGGTACGCATACTTAAGTACCCGGATTGAGCTTGTTTTTGGTTCACAAACTCCAGCAGATATTCACGAGATGTGAACTTCCGACAGTACGTGTACATGTACGCGTACTTAGCTCCGGTCATCCTAAACCAGTAAAGTACGCATACTTTGGTTCAAGGATTTTGGACTTACACAAGTATGAATTCACATACAATGTTTATATCCAATCATGGCGATATATTCTAAACTCTCATTTCAATCATTGAAACATTCTTAGAGGATGTTATATAGTTGTTATCCACAAACTATTTTTCATCAAAGCGATTTTCAAGAAATTGAAATGTTCAATATGACTTTCTTCACGAGTAAAGATGAACTTTGCCAAAGCGAAAGCTTACCAACACATATTTCGAGAAATAGATAAGCGAGATAAACTTTGCTCGAAATAGCAAATGTGTATAATCGAAGTCTATATAGCAATACGACTTTTGTCTCAAGATAGGAGATAGAGTAGATAGACTTTTGAGTGATAGATAAGTTCAAGTCTCCACATACCTTTTTGTCGATGAAGTTCCACCAGTTCCTTGAGTAGTTCTACGTCTTTTCATGATGAACGTCGTGGAGTCTAGAGCTCAACTACACTTACTATCATAGTCCGAGACTTATCTATAAGTAGACTAGAAATCAAGACTTATAGTTTTGGCAACTAAACTTGACAAACAAGCTTGAGATTGCAACGCTTGCGAGTTCGACCGAGCAGTGCTCTAACAATTGGTAATGCTCTGGTCCCCTATCTCTAATTCGCCTCTAACTCTATTTATTTGGAAAATATAACGAAGAGATTAACATTCCACGGTCGGATGATGTATTCTTCTGTGATAGTGACAATATCGTTCATGCATCTTATCTGCTGCGGTAGGTTCTACGGATACTGGTGGTAAAGTCTCTTCCTTATTTGTGACTCATTATTCCAGAAGCCATATTATTTGTTATTTATTACATGGTAAAGGAGGCGGCGGATTAGACCTTCCCCCATCTGTTCTTCCCCCTCTTCTTCCGGATTGTCCGCGGTAATAGCCGAAAGTAGCTCCACCCTTTCCTTTTTCATTTTGGTCATTGAAAGTAGGTGCGGATGCAGTCTTAACAGAGTGTTGCTGCCAGGTGTGAGATCCAGGCTGCGGCCTCCTCAACTTCCACAAAGGTTTGAAAATTGAAATTGGTCAGATTTATCCGGAAAACATCATCCATTCCTCTAATACAAATTTCTACCAAGCGCTCCTCCGGGATATCCTCATGGAATTCTAATGTGAAATCTCGAAAACAGGTGATGTACTTGCCAATCTCTTTTCCTACCCTTTGGGTACATCTTCCCAAATCTATTGTTGTAACTTTCCTCTGAGCGAAATAGAATTTCTTTAGGAAAAGTTGTACCATGGCGGGCCACGAGCCGATACTTCCGGGTTTTAGGTTATCATACCAGGTAAAGGCATTGTCCGTTAGCGACTTCGGGAATTCCCGCATGCAAAGGATTTCATCCTGAGCCTAGGCATTCATTGCTGATATAAAGCGACTCACATGTTCTCGTGCATTCCCCTTTCCTCCGTAAGTTTTGAATTTTGGCGATGTATAATCCTTAGGATACAAGTAATCAGCAACTTCCGCGGAATATGGTGGTTCCAGTGAATCGTAGGCGTCGTGCTTTGTTACTCGGTAATTAGTCTCCAAATACTTTGCAATCGCGTCTTCCTTTATCCCTTGAACAGTATTGTTCGTGCTAACTGTCCTAGAGGTCATCGTGTTCTACTCCCTTGCTCGCTTTAGAAGACCACGTAGTTCCTGTTGTCTTTTGATAGACGCGTCTAACTCCTTTTTCATTTCAGACATATTCCACTCGCTCGTCTCAACAGTAGTTTTCCCTTTTGACGCCTCTACTTTCTTTTGAAGTGCTCCTATTCCTTGCACAATGGGCGTGGTGACTACTTCTCCGATCCGTACTTCTTCATCGCTTTCTCCTTGTACATCCTCCATGGTAATGTTATCTGGGTCCGGGAGAGATCCATCTACTGGTATTTCCTGGCTCGCACCTGAGAGTATCATGCTGGAAAAGATCTAAGAACCTCCCACTGTGGTCGCAATGTTGATAGGGTAAATGTGGGAAGGAGGAACTAACCCTAATCACAGAAAATACTCCCAAGGTGTAGAGAGGTTTATGGGAAGTACTGGTGGATTAAATTGTGTCCTCTAAGTATGCCTTCTTTCCCTTTTTATAATAAACTTCTCTTCCCTTTCTTATGGATAAATGCCCATAAGATTAATATATTACTAAACAACCATTTCCCTCTTCTTCAAGTTATTAACAAACCCTAAGGGGTTTCCCTTTCCTTCTTGGGCCAAAGCCTAACTAGTTTAATATCCTCCTTCATGGGCTGGGACTATCCCAACCTTGTGGGTTAGGCCTAGTCCCTAGTCTCTCTATCCTAAAAGGGACCCTTAATAGGTTAAGAGGCTATCTATTTGAGGATTAATTATTTTCATGTATCAACAATGACCCATTCTCATATAGTGCTGCAGTTGTCTCTTATTTGATCGATGTTGATGTTCAGGAATCTCCATACCGCTCTTGCATGATTACACATGATAAGCAGATGATACAAAGATTCTTCCGGATAATTACATATGTTGCAATAGGTTTTTATGGTTCAATTAAACTGAGAAAGTGGTATTCTTGTTGGGACAATCCCTTTGAGACACTTCTAAGTAAACAATTTAACTCTATAAAGCTTTGCAAACATCTTTAAGAACCTGACAAGAGATGCTTGATTCATGACTCTGCTTTCTACCAACTTGTTGTAAGTACTCTTAACTGTGAACAACCCATCTTTGGAAGGCCTCCATTTAATGATGTCATCATCTTGGGGTGAAATTGACATCAACTTGTTGTAAGAAAAGATCATTAAGAAGAGTAACAGGGAGTTAGTCAATTGAGATTTATATAGACTTTCATAGATTTTTTGTTTGAATGACTCCCGGAGATTCTCTAAAAATATAGAGATTTCTAGTGATTCTCTGAAAGTATATTAGAGAGTCTTTGTGACTTGTAGAGACAAAAAATTGATATTTGTAAAGAGTCTCTGTGATTTGTAGAGACAAAAAAATGTACAATATCTAATCAAAAATTCAAATCATTTACCGGTTATTTATTATGCACATTATAATCTAAATAAAAGTACCATGAATACCTGGTAAAATACGTGTTCATTTTCAAAATAAATCTCGGTGTTGCCTTATATTTGCCTATGTTTTCATATTTTTTTTATTTCACTCACCCCACATTCATTTTATTTTCTATGCAATCTCATCACTGGTTTACTCCCAAATGGCCCGTTACTTAGTCATCAGCTCAAACAAAAAAAATTGGTCCTACTCTCAAAAACAAATATTCCCCAAGTTTCCAAGTCTCCAGAAATATCACCTCTTGAGGAGAGATTTCTACCATGCCTATTTTCCTAAAAAGGTCTCTCCAAATCTCTGAAAACAATAACAAGGGGTTAGTCAATTGAGATTTGTGGAGATGTTGAAAGAATTTTAGATACTTCTAAAATCTCTTGTTAGTCAATAGAGAGTTCTTCAAAATCTCAAACAATCTCTGTTATTAGATCGCGACTTTCTAAAAGTCTTCATAATTCTCTGTTATTGGATTTGGAATTTGAAATCAATGATTTATGGTTTTGAGAGACTTGTAGAGACTTTTATTACAAAACATACCATAAATCGCTAAAAAAAAGTCTCTCCTAACGGTGCGGCTAAGATGTGGTCGGGCCACATACTCAAAGTATGTGGCCCTTTTTCTTTTTTTTGACACGTATTATGAAGTAGAAAATAAAGTCCAAAACAGTTTTATTACACAATTATTTAACTAATTTTTTTTTTTTAACTTCCTACTTTAGTTAACAAAGCGAATTTTTTACGGAGATTTGGAGGGGCAGGTTTTTAATTTATATATGTGTCAAAAAAAAAAAAAAAAAAAGGGGGTCACGTACTTTGAAGGTAACATGTGGCGCTTTCCTCTAAAGTGAGAGTGCCTTGATCAATCCTTCTCTAACACACTTCTCCGAGCTTTCCCCTTGAGTGAGCGTGCCTTCGTCAATTCTTCGCTAGTACCTACTTAAATCAAAATTGAGAAGAAGTTTCGTTTGGAGGGAAAATGAAGTAAACCCGGGAACAGTTTCATCAGAAACTCCATGAATTTCAAATTCTTATCAACAGGTCAGAATAAGAGGAGAGAAAGAGGTTCCTTAATGGATTCCCATCTTCTCTCAAATCCTCTAAAAACCCCAATTTGATTTTTTTTTTTTTTTTCAATTTTTTTGGATTGATTTATTTATCTATTAGTTAATGGAATTAAGTAATTTGAGTAAGAAAAGGAGGAGAATCGAGTTAGATTCTTCAGGATTCGTAATCCTGAGGATTCCAAACCCTCCTTCTCCTCTGATTTTAGCCACCACCGCCTCTGATTCTATCATTCATTTGAAATCTGATTCACTTTACACAATTGGTCGTTATAATCGTTACTGTGATTTTGTATATAAAGATTCTAGAATTAGCAATCGTCACTGTCAAATTCTCTTTGATAGTAATCAAAATAAGCTTTTTATCATAGACGGATTCGTTAACAACTGCTATTCTTTGAGTGAAATTGGGGATTTTTTTCGGGTTCGGAAATGTAACAATAAAGAGGGTTTTACTAGAGCTTCTACAAATGGGGTCTTTGTTAATGGTATTAGGGTTAAGAAAGGTGGTGTCTTTGAGATATTTGTCGGTGATAGTGTTTCATTTGTAAAAACTGGGTCATTATTGGAACCAAGTTTCCGTATTGTAGTAGAAAAGATTGTTTGCAAAGAGGATGTTTTGGGTTGTAATCAGTTTGGGTATGGTGGTTGTAGTAGTAGTAAGTGGTTACTGGAGGAGTGTCGGAAAACCATTGTTGGAGGTTTTGGGTTTGGAAGGAGGCGGAGAAATGAAGACTTGATTGACCGGGCAGTTTTTCTTTTGAATCAATGTAGAGAGACATTGCTTAGTGTCGACCCAGTGGCGCACTTACGGCGGTGTTGTATGGTTTTGAATAAGGAGAGAGAAGTGGCAAGGATTCAAAATGGACATCCGCGTTACTCTTCAGCTGTTTGTGGCTTTCCCGATGGTTGTCATGTAGGCAGCACGGATGTAGTTGGTAATGATTTAAGATGTGATTCTGTTAAAGCTGTTTGTCGAGATAATGGCAGTAATTCGAGTTTGAAGCCTGATATGAAGGTACTAGGTTCATCATCTGGGAAGAAGTTTTATCTAAACCGTATTAAGTTTGTGGACCATGATGCTGTATCCAATCAGCATGAAGTAGTGTCTCTACCAGAGCTTCTTCATCCTGTTGCAACCCTTTCACGCGTATTTATTGCGACATTTACGAATGATGTTTTATGGTATGCAAAATTCCTTCTTGTTAAAGTAATTAGGCTGGAACGACTGCTACATGTCCTTTCAGTGACAACCAGTTTTCTTATCAGTTGTTGCTTTAACTATATATTTTTAGGATTGTAATATAATAGATATTAGTTAACATTTTATTTGTATGTTTCATATCTGAAGAGTGACTGCATTTTGGCAGGTTTTTGTCATGTTGTGAAGTTCCCAATCATCTACCAATAACTATTGCATGTCATAACACAGAGAGGTGCTGGAGTTCAGACCTAGATAAAAGAACCTCAACACCCTACCCGGAATATCCTAACTTAGTACTAGTGTAAGTGGTGATTGCTTGTTTATCTTGAAAGCAAATTGCATAAATTTTGTTACTGAAAATTGCCGCTACCAACTAATATCGTTTACGTTGATAGTTATCCTCAGTTTCCTGAAGTTATAGCTTTTGGAAAAGACCGCACAAAACAAGGTATTGCATGCCATCATCCAAAATTGCTGGTCTTGCAAAGGGAAGATAGCATACGCGTTGTTGTTACTTCGGCAAATTTAGTTTCAAAGCAGGTAATTATTTTATTTTTGTCCATTTGTGTTTGTTTTTTGTTGATCCCTATAAAGAAAAACTTGTTTGTGGATATCCCTAATATTTAAGAAAAACTCAAGTTGTTATTATTAAATTCTCATGGCACGTATTCTTGAGTGCTAATTCTTTGGTTAAACTGTGTGCTCCTGGGCGCTTTGCTGGTTTGGCAGTGGGATGATGTGACAAATACTGTTTGGTGGCAAGACTTTCCTCGTAGAAGCGAGGCTGATTACTCATCTCTCTTTACACATTTTACTGATGGGGACAAAAGCTTCAAATCTGACTTTGCTGCTCAGCTAGCTGGGTTTGTAGCATCACTTCTCAGTGATGTACCTAGCCAGGCACAGTGGATTGCAGAGTTGACTAAATATGACTTCTCTGGGGCCGTTGGTCATCTGGTTGCTTCTGTTCCAGGAATGCATAAACACAAGAATCCGTATCCGCTGGAGCCTATGAACTTTCTGTCTGTAAGTTGATTTTCCAGCATAATGTTAGGTTAAGCAGAAAATGATATTGCTTGCTTATGTTGTCAAATCCTCAATCAGGCCAAACATTGTTCATCACGGTCAATTGGCACGAAATTCCTTGGTTCTGTTGAAGCTTCTGTAGTTGGTCTAAAGTACCGTTTTCATACCAGTGCTGATTCAAATGGTGCACAGCTTAAGACATTGGCTGCTTTTCTTATAAGGTGCCAGGAAAATGCATTTGGGATGTCAGAAGTTCTCTTAAGAAGAAACACTAATATACCTGCTGACTCAAATGCCGTTAGTGTTCTCATCTGCGACCTAGACGAAGCGTCCGAGGGAGGTATATTTTCCCAAACTTACCTATGTCTTCCTGTAGAACACTATTTATATATTGAACTATTTTTCAGGCAGTGAAAGAAACATCCCATTCTTGCATATCAAGTTCATTTGAGATTTCTCTGCTGGTAATTCTAGTGTAATATTCATATGGAACAGATTGCGTTCAACTAGGCTTTTTGCCGAGAAATATAGCAAATTGGGTAGCTCCGCTGTGTGATTCTGGTCTTTTTAGTTTTACTGCATGCATTTATCCAAAGGAAGCACTTGCAGCTGCTTTAGAAGGAAGCAACAGCAAAGTACAGCTGATACTTTACGTGGCACAGGCATGTCTTTCTTCCATTACATGTATTCGTTGAAGAAAAACTAGCCTTGTTTACATGGTCAATAAGAGCTAGTTTTCTATGTTCCATTCCTTCTCTTCTATTTATTCTGGTGCAACGAGTGATTTGTGAGTAACTTATGTCTTGATGAAATGTAGGGGCCTAAATTTCATGAAATATCAACTTTGATAAAACCAGTACATGTTGCTGCCATATGCTCTCTTCTCGCATCTGTGCAGAGGTGCTCGGGTATATGGCGCTTAAGGGAGGTATTATAATGGAGTTAGCTAAATCTTAACTGTTTGTTTATTGATCGTTTTCTTAATCATTTTTACATGCTGTATTTTAAGTTTTTTTATGGTACATACACATCCTTGAAACATAACTTTGTAGCTTTGAGCCTTTGACATCCTCTAACTTTTTCTTCGTGGCTGCTCTGCTTCTGTCAGGTTTTAGATCAATACAGATGGCCTGAGCTACTTGAAACTGATTTTATATACGGTGAGCTTTTTAACAATTTACGTACGTGAAGAATTCCAGCATTTCTTTGTTATTCTCACTCGCATTTTGGTTTGGTTGTATAAAAAAGGTTCATCCTCCATTGGGACATCAATTGACCCAAAATTCCTAGCTGCTTTTGCGGCAGCAGCTGGAAAGAGATCACCCCAGTATGCTGATTCAGAAGAATCTGATCCAGAGGTTGCATGCTTTGTGCAGTAATTACAATTTAGTGTGTTCATCCGTGAGCTTGAAGTTTCCGACTTTTATTTGTCTATTTAGTATTGCTCATCAAATTCTCTTTGCAGTGGGGGATCTGGAATGCAAATCAAGAGGCACGAAATCCATCCATGAGAATCCTTTTCCCTACTATTCAACGAGTTAAGGATGCACCTTGTGGGATCTGGCCTTCTAGACGGCTTCTTTGCTTCTCAGAGGTATGAAATGGATGACCTCTTTGTTGTTGACTACTGCAGTATATATCTAGTTATGTTTGTTACCCTCTAAGAACTAGAAAGTTGATTATTTTTATTTCAACAGAAAACATGGCAAAGGTTGAGAAGTGTAGATATGTTGCATGATTCCGTTCCTCATCCAAAGTGCAGAGTAGGCTATCCCATGCACGTGAAGGTAATAATGGATTCCTATTCCTATTATTCTATATATATAGCTAATGAGGTGATGACATGGACAGATGGACTGGTTTTCATTGGTTGCTATCATCTGTTGTAACTCGTAATAAGCAACTATGATAAAATGTCTAGGATGGTGAATTGCAAACTACCTTGCATATTGTTTAATTGTATGGTTAGTATGATGGGATGACATATATTTGGTTGATAAGCAGGTGGCCAGAAGACGCTTCAGATCTAAGACAGGTAAATCCTCTGTTGGTTGGGTGTATTGTGGTTCACATAACTTCAGCCCAGCAGCTTGGGGACGTCCTGTAGCTGCGCCATCTGTGGAAAGAACAGATAAATCTGCCGGAACCACCTCTTGTCCTGGTTCAAGACTACACATCTGTAATTACGAGCTTGGAATCATGTTTGTTGTCCCCCCTTCAGATAAGAATTCCGACTTGGATGATATTGTTTTGCCATTTGTTGTGCCTGCTCCAAAATATCGGCATTGTGACAGACCAGCAACTGCAAAGGCTATGAGGGAGGCCTTAGTAGAACTTGGTGAGCTAGAGAAGAAACATATTGAAAATCAAGCAGGGGAAGAAGTGGAAGAGACTATGACATTGTTGGAAGATGAGGTACCAGAAGAAGAGGAAGTTGTTGAGATGACTAATTATGTTCCTGAAGAGAAGGACGAAGAAAAGGCTTACGCCGAAACCCTTTGGAGCCAAGTTGATTCATCCGAGGGTTGATACTAACTTTCACTTATTTGTAAGACTGTGGGTGATTTCATGTTGTATGGTGTGTTGTTGTGTACCACTTATAGAAAAAAAGGGGGTGTTGATAGATCAACCCCTTCTGTAGGATTCTTTCAGACTACTGTATACTAGTTAAAAGCCATTGTTGATAAAATCATTTTTTTAATTTATTTACGATAAAATGTAATCAAACAGTTAAGAGCATTTGATTAGTAAGATTTAGGAACAAGTAATTTGAAGTAATTGCTCAATGAGTCCAGTACTTCATTAGCGTAGAATGTTCTCTAATTAAGATGACTTTTCACTACATTTAGTGTTATATATGAAGCAACTTACTTGAAAGTGTCTTACAGCTTATGCCACATGAAAAGCAGACTTTTTTACCATCAGAAAAGCTTTAAAACATGCTCCTCATCCTTGGAAAAATGATACTTAGGCTAAAATAAAATTCCATAGCATCTACCACAGTATCTCTTTTCCAATGATGTGGCACTTATTGGGGAGTCAAAACAGGAGGTAGAAGGTAAGCTCGAGTGGTGGCGCCAGACCCTGGAATCGAAGGCATTCACACTCAGTAGAACCAAGACTGAGTATCTGAGATGTGATTTTGATGAAACCGGGACGGATGATGGAGAACTGTTACTCGACGGACAGATTGTACCAAGGAAAGAATCCTTTCGATATCTGGGATCTATGATTCAGAGTGATGGGAACATAGGAGAGGACATTCGACACAGCAGCCAGTCAGGGTGGGCAAAATGGAGACTGGCGACGGGAGTCCTGTGTGATCGTAAGGTCCCAGCTAAACTAAAAGGAAAGTTCTACAAAACAGCAATCCGACCGGCGATGCTGTATGGAGCGGAATGTTGAGCGACTAGAAACCCGCACATCATAAAGCTCCATGCGGAGGAAATGTGGATGCTGAGGTGGGGATGTGGGCATATAAGGCATGATAAAATCAGAAATGAGTATGTCCGTGGTAAACTTGGGGTAGCACCGATGGAGGATATACTCTCTCAACATCGGTTACGTTGGTTCGGGCATCTCCAACGAAGACCATCTGATGCCCCGGTTCGCCTAGGACGAATCACACGGCTGAAGGTAGAATGAAGCGTAGATGTAAGGACCCTCAAGCTCGTCAACGCTATTTGACTGGTCTAGCGACGATCATGAGACGAATTAGCCGATAATGACTCGATTTATTTAACACGAACGTTAACTAATAGAAATTAATCTAACAACGCTTTAGATACGAAACTAGTACCGCTAGATAGATCTCGAAAAGTTATGCGAGATTGACTACTCGAGCGTGTCATTCAGATACCGGACGACGAAGATATCTTATCTTTGGTTTAGTTCGAAGGGTAAAATAGTCGTTTGCAGTTTAGATCGACCTGGCTGCCCATATCATTTGGGTGTGTGCCTTTATCATTTGTTTTTGGCCTTATCAGAACCGATCGAGCAGATAAAAGCTCATTTATTCTCTTTCTTCTTCTCTTCTCTGTTTTCTCCTGCTCTTCGGTCGTGAGATGGTTTGAGTAATCAAATTAGTGATTTTGAGATCGAGATAAGAAGAGATTAACCAAGAATCAAGTGATGGTGGTGGTGGTGTTGTCGATTTGTTATGAGAAGAAGAAGAGAATGGTATTTAGAGAGAACGAGGAAGTTTGGGCTTGAGTTTAGGGTTCCAGTCATAGAAGAATTGGGTAATTAAAGATGGATTTGATTGATTGGTGATGAAGAATGAAAAGGGTTGTTACTGAATTGAATTTCCGGAGTTGCTTTGATAAGAAATTGATGGGTTAGGGTTTGTATAAAGGGTTGAGAATTATTCTAGGGTTTCAGAGAGATGATGATGGAGAACAAGACCACGAGATTGAGATTGAGAAAAGAGGAATAGGATCAAGAACAGATGATGGTGTTGGTGTTGATTCGGTGTTGGTTCAACTCAGGAAAAATTGAAGAAAGAGGTAAACTGGAATTCTTGAATTGAACTTCTTTTAATTGCGTATTTTGAGTTCGTATTGATGAAGTATTTTGTGGGTTTGTTTAATTAAAGTTAAATTAACTGCTGGGAGGTTCAATTATGATTTAAGAAGGAAATCAAGGGTCACAGTTAGGGTTACTGTTATTTTGTGATCTAGAGAATAAGTGGTGCTACAAGAGAAGTTGTTAGTACTCAGGTCAAGAAGAAGAATCAGAGAGATTATGATATTGTAATGATTTTGTTGGTGGAGATGTAATTAGGAATGGAGCTGCAATGTGATGAAGTTGTGTTTGAAATTGTATGAGTTAATGAAGATGTTGATTTAGTGAAGTTGAGATTGGGTAGTTATGCTTGTGAGCTATGCTCAACTGATATTGGTGGTGTTTCTCGTGAAGATGAATGTTGGGTTGAACACAAGTGGCAATTATGAAGAGATTGTGTTTAGAAATTGAGTTGAATTGTTGTTGCAGATGGAGTTGAGGTCTGTTTGCGGGTTCTTTAGCTGTTGGTGATGTTTGGAGGATATATGAACTCTTACATGTGAAGTGTGATGGGACTGCAGTGTATAAGCTAATGGCTTAAGTTGATATTGCAAGTGGTTTGGTTTACTGAATGATAATGGTTGCTTGAATTGATATTGGTGTTACTGTTTAGAGTGTAGTTAGAGGATAAAGAAGAGGTCATGGTGGTGAATGAGATGAGCTGATGTTATTGTTGAATCTGGTGAAGACATGGCAGGTGGTAACGTTGAAGGGTAACTGAAGTTTAGATGTGTCACACAAATGGAGTCTGGTGGTATTGCTGCTGCTATGGAAGTTGTTGAGAATGATGTGTATGTAATGATTGGTTTTGGTTGTGGTGTTGCTGAAGTTCAGTTTATGAAGAATGGTGATCAAAGAGTTGTAGATAGTAATTGTTGTAAAAGCTTGGAAAAGCTGCAAGTGCAGGTAGGCATAGTTTTTGATTGTAATTGGAATTCGGAGTTTGTTTAGTATAATTGAATTGATAATTGTATTGGTTGCATCATTCTAGTCTTAACAGGTTATGTGTTGCACCATGATTGTGAATTAGAGTTCTTTGGCCTGTGCAAAGGCTCAAGCCAGAATCAATCAGATGTCTGACTGATTTAGTCTAGCTGACTCAGTCAGATTGACTGAGTTGAATCGTTTTGATTCACTGAGTTACCCGTCTTGACCCGAGTTGACTCAGTTGACCGATTTATACTTGACTATTGACCAGGACTTTGACTTTGACCAGACGATGACCGTTAGTGACTGTTAGTTGACTTGGTGGACTTGGGGCTAGTTTTCCTTAGTTAGATGAGTTGGACCCCTTATGGTACGAAATAGCCTTTTGTTCCTTCTACAAAGTTGTAGATATTCATTTGACTTAGCTAATGGACTGTAGAACCAACCCAATTGAATTAGTAAACCTTAGATGTGCTAAAGATAGATAAATAAGAGTTGTAGAACCATTAAATAGTTCACTTAACTTATAACTGGAATTTGTGTAAAATTATGTTATGATTCTTGTGTGAGCCATTTTGGCTAGTTTCTTAGACTTCTTGCGTGATTAACAGTTAGTCTATATTAACAACGATCGATTCAAGGATGAACCAGTGGATCTCGTGGTAGGCGAGGCTTGTCATCAAAAGAGGTGGGAATCGATAACGAGCTCTCTTGGATTCATTATGGTTTTACAAATCTTTATATTGTGAAATTCATGCATATCTTTGTGTGGTATGAGATCTGTGCCCACACTATATCCAGTATTCTATGGCTAGGGCGATACACCGCAATATTATTATGGTTAGGGCGATACACCGCAATATTATTCTTCCTTTATATCCAGTATTCTATGGCTAAGGCGATACACCACAATATTACCTATTCGGTGTGGAATTGGCATCAATATTATTATTCCTTTATGTGCGGGCAACACACATCTCATACATGGATGTTTACTGTTCTTTATGGATGTTTACTGTTCTTTTAAATTACTTTGAAAAAGTTTCTACAATAGGTAATTGCAATACTTGATTCTTTGTTGAATATTTATGGTGTATTGCATTTGAGTTTATGGGATGATTGATTTCGGTTTTCATAACCTTAATATTCGATCCTTTATTGTGTGAACCCTTATGGTTTGGGTGACTTTTTGATTTAGCGGGATTAAGTTCTATCCCATGTTGGTAGGATTTATCAAAGGATCATGAGGGGTTCCTGTAGAAACAATATGTGAAAAAGTCACAATATGTTGAATCTTTTGGTTTAGCATAAAAGCATATGTGTTTCGAGGTTTCAACTTTTGCATTACATAGTTAAAACCGGTTTTCAACATTTCTCTGGTAAAGGTTGCTCTTTGTTGTTGTTCTTTTGTTTTGGCGGGAGGATGACAACTTTAACGGGGGAGAGTTCTAAGTGAACTTGCGCTTAATGACATATCGTAAGGGGAGAAGAGGATGCGGAATTTGAGGTAACAATCTTGTTAGTTAATTGTTTTCATGTTTAATAAAAGCATGATTTTATTTCATATCCTTATTGCTTTTTCTTAACAAAATTTCGGTACAATTGATGTTTATTCCATTATTGTGTATGGATGTTTGATTGTGATTCAATTGCTTCCGGTTAAGATAAATGGTTATGCAAGTTGATTTATTTGGTTTGTATGGATTGTTTATGGCTTAACAAAAGTGCTTCGGGATCATTTGTTTAGTCCAAATGATTTCCAGATAAGAGAAACTACGTTTTTCGGATCTTAGTTAAACTTATCAAATGTGAAGGTTTCGGTTATTCAAGTCTAACCGAATGCCTTAACAAGAATTACTAGTTAACTAACCTAGTATTTGTCTTGTTTAAAAGTGAAAGGTATAAGTTATTTTTGAGAATAATTAGAGCCTGATGAGAAAAATAAAGTTAATTCTGATCTTTATTTTAGTCTTATCGAACAAGCAATTGTACTTGTACAATCGGTTTAGCAAAAGAACTAAGGTGCTTAGTCGATTTTTGATATGCTAAACTATTAGGGAAAATTGCTTCGGGCAATTGTTTCCTAGATAACATGTTAAAACCAAATTACTTGCAGTTTCGGTTTTGATATTGGTTATCTAAAATGGTGTGTAAAACCCTCGTGCTCAACTCTTATAGGTTTGCAAATTCTCTTTGTGAGATTTGTAAGATCCTTTCGGTTTGTCCTTTATTTTTTTGTTTCTTTGTCATTTTGTGACAAAAAGACAAAGAAATATATGGAGTAAACAAGTGATATTGACTTGTTGTGAGTTGGTATCACTAAGGGAAAGGACATTTGTGCTAACACGTTTATTATAACGAAGAGAGTGAAAGCATAGACTAAGGGGGGGTCACATACCATATGATATGTAGTTATGAGGAACTACATGGAAATAACAAAGACGTGCGGATTGAAAATCTACCTATCTTACCTTTAGGGGGAGTATTAGCTTTGTTATTATAATGTCAGCAGCGGCATTTAAGGAATGAATTTAATGCAGGTTTTGTGTTGTTGAACTTGGAATCAAGCGTATGTGTATAATGAATTTTTGTAATTTGTTTATCCATATGCTGTAAGAGTTTTGTTACTAAAATGGACAAAGGGGGAGATTGTTAGAGCATAGCTCGGTTGAACCCACCAAGCGTTGGTATGTCAAGTTTGGTTATCATATTTTAGTAATCAAAACTCATTTAAAGAGTCGCTTGATTACATACTAGAGTCAACTTCGTATAGGTTAGCTTGAAAGTGTTAGGATATGAGACTTACAAGTATTACATGAAGACTTGAAGAATGTGAAGAAGTATGGAGCTACAACGACAACATCATCCTTCCTCTTGAGGTTAGTAATATTTGACTTGAACTGTTTCTTTCCCTAACGTATCTTTCAAGTCGTGCATATTGAAAACATAACTGCGAAGCTGTATGAAACTCTAGTTAGACATAGTATTAAGGAATTCAATACGAGGTTTATTGCTTAACCATTAAACTTTGTATATAAGACATCGGCATGATCATATGAATGCTATTGTGATTATGTATGGGTATGAATGAAGATTTCATCCTAGGAAATAATGTTTTACATTCGTTTAAAGGAAGTAAGTTCATAAACTTGTTTTGTGAATCGAAAGGGAAATCGCTAGGCTTATTGGTATTGTTATTCATTGCAAATCTTTTTTGAATTACCAATATGTGTGTTTAGTATAACCGCTCATAAACTTGTTTATGTATCTTTGTAAAACTATTCACAAGGCCTGACTTATGTATTGGTATGACTTTTATTAGTGAAACCGATCTTAAGTAATCACTCAAGATGGTATGATCGATGCATTGTAAATAACAACTTTTATCTAGTCATTGGGGAACCGATCCTAGTAAAAGGTGCAGCAAATTTGCAAGAGGGAATCGATCCTTGTAAGAGGTACAACACATTTTTAGTAGATGGGGGAACCGATCCTATGAACATGTGCAAAAAGTTTGTATTTTTGGGGGAACCGATCCTATGGACATGTGCAACCGAATACAGGTAGTTACCGTAAGTTTTGGGGAACCTATCCTAGTACCTATTCAATCGAATTTTGGTAACTAGCATGACTATGGACAGTACTCACATGGAGGTAGAACCGAGAAACCCATAATTGGTGATTTGATAGGATAATCAATCACATAGTTTTTGGAATTCAGAGGAACCAATTCTAAACTTGTTTGGAAGTGTGGAAAATCGTTTCCAAGATTGTAAGTATGAAAAAGGACTTACAAAGTAAAAGATGTCGATATACTTTGAACATGTGCAGTAACTCTTATCATTAATTGTTCAAAAATATTCCTTAATAGCTAAAGGAGAATCCCAGGATAGAAATAAATTGAGAATCTTTTATTTAAGGTTTCTTAGTTGATAGACGCATTTATGTGTCTATTTTCATCTCTTTTATGTATAGCGTTAGTACCCATTTTTGTACTAATTTTGGTATTTTATCCCTTGTAGGTGTATTTTGGAGGAATAGGCTTTTGCGGGAAAATTGGCTCGAAAAGTTGTTAAAGGCTCCTGGGAGGACATTTGCTATTCGGACTCTCATTTTGGATAAGGGGTAACCCATTTCCAAGCAGCTGCTAAGCACAGACCGAGACTGGATAGGGGGAGGACAAATTTCTTCACGTTTTCAAAAACAGAAATTTGGCGGGAAAATTTTCAGAAAACAGACGATTTTGTGGATGAATTTTTGATCGATTTTTAGGGAGATTAAAGGGCTGAATTTGATTGGGTTTGTTCCTATGGACCTAACAGGCGAGGTAAGGGTGTTGGAATGGATCCAAAGTGGCTAGAACTCGAATTGGAAGCGGAAAAAGGTTAAAAATATAATGGTTTATTTTGGGCAAGTTTCTCTGTTTATTTTTGGAAACTTACGTGAAGAAGATTAGTTTTTATATGCTATTTAATCTCCAGCAATTAGATGCATATCTTTAGAAAATAATAATTAGTAATGTGGATTTACTGATTATACATTTTTCTATTGGGATTTCGGTCAATATCTGGACAGTGCAATTCCAGGAATTATGAAAACCGATTTTGTGTTTATTGCATAGCTTTAAGAATATTCAGTTTTGGAAATTCCTTGGTGTCCAAACTTCCTTGTCTATAAATATTGAAGTTTGCATTTCTAGCAAACTAATCCTCAGAGCCAGCAAAACTACCTAGTTGTGTTGTTACTGGTGGAGCCGCCTATTCGGAGAGGAAAATAACCTAATTAGGCGAAATCTCTTACGGCCGCTCAGTTTAAAGACTTCTTTGGGATTGAGAAGCTCTTTTAGTACCGTTGGTGGTAAACTAGATAATTGCGGTCTATTATTAGTTTTCGATTGATTTGATTGACTAACGGTTGTTGAACTTTGATTGCACCTAGTTTTTTTATGATTGAGAATCTTCTCTTCTGATATAAGATTCACTAAAACTAGATCAAAGTTTCGACGGGGATCTTTAGACTGTTTGTAGTTCTAAAGACGTCTTGTGATAACCCAGCGTTAACAGACTCCGTTCTGTGTGTGATTGATCACAAGAGATTCAAGTTGATTGTGTGCAGGTGCTGATTGAAGATTAAAGAAGATTTGAAGACAAGAAGACTTTTTGGGTTCATAATCTTTGGTGTGCACAATACTTGTTTCGGCTGGAAAGGAATCCAACTATAATCGGTTTATCTTTGTGATAGATTGGATTGATTAGTTGAGTAGATCGAGATCAATACACTTCTTTATGATTAATAGTATTGATTGCATAGTGTAACAATTACTTCGGTAGTTGTTGAGAGATTGATCTAAGGACCCGACAAATGAGTTTATTGGTTAAACGGAAGACCCTTTTTCAGACTCATATCACGTTGTTTGAAAAGAGTTGTTACCGAACAGATTTGTTGTTCCTTTACTGTTTGGAATACAAACCAAAGGAATTGTTCCAAGTGCGTGACTTACTGCAAGTTGGAGGCGCATGGATACTGAGGAAACTAGGTGAACTATAGGTTTAGTTGCTTGGTCTCAACTATACGAAGTTTGTTTGATTTTATATAGCGGCTTAATTATGAGAGTATTCAATTCGGGATTAGGTCCCGGGGTTTTTCTGCATTTACGGTTTCCTCGTTAACAAAATCTTGCTGTGTCATTTACTTTTATTTTCCGCAATTATAATTGTGTTTATTATAATTTAAAGTAAATCGCACAAACGTTAATTCCTATTTTACTTGATAGATAATCCCTAGAGTTTGGTTAAGTCCGAACCTATTATCAAGTAAACATACTTCGTTGTTGTATTGTCTCGATCTCGTATCCATAGACGATCACACGAAGTGTGAACCGATTAGTTGTATTGTCTCGACTCAGTCCATAGACAATCACTTTCGGAAAAGGACTTATATGTGGAAAAGTTTTAGATTGAGGTATATTTGGGTACCCTAGTGTTTTCATAATGGTCACATTATGAATTGATGAATGAAAGCGACAAGTTTGACGAATAACGACAACACAATTCTACGTAAACCAACCATAATTTTGGAAATCACACGTAACAGCCAGAATAACCCGCCATAACTTGTTATTTCCCAGCCGAAACATCAAATTCCAAGCCGTAACTTCTACTGAAAAATAAGTTATGAACAGGAAAGGCTAGATACCCAGTCGTGGACTTGCTTATGATTAGGTCGTGATCCATTATCCAAACCGTAAATCTAATAATTTCAGTTTTTCTTCCATTTAGGTCAAAACGGCAAGGTTATTGCTGCAGAAAACCTAGACGGAAGTACCTATAAATTTACAAAAATCTTCCTTTTTCCTTTTAAGAAATTGAACAACCATAAAACACAATACACCAAAATGATTTTTCATTGATTGAATCGAACATTGATAGAATATATCTGAAAACGCAGGGGATACCAAATACACCCAACTTTTTCATTCGACAATAGACAAAACTTAATACAATTGCAAGTAGACCAACTGTTAGAGCATAGCTCGGTTGAACTCACCATGCGTTGGCATGTCAAGTTTGGTTGTCATATTTTAGTATCAAAACTAATCTAGAGTCGCTTGATTAAATACTAGAGTCAACTTCGTTTAGGTTAGACTAGAAAGTCTAGGAATGTGAGACATACAAGTATTACTCTGAAGACCTGAAGAATGTGAAGAAGTAACGAACTACAACGACGACATCATCCTTCCACTTGAGGTTAGTAATACTGACTTGAACTGTTTCATTCCTAATGTATCTTTCATGCCGTGGTATATTGAAAACATAATTGTGAAGTTGTATATACTGTACATATTGTGTATAATACTCTAGTGATGAGATATAATCATAATAGTGTGATCATAGTATTAAGGAATAGACTACGAAGTATAACACTTATCTTTTGAACTTCGTAGATATGACATCGACATAATCTTGTATATAGGGTTATGATTATGTGAATGGGTTATGGTGAAGATTTCATCCTAGGAAACAATGTTTTACATTTGTTTAAAGGAAGTACATTCATGAAATTGTTTCGTAAATCGAAAGGGAAATCAATATGATTATTGGTCTGGCTATTCATTGCATATCTTTGGATGACCAATATGTGTGAGTTGGTAGAACCGATATTAACTCAGGTTATGTATCTTGGTATAACCGATCACAATGCCTAGACTTATGATTTGGTATGATCGGTCCTGGTAATTGGTGTAACCGATCCTAAGTAATCACCATGAGATGGTATGATCGATCCTTATAATTGGTGTGACCGATCCTAGTAATTGGTGCGACCGATCATAAGTGTCATATGATCGATCCTTGTAATTGGTGTAACCGATCCTAGTGACTGGTGTGACCGATCACAAGTAGGTACCATATTTAGGTATAACCGATTCGACCCCATGTATGTGACTTGGTAGGACCGATCACAACTAACCATTGTGATTTGGTATGAACAATCACATAGTAGTATTGGAATACTGGCAAACCAATTCTGAACTTGTTTGGAAGTGTGGTATAACCGATTCCAAGAAAGCATATCCATGTAAATATGAAATAAGGATTTGCAGTGAAAAGATGTCAACATACTTTGAACACGAGCTGTAACTCTTATCATTTATTGTTAAAAGATATTCCTTGGTACTCAAGGTGATCATGTGCCGAAATAATGAATAGCTCTAGAGAATAAAAATTAATAATGTGCATTTGGAGATTTTCTATTGAGAGATTTCGGGAAATAGTGGACCAACATTTATTGGAATTATGAAAAACGAATTTGGGCATTCATTGCATAACTTGGGAATATTTTTGGTTTTGGAAATTCCTTGGTGTCAAAACATCCTTGGTCTATAAATACCTAAGTTTGCATTTCTAGCAAACTATCCTAAGAGCCGGGCAAATTTTATTTCTTGTTGTTTTTGGTGGAGCCGTCTATTCGGAGAGGAAATTATCCTAATTAGGTGAAATCTCTTACGACCGCTCGTTTAAAGACTTATGTGGGATCAAGAAGCTCTATGAGTACCGTTGGTGGGAAACTATATAATTGCAATGTTATTAGTTTTCGATTTGATTTGATTGACTAACGGTTGTTGAAACTTTGATTGCACCTAGTTTGTTTATGCTTGAGAATCTTCTCTTATGATATAAGATTCACTCAGACTAGATCAAAGTAGCAATGGGATCTTTAGAACTATTGTAAGATCTAAATACATCTTGTGATAATCCATTGTTAACAGACTCCGTTCTGTGTGTGATTGATCACAAGAGATTCAAGTGGTGTTGTGCAGGTTTTGAAGATAAAAGAAGATGAAGAAGATTTCTTATTAGTTTTCGTATCTTGTGGATTTAGTGCACAAACATTGTGGATCCAACTAGAATCGATTTATCTTTGATAGATCTGATTGATTAGTTACGTGAGATCAGCATTCTCTATATTTCTCTTTGAGATCTATATTGATTGAGTGTGAATCTATACTTGACTATTTCGGTAGTTAAAGTTAGACTGATCTAACCAGACAAAGGAGTTTATTAGATTAAACGGAAAAGCCTTTGTCAACGAATCATCTTTATCTTTCAGCAAGATTGATTAGAGTGTTTACCAAACAGATTCTTTCTTTACTGTTTGGAATACGACCCAAAGGGATTGTTATTCACGTGCGTGACTCTAAAAGTCGAAGGCGCAGGGATACCGAGGGAACTAAGTAGCTAGGGATAGTCTGCTTGGTCTCAACTATACAAAGTTGGTATTAGATTTTGTATAACGACTTAATTATGAGGGTATTCAAAACTGGACTAGGTCCCAGGGTTTTCTGCATTTGCGGTTTCCTCGTTAACAAAATCTTGTGTTGTCTTATTTACTTTACTTCCGCATTATAATTGTTTTATATTATAATAAAGTAATTACACTTGTGCGGTAATCCTAATCACTTGATATTTATCCTATAGTAAATCGGTTTCGGACCGTAACTATTATCAAGTGAATATCAAGTTGTCGTATTGTCTCGACTTTGTCTCATAGACGATCACACTTGGTATCGGACTTATAGGTTGAACCAAAAATATTGTGGTGTAGTTGGGTACCTTCATCTTATCACCAACTCAATGATCCTTGAAAATATGTATATAGAGTTAATATATCAACCTCTACTCAATCAGTATGTATATAGACACAAGGTCCGTGAACCTGATTGTTAAGCAGAGTACTTGGACGATTTCAAAAATCAATATCCAAGATCAATCTAGTCATATCCAAATGATTCAATCAGAATCTGCCAAGTGATTAAACTTGTTATCCATCTTTCAAGATACAAATTCTACAAGAAACTAGTCTCATAATCGATTACAATTAAGTGGGCGTATGTACTTAGATTAAATATGTACTAACCTGTGTAAATCCAATTATAAAGATAAACAATATAATGCGGAAAAGGAAAAACATAAGACACCGGAAATTTTGTTAACAAGGAAACCATAATAACAGGAAAAACCCCGCGACCACGTCCAGATTGAACACCGCATTGTATTAATCCTACAGGCACTAGCCTACTATAAGACTTCAGACTGGAATGTAGTTGAGACTGAATCTGTAGCTCCCCCAAAGCTAGCAGTTGACTAATCCAAGAGATTAACTAAATAAAGAGGCACTAAGAATCTAAATCAGTTACTTAAACATTCAATTAAGAAATCTACTACAAAACTTAACCCAAACACTAACCCCCCTCAGAAATATATAAACAAGAACTCCTCTCAAATGATACATATACAATAGTCATTTGGTTTGCAAACAGAATATACAACATAATAAACATAGCAGAAGACTCAACGCCACGAAACTTCCGCTGCGCAAATCTGATCTGTCTCTGAAACTGAAAGTGGGAATGGGTGTGCACATCATCCCTAAAAGGAGTGCCCAGTGGAAAATAACAATTAACTTTCAAGTAATCATTAATATGATTTGAAGACAATGCAAATTTTATCGAAAGTCGACAATACACGGAAAGACAGTAAAACATATTGTAGAAACTTCTTCAAAGCAATTTAAAAGAACAGCAAACATCCATAAATAGCAGTAAACATCCATGTATGAGATGCGTGTTGCCGCACATAAGGAAGAGTAATATTGATGCCAATTCCACACCGAATAAGTAATACTGCGGTGTATCGCCCTAGCCATAGAATAGGATATAAAGGAAGAATAATATTGGCCGTGTAATATTGCGGTGTATCGCCCTAGCCATAGAATACTGGATATTGTGTCGGCACACATCTCATACCACACAAAGCACACAAATATATGCATTAATTTCACAACATAAAGATTTGTAAAACCATAATGAATCCAAGAGAGTTCGTTATCGATTCCCACCTCTTTTGATGACAAACCTCGCCTACCTCTAGATCCACGATCCACTGGTTCATCCTTGAATCGATCGTTGTTAATGTAGACTAACTTTAGGTAGCAGAAGCAAGCTTCCATTGAGACTATCATCAAGCTACACATCTACCATTACAATATCCTAAGTTGTATCCACTCCTTGCAATTACAATCCTAAACAACAACCATAACACCATCTGCACCTGAGTAAAACCTTCGAAAATACATCAAAATCCTCAACTATCTCCAATACTCAACACTGTAGATCAAAAGGACAACCATTTACTCTATCTTATTCCACCTGTATTCTCTAACTTCAACTCAAGAAATACCTTCACCAATTCATACACTGCCTGCACTTTCATCTCTACTACCATCCACATTTTTAGTCCCCAGCTCTAATTCAAACAACACTGCATATCCATCACTTATGCAGTTCACCACAAATCAACACAGTTCCATGTAGCCAACATCAAGATCTGTAGCACCACAATTTAAGAATTCACCCACAGTAGTACATCCTTCAACTCTATTTCAATCCCATTTCAGAAAACAAACCATCTTCTCTACAACCATTTCCTGTTAGAGTAACTAACACTCAACAACAACATTATTCATGGTAACTACTCTACATTCCCTGACTTGCTACCACTTCAAACCATCAACCACAATTACCTGTAACATCAACTCTATATCCATCAGTTCCATTCTATAGTTATCTCAATCTCAGTTTCATTACACCTTCATCAACATCCTATAGATCATTTCAAGCTCAGATATAATCACAGAATGTCAACAATTATACACATTCAAATCAAAATACTAAAATTGAGACAATTAGAGACTTACCCAAATAACAGCATCCTCAAAATTGCTATAACACTAACCACTTCCATTGAAACCTTAGAATAATCAATTATAATCCTAAAATCATTCACCACCATCAATTTCTTCATCTGAAACTTGACGTCACTTGTAATTCTACTATAATCCATTCAATCACTGAAAACCCACCTCAAATCCTTCTCACATAACATCACTTCCATCTTCTAATTCTTCCCTGAGCTTTCCCGTGAAACCCTAACTCTTCATTTCCTCAAGAACAACTCTATAACATTTAATTAATCCCATCTCGATCCTCAATCAATTAAACTCACTCATTAATTCCTCTTATTCATCACTAATCAAGCTTCCAGTTTATCTTAAGACACCCTAATTCATCGATTCACCTTCAAATTAGCTTCACTTCATCAATTCGATAAGAACCCCTGAATTATTACTTAATTCCATCCTCAACTTCTTCTAAATCTTCAACCAATTCCAAAACGCATAAACCCTAACTTCTGATTCTCATCAATCCATCGTTTCTTTTTCATTCAAAGCTAAACAAACTTCAACCTCAATACCAGCAATCATTCCCTAATGTTTTCCCCTAAGTTTCCGATCTCAAAAGCGCCAAAGCCTCTCACAGAAACACGAACGGTGAAGAACAGAGAAAGAGAGAAAGAAGAAGAAGAAAAAAGAAGATAAGAGGAAGAAAAAGAAATGATATCGATAGGCCTGTCAATATATGTCCGATATCCGGAATCCATTTCCGATTATTCGAGATCCTATAGGATTTTATCCGTTTTACCGGATATCGGATATCGGATACGGATATTTATCGGATATTTCTTCCATAACATATCGGAATCGGATTAGGCTATATCCGTTTGCTTAATATCCGATATCCGATATAACAAGGGAGTATTTGTAATTTTATATTTTTCCTATACCTAACTAGCAGTCGAAGACTCGAAGTGGAACTCATTTCGTTTTTCTTTTTTTCTTCTCTTCTCAGTTCTCACCGCCTCTCCACTGTCTCCACTCTCCACTGAATCTCTGCAACAAATCAATCTTTCTATTCTCTTTTTTCCGTTTTAGCATCAGGAGTTGGTCATCTTCTGCAACATCAATTTCTTAAACTTGGCGTGAAAGATCGAGGGTGTAATGGATTAAGCTATACCCTAAATTACGCTTGTACTAATCTCTCTCTGACTCTCTCTGAAAGTTATTTTGTTTTGGGGTTTGTTGATAGAATTTGATGATATAGAGTGATGAATTTGTATGAGTTTCTATGAAATTATAATTTATTAGGGTTTTGAAATCAGAAATTGCAAATTAGGGTTTCTGTTGCTGTTTCAAAATTTGGGTTTTCTTCTCAATCATTTGTTTGGTAACTTATTCTGTGTTTAATTTTAATATAGGCAATTGCAAAAATGTTTAAAAAAACCAGCCAAGGGCAAGACAGTTGCAACCTCAAAGTCAACCCCTTTGCCTCAATCTCAATCAAATAACATCATTTCTATGAATGGTTCACAATCACAAAGTGAAAGTGTTAAGGCTTCAGCAATTGGCTCAACACATGGTACTAGTGACACAAGTTAAGTATGTTAAATCTTCACAAGCTAGGAAGGAGAGATTTGAATTGGCAGTGTCACAAGTTAGGTTGTATGGAAAGGAAGTTAGTCTATACGTGGACACTAGGTGGAACTCAACTTATGTTATGCTCAAAAATGCAATTGAACTGAGAACAGGGTTTGAAAGATTAGCTGTCCTTGATCCTGAATTCGAGTGTCTACCAAGTGCTGACCAGTGGCAACAAGGGGTAGTTATTTGTGCATGTTTAGAGGTGTTTAATGATGTTTCAACCAGGTTTGCAGGGATAAAGTATCCAATTGCAAATCTGTACTATAATGGGGTATATGAAGTTAACAAGTGCATCAAACAATGGGAACACAGTGATTATGAGTATATCATAGAAATGGGGTTGAAGATGAGGGAAAAGTTCGATGCATATTGGCTTGACAGTAATTTGGTTATGAGCATTGGAGTTGTGTTAGATCCAAGATACAAAGCAAGATGGGTAGAGTTTCGTTATAAGAAGATGTATGGATCCATTGGCTATGCAGTGGAGTATAACAAATTCAAAACACAATTGACAGCTCTTTTCAATGCATATGACTTACAAAACTCAAATGCAGATAAACACTATTTTGGCGCTCGCAGCTCTGTCTCTAGCTCAAGTATGATGGATTCAGGCAATCTAGATGAGGTACGTGATTCTGATTATGATGAGTTTATGATGGAAAACATTGAAGTTGAGGTGCAGAAATATGAGTTGGACAAGTACTTAGAAGAACCAATGCTTAGCAAAGGCTCACCAAAAGGGTGAGTATTTGTTTGAAATCTTGAATTGGTGGAAGCTAAATGCACCTAAGTACCCAACTCTTGCAAAGATGGAAAGAGATGTCTTGGCTATCCTAGTCACCAGTGTGGCATCCGAATCAATGTTCAGTGCAGGTGGTAGAGTGCTTACAACACACAGAGCTTCATTAGATCCAGAGCTTGTTGAAGCATTGTTGTGCTTAAGCGATTGGTTGCCAGATTTCTTTGATGAAGGTAACATTTCTTCCTATTTTTTTTGCTTAAACTCAATGCATCTTTCATCCGTTATTCTTCCTAGTTTCTATTATTACTACTTATAGATGTAGTTGTATATCTTATCTAAATGTTGACTTGTTATAATGCAGATATGGAAATCGAAGAAGACTGAAGACAAGAGAGTTGGAGACTGGACAGGCCTACTTATCATACTTAGTGCTTCGAAGTTTCTTACTTTCTTTAGCATTTGCTTGTGTTTCTTTTCATGTATGTGTGAGTGAGAGTCTTAGAGACATAACTATTTTAGAGTAATGTTTTAAGACTGTTGATGTATGAGAAATGAAACTTAAATTTCACCTCTGAAGCTTTACAGGTTATTGATTTTTTTTTTGGTCAGAAACGGATATTGTCGGATATTTATCCGATAGCTTAACATATCAGAATCAATATATAATTTTGATATCCTATAGGATATTATCCGATATCGAATATCCGATAGTGCTTAACCTGTCGGATATCGGATTCCTTAATATCCGACGGATATTCTTCCATTGACAGGCCTAGATATCGAGTTTATCTTCTCGATTTGGATATTACCAAAGAAACTTACTTAAGGCGCCCAGAAGATGGATAGGGGCATCCAGGTCGGTCTAGATGCAAAATAACTATTTTGCCCTTCATAATAATCCAATGACATCTTCTTCGTCTGACATTCGATTGACACGATCGAGCAGTCTATTCCGCATAGCTTTTCGAGATCTATTCAACGGTACTCTTTTCATATCTAGATCGTTGTTAGATTAATTCCTATTAATTAACGTTCGTGTTAAACTAATCGAGTTATTAACGGCTAAGACGTCTCTTGACTAGTCTAATAGCGTTGACGAGCTTAAGGGTCTTTACAGAATCGACCCTCCAAGCGATTCAGTTACAGTCGCGCTCCTTACTTCTCTTGAACCTCGCAAGGTTCTACACACTTGATTCTCTTAGATGACGTCCTTTACAGCCTAAGAGTTGCTTCAGCCGAAGTGAATACTTTTGATACCAATCTTCCTCTAACAAATAAGCCTATTTGATTTTCTTTTAGATCAAAGATCAAGGTGCGGAAATATGTTTGCAATAGACAAGCTAACAAACCGTACAAAACCGGAACTTACGACTTCCGAAGAGCAGTATAGATTCTTAACCACCTCTCAAGAACAATCGTTAAAAGATCAACTATGATCAGTCTTTAGATATTTATCTTGAGGAATCACAAAGTCTGAGACGAAGAGAACTTTGTGATTACTATCTATCTTGCCTGAAATAAGTTACGAAAACCTCGATAACTAAAAATCAAGATTAGGATTCACGACCTATCAAGGTAAAGATAGTCAGAGCTGGCTTGACGAATCTCCAAGCGAAGTCTTTTTAGTTCGTAGGCCTAAAAGGACAATAAAGGCGACTCTAGATACAACCAGGACATAAAGTGCCAGGGATTGATTTTCCCAGTTGACAGAAATGCTCTATTTATAGTTTTCAAAGACCGAGGTTGGCTTAAAATTCAAGCTAAGATAACTTTAGAATCAAGAAAACTAATTAGGTCTTCAAACTACAATAGAAGACTATACACATAGGTTCGGTTACAGAACTGTGTATACTGATTGTTCGGTTTGGAAAGTTAGCCAAAGAACTAAAAGCTATTTGATGTTCATTTAAACTCCTAAGAAATTAATCAAAGTTCACACACATAAGTGTTTAAGTGATCAATGAATTCTTAGAAGTGTTTAAGAGAGTTCTAGTAATGCTAAACATATTAAAATAATAAGTCTTTAAGCATCTGCTAAACATTATCAGGACAGTTGGTACAACGGTTTGCCAACCGTATGACTTGTTCACAAGTCAGGATGCTACGGTTCGTGAACCTAGTTCGCCAACCCTACTAGACTACCGAACTCAGTTGACCCCAGTTCGTGAACCGGGTTCGCCAACTGTTTGCCAATTTATCCAACTTATAAAATCAGTTCACCACGGTTTTCCAACCACGTTCGTGAACTGTTCCCAACTGCTTGTGGTTTACGAACTGGTTCGCAAACCTTCCTGTATTTCTGTAACTTAGATATCTATGGTTTGCAAACTGAGTTCGCCAACCTATCAAGAGTAGAAATTTCAGTAAGTTCATATTTCTCTCTTATGATGTTTGAACATTCCCAAGTGATATAATCATTTGCATGGGAAATTTCCAATTGATGCACAAATTAATTCATAAAACTAATATTGTTAAGGATCTTTGAACATGTAATCGTTAAATCATATTTCAAGATTTTTCACAAGACAAGCTTGACTCGAAACATCTTATTTGCAAATATACTATAAGTCATACGATACAGTCTCAATAGATAGAATCATGGTATAGTGAGTAAAATAGAATGGTCCAGTCTTCACATACCTGATACAAAAGTTCTTTGAATGTCTTCGACGATCTTCAGTCTTCATGGGTGATCTTTGATACTCAACTATAATTCTAACCTATCCGAAACTTGACTTAGTAGACTAGAAATCAAGATATAGTTTTGATCACCTAACATTGACAACAATCTTGAGATAGCAAAACTTGTGGGTTCAACCAAGCAATGTGTCAAAGCATTGCTCGGCCGAACTCGGAAGTGTTGCTATCTCAAGCTTGTTTATCAATGTTAGTGATCAAAACTATAATTCTTGATTTCTAATCTACTTAAAGTAATGTCTTGGACTAGGATAGATTGTGTAGTTGTGCATTAGACTTCACGGCGGTCATTAATTGAAGACGAAGAACTACTAAGGAGAGCTTGTGGAACTTCATCAACAAAAGGTTTGTGGAGACTAAAACTCATCTATCACTTGGAAAGTTTATTTCTACTCTATCTCCTATATTGAGACAAAAGCCGTATTACTATAGTTTTCGATTTTGCACATTTGAGATTTCGAGTTGAGTTTAACTCGCTTACATATTTCTCGAAATATGTGTTAGTAAGCTTTCACTTCAACCAAGTTCATCTTATATTCCTGACGAAAGTCAAAAGATGATCATGTGAAAATCGCCGAGTAACATCTTACATGGTTTGTGTGATACAATCATTTGGTGTAGACTTGGAATGTTTCGTTATGATTATTTCAATAACTTGAAAATTGATTTGATGCTAATAGTGTGTGAAAACTGCTATTGTCATCCTCTAAGAAAGTTTCAATGATTGAAATAAGAGTTTAGAACACTTAACCAACATTGGATTATAAACATGTTGTGCACTCTTGCATATGTGTGATCCATGTCCGGGAAACATAGTATGCATACCCGTATGCGTACCTGTTGGTTTGAGAAGTCCGGGAACCTAAGTGCGCGTACCCGTAAGCATACTGGCGTAGGTTTGTGACCGGAAATTTCTGCTGGGTTTGGAGGTATGCGTACCCGTTCGCATACTGGCGAAAACCAAACTTGGTCTGGCTATTTCAAGTATGCGTTGCCGTTTGCATACTTGTATGGTTAAAGTTCTAAAATCGGTTGAGACATGAACAAATACATTTATATAATAAGGAATGTATTCTTTGCAAACCGTGGCTATAATGTTCATGAATTGATTCGAGTGACTCAAACCGATTTTGCTTCAATTGTGTTCTTGTATACTTCTATGAGAATATAGCAATTGAACAACTCTTTAACTAGTTTCATTTGAGTCATTTGAACTAGTTATGGTTAAGATGAATAAGGTTGATAAGAGAGTATTCATATAGCTAACCTCGGTTAATTACTGTTGAGCCAATATGGTGTACACGTTTAGGTATGGTTACATAAACCTAAATGAGGGTACATTTCATTTGTGTATAACAAGCTAAGTTCGATCTAACGGTTGAAAGATATTAGCTTGTATCTAATCAGGTTTTCATCTAACGGTGAATATTGAATTCTTTGTTACCAAGGTAACTAAGATTGCAAACCTTGATTTGAAAACTATATAAAAGAGAACTCTAGCAACTGGGAAACCTAATCCCCACACCTCATGTGTGATACTAGTTGCGGCTAGAGTCGACTCTCCTTTAACCTTAGGTTTTTCATGAAACCCTGTAGGTTAACGACTTAAAGACTTCATTGGGATTGTGAAGCCAGACCCAACTATTTTCTCTATAGTTGCGTATTCTGATCTTGCTTTGTTCTATCGTATTGAGTACTATCTTCTCTAAGATTTGCTCGATATTTAATCTCCGATAGGCAAGATTAAAAGTAGTCACAAACATCTTCGTCTCATCGTTTGTGATTCCACAATATCTTGTTTTGCTACCATACGATTAAGATTATTATGAGGTGATTGATAATGCTAGGCTGTTCTTTGGGAATATAAGTCCAGTTTATCAATTGGTTCCTGTGCACCTTGATTTATCAAAAGACGGAACAAAACTCGTAGGTATTTCTGTGGGAGACAGATTTATCTATACCAATAGACTTTTCTGTGTGAGACAGATTTGTTTATCAAGTCTTCGACTTTGGGTCGTAGTAACTCTTGGTTGTGGGTGAGATCAGCTAAGGGAATCAAGTGCGTAGAATCCTGCTGGGGTTCAGAGACGTAAGGAACGCAACTGTACCTTGATCAGTGTGAGATTAATTAGGGCTCAACTACATTCCAGTCCGAAGTTAATTGGTAGTAAGCTAGTGCCTATAGCGGCTTAATACAGTGTGGTGTTCAAAGCTGGACTAGGTCCCGGAGTTTTTCTGCATTTGCGGTTTCCTCGTTAACAAAACTTCTGGTGTCTGTGTTATTTCTTTTCCGCATTATATTTTGTTATATAATTGAAATATCACAGGTTGTGCGTTGAATCGATCAATTGGTAAATCCAACCTTTAGTTGTTGATTGAAATTGATTGATCCTTGAACATTGGTCTTTGGTACCGTTCAAGTTATTCCTCTTATATTCAATCGGGCTCGCAAAAACCTATTTGTTGATTGCGGATTGAATTAAGAGATAATGATATAAAACTCTTTGATATACTTTTCTCTAGATTGATTCTGATTGTCTAGTTGATTCTCTTGAAAGTATATTGGAGTTTGTCTATTCAGATTGCCAAACGAAATATTGGGTGTGGTTGTTAGACCACCGCTTTTTTCACAATGCTCTAACAAGATCATGACATTTCAATTAAACGTTTAATCGTATAAGGTAAAATTATAGGTAGTATTTTCCAAGATTCTGTAGCAATTATCTTGCTCAAACTCTTTCCCATGGATTGCCTCATATTCGCTCGAGCCCTCGACCACTGAAAAACAATCAGTTATGTTCGATAGTGTTATTCAAAACTATTTCTGACGAACCAACTTATTAAAAAACTTACTCTTATAACACCCAGCACAGTGGGATTGGCTTCCTTTACGGCTTTCATTTCCTTTTTGAAATCTTCATATTCTTCGAAGAGTTTCTCGAATCTTTCCTTTACAATTGCCAAATTTCTTCCTTTACGATTTCTGTTTAATGCCATAAAACTATGAATATACTGTTCCAAAAAGATGGGGAGGTTTGATCTATGTCGATGTCTAGATCTTCATCATGTTGTCTGAATGTGACCCATGTTTTGGCAATAAGGGTAGGGAGTCACCATGGTGTTTTTTCTTCTTTTTTTGGATGACAAATAGATGAGAATGAATTTGAAAGCTTAAAACTTGAATTTGGGTGAGGAAGAGATCATAAAAGGGTCTCATTTTATAGAGTTTAATGACCTAACGACTGATTTTTTTTTGAAAAACTAGCCGTTAGAAACTCAACCATTTTGGTCCAAGTAAAAAAAAAAAATTGGTCGAAAAAAATTCCTATATGTAACTGTTAAAACCCCCATATTTTTTTTCCGATTTAACGGATTTGAATCAATTAAAATTGTTATTGAGGGTTGATTACAAGGTTTTCCTAACTATTTTTCAGGATAGGTTTCATCATTTTCTTCAAAGGTTTTCAGAAAAGTCCATCAAAAATCCTCCCTTTACTTTTCTAAATCAAGGACAATAGAAAAGAAAAAGTTTTGATTTTTCCAAGGATTAATCATTTGATTAATCCTAATCCCTTTACTAATTATAATTAAGTTAGTTAAACATAATAATTAGCACCAATTCAATTGAGGATATATTGGATATTAAAGAAAATAATAGGATAAGGGTTATTGCACGCATTTACTATTTCACGACCCAGTGCAGCTCCCAAAACCCATTCTGGTGCAGCCCAATAATATGATTCTTTAGTTAAATTTGCAAGTGCAACATGACAAAACCAATTTAATTTCAAAGAAGGAAATTTGTATGCATCATGACGTACGCGATTTGTTTGCATTCATGGAATCTCATGAGCAACTTGATCTATCATATTTACGGACATAAATCTCGTTTTGGAAGATGCATGATGATCAAATCTTTGGCATCTCATGGCCTGATAAGTGCGGATTTATGCCGTCACCGTTTCTTCTTCATTGGCCACTTAACTTCCCAATGCTGGCATACTCCATGCTTGCTGGCTAGTATAAATTCCAAATTTCTTTGGCTTATATATTCAGGTAAAACGTGATATAGCAATGACATCTTCAGCAATATACGGCGTTAAACGCATATGCCAGCCTGCCATATAGATTCTGTCCATATTCCCAACTTTATATATCTCTGTTTATTAATCTACTGTCGGCGGAAAATCCGTGCGAAATTACATTTGAAACATAAGGTACTATTATCAAAAAGAAAATATAAATCGAATTCGGATATAGATTATCGGAACAAGTATCTAACCCGATATCAAGGTAACCGTTGATTATTTATTTTTTCGTAAAAGAGGCAAGCTTCAAATGTATTGATGATAAAACTCCAATTCAAGATTAGGAGTGATTACAGGACTAACTCTGAAGTATCCAACAATTACATAGGTTTTCAAAGTTTCAAACAGATTATAGAGACAACTAAACCACATTACACCATAGTCCCAATACCCAATATGACAACAAAATCCTACCATTCCTAACCGATTCCTTGTTAAAGTGACAAGTTTGAACAGTCTTGGTTGGATTAATAATATCACATCCAAACCATATAACAAATATAAAATCAATAGAGATGTTAGGAATAAATCCAACCGTACCTCAAGGGTTTTGTTTAAATCACAGTAAAACATGTGACATTGGTAAAAAATGATCCATAGATCCAACCAAATGCCCGTGACTTTTTCATAGTAACAGTAACATAAGTAACTAGTATAACCTGAATCGGTGAAGATTTGGCTGAATCGGTATGGATCGGTCTGGATCGGTTGCGAAATCGGTCTTGGTATCTTTGGTGTCTTTGTAAAAATCTGTATCTGTGTCTTTGAGAGTCTTGTTGTTGCTGGAGAGTAAACAGGAACCGGAGTCATGTATCCCAAATTTGTTGTTGTTGAGAACTTGAGGTTGATGAAGGCTCTTTAGATGTGAAGACCTAGACCCTTTTTTTTTTCAACACTTACAAACTTTAACATTAAAAATCAGTTAAACTATGTTTATCCTGATTTATTTTTATTATTTGATATTAATTTCATTTCAAATAAGATTTCTTGTTCTTTTTCTTATGATTTCGGATTTTCTTATGATTTCGGATCTGAAACCATCTTACAATCCAAATAAAAATTCAAATACAAACTCGGAATGAAAACTTTATCCAGTCGGACTACTTATCAATATTATATGGTTACCATGGTATTTTCAGATTCAAGTGCAAATATTGCGCTAACGGCATCCATTTACCCCGACCTGCCTAAGCCTAAATTTTCTTGATTAGTCTAATTTTTGGCTAATTTTTTTTTCTCTCATCTTGTAGGTTATCCATATTAGACATTTGTAATTGTATAGTCTAAGAAATGAACACACTTCAAAAAAAAAAAAAAAAAAAAAAAAAAAAAAAAAAATCTCTACGAAATGAAAGCAAGTGTAAAACGCACGAAACAACTTTTATGGGATGGACAATGCCCCTCTCCGAAACAGTCCAGCTAGTTCTAGCATGTAAAATTCACGTAGGCATATGCAAGTAAAATCACGCTGAGCTCCACCATAAGCGCTTGAGACTTGAGAGTCGGTTTCCATTTCCCCTTATCAAGACTAGTGGTATTTGACGACCTTTTATGATCATTTATCGGTACATGCTTTGAGCTTTGAGCTTTTCTATCTTTTTTGTAGCTAGCTATATTCTGCAGTCTGAAGTAGTCGGCACCGTAAGCGTTAATGAGACGTCGGAGAAACAAAGATGAAAAATTCGTTGTTGGAAAGCATCACTATTGATCTTAAGACAAAACTAGATAACCTATAACGGCCATTAAATCGAAGATACACCTCTAAAGAGGAGATAAAACCACCATAATGATGTAGATAAGTAGAAAACATAATTACGACTAACCTAGAAAGCAAGAAAAGGTGAAGAATTTTTCAGTCCGCTACTAATGAAATAAAAAAAAAATCGTAGCAAAATAAAAATTATTGTAAGCATACAGGAGGAAAATGAATAAGCAATGCCAAGAGAGGCAAATGAATGCAATGCCAAAAGAAGCTAAATAAGTTGAAGATAAAAGCTAAACGACTAAGAAAAGTATACATAACCTTTGTTCAGGTAAGTTTGTTTGAACAAAAATTGCTCTACAACTCCAACTTCCTCATTTGGTTTAAGTCTTTTTTTTAATAGATAAAAGATTTGACGCCGATGATCAATAAAGAATTTGGTGTCGACGAGTTTCAAATTCAGACCAATGATATTATCATCGGATGACCTCTTCACTGTAATACAATGACATCAACATTAAATCTAAGTTTTATGTGACATATAAATAAGACGATATGATCATGAACCTCTGATAAGATATTACCTAATTACAAGAATCTAGTACATCAACAATAAAAAGTATAATAAAAACTTTTTACCATATATTGTGTTATACATAAAGCACGTTATTTAAAAGTGTCTTGTGACATATGCGCATAAAAGATGACTATTTATTATTGGCGGGGCTTTAAAAAATATTCTCTTCGTCCCGTAAAAAATGAGATTTTTAGTACTTGTACAATATTTAAGGAAAACACGGAAGAAATACTTTTTAGTAAATTTTCTTTATCTGCCTGTATGTGTTAAAATTTTGAATTGGTATGTCTCAGCATAGAAACTAGTATATATTTATAGATGTTATACCGCTAGAATTTTTTTTAAAGACATGCAACGAGTATGAACATGATTATCAAATTCTTCGTATATCATAGAGAAAATCTCGACATTGAAAACTATTAAGAATTTGTTGGGAAAAATAACATATAATGAAAGAATTTGTTGACCTATACATATGTGCAGACACTCGAGGATGCATGGTGATCAAATCTCGCCATATCATGTCCGAATGAGTGTATATTCATGCAGTCACTGTTATTCCTTGATTGGCTACTTAACTTCACTATGCTGGTATACTTCATGCTTGCTGGACAATATAAACTCCAAATTTCTTTTGCTAATTATCCAAATGACCTGATGAAAGTGACGCGATACAGTAATGTTCAACAAATATGACGGAAAACGCACATGTCATCCTGGATGAAGATTACGGTTTCATCCACATTTCCAATTTTATATTTTGGTTATAATCTCTTGTTGGAAAAAAAAAACTCTGAAATCCGTCCAAATTCGAATTAGGAACATTAGATATTATCAAACAATATAAATTGTATTCGGAGATCCGATTTTATCCAAATATATAACTAACATTAATCGGAAACGAAAACATCCAGAGATCATATTTTACCCAAATATATAACTAACACTAATCAGATACAAAAACATCCACGTCCGATATTTTATGCCTAAACATATCGTACGAAATCTTCTTAAAAAGTAAAAGAAAAAAGTGAGCGATTGTTTTTCTTCATTTTTTTAATCAATTTTGATATTAAAAATTATTAAGAAATATGTTTATCCTATTTATTTATTTTTTATTTGAGAGTTAATTATCCTTATGACCCTAGGAAACATGGTCTTACCCTCTTGGCCTTATGGTCATAAAAGAAATTATGCATATTATTTCTATTGTGCTGGAACAATCTTAAATATGAGAAGGCTAAAATAACTTTTTAGTTGTGAAAATTTTTGCATAAATTCTAGTTGTATTTTCTACACATATCCTAGTTTTGGATATTTTCTGCAAAACTTCATATTATTGTGTTTGTTCATCTTTAAAAAATTATTTTCTAAACTCATTTTCTTGATTTGACTGATTATGCATATTTTCTGCATATTCTACTTGTGCATATTGATGTACAAATTATGGAATCAAAAGAGAGTTTAAAGAATCAAAAGATAGTTATTAAGCTCCTATAATGATCTACATACTAGTATGAACAATTATGGAAGGTTAATTAACAATGTGGATAATAGATGCACTCTAAAAAAAAATATAATGTGAGTAATATATGCTATCTACCTTCAAATTATTGTATATGAAATCAAAGTACTAATCATACATACTATAGTACTTTGGTGATGTGATGCTGATACCTTCAAATTTATTAACTGTAATCAGATCATTCATAATTGGGAGAATGTAATACACATGTAACAAGCAATTTTGAGCTGGTAGTAAACTGTAAGAACCAATTGAATGCGGTATGTCTGTATTTTTTTAGGGATTTCCCCTTCTTTTTTTTGATATACCCTTTTGATTTCAAAAAAAAATAAAAAAATCTGCTATCTAAATAAAATTGTGGATGATAGCTACCCAAAGAAAAAAAAAACAATGATAATATCATGTAAAAAATCTGTGGATAATAGTTGCACGCTGAAAAAAATAAAGAAAATCATTTAAAGAATAAAAATTCTAGAAACGAGAAAATTTGACATTCATATTTACGCTCGTTGTACAGTCTTTTTAAAAAGCTTTCCAAATGTATAAAATTTGTCAAATTCTATGATTTGTGAGATATGACATATTTAAGTTGGTTTGATAATTATACTCCTAAAAGATAGAGTTTATATATAGTTTTACTATATTTTTACACATAAGGGTATTCCTGCCATTAAATTTTTTTATTTGATAACCTCGTAAAACAACTTTATTCGTATGACCCTCTTTTTTTAAGGGTCTTTTAAATAAAGTGAATTCTAGAATTTTTAAATTATGAGTGGGGATCCTAGACACTTATATGGACATTATCATACAAGATTTGATTCAATTTTTCTTTAAAGTCCAAACGGCAATGAATTTGAAGCTAATATTTTGATGATACGTTCCTCTTATTAAACTCTTGATTCATACTAAAAGTAAGCACAATTCGAGATACAGAACCTCACCATTTACCGATTTTAATTACGACCGTTAATTTTCAATTGTTGATACTCAAAATGGTGGATGATGGTGCTATATGTCTCGGATTATGCTCATTTTTTATAGGATTACAGAGTAGAACGTATCACCAAAATATTGGCTTCAAATTCATTATCGTTTGGTACTATTAATTTATTTCAAAAGTACAAATAATTTACCATTCTTTTTTCTTAAAAAAAATTATATCCGTTCGCATTTTGAATCAAACTCTAATATTGTGTTGTATATATACCTCAGGCCTAAGTCTAAGTTTGGTTAACCAATCTAACTTTTGGGTAAATTTTCTTTCTCATATCATCTAAAACATAAATGAGACATTTTTAAGATTTGTAATTTCATCATCTAATAAATGAAATCAATGGTAAAACACATGGCATGTCTAAATGTAAGTTTCATGGGAGGAAAAAAATCATGTGTAAACATTTCATAGCCCCCTCGGAAAGACTCTAGCTAGCGCTAGCATGTACAATTCACGAATGCATATGCAAGTAGGGTCACTCTGTGCACCAAAGCTTTTTGAGAGTCGGTTTCCATTTCCCCAATGCTAGTGGTATTTGATGGCCTTTTATGATCCATTATCCCTACATGCTTTGAGCTTCGAGCCTTTCTGTTTTTTGTGTAGCTAGCTACATTCTGCGGTTTGTAGTAGTCGGCACCGTAATGCCAACAAGTGACACTTCACATCAAAAACTACCTGATGAAGTTATGCTCAGGGTATAAAAGGGTTATCAACGATTTTAAAGATTTACATCCACTCATCTACTACCAAAATGTTTCTTCTTCTCGTCTTCACTACCACTTCGATATTATTGTTAATCTTTGTGATAATCAAAAAACAAGAAACTAAAGGGAAATGGAGATTACCACCAGGGCCAAGAACGGTTCCATTTCTTGGAAACTTGCACCAGCTTGGTAATGACTTGCCACACATATCATTCAAGAAGCTTTCTGACAAATATGGACCTATAATGTTTCTTAAACTCGGTTCAGTTCCAACTCTGGTCGTCTCTTCAGCCGATATAGCGAAAGAAATACTCAAAGTACACGACGTTGCGTTTTCAAATAGACCGGTATTGTATTCTCCAAAGAAACTCACTTATGGTTGTTCAGATATTGCTTTTTCTCCTTACGGTGTGTACTGGAGAGAAATCAGAAAGACAGCAATCTTGGAACTATTAAGTGCCAAGAGAATTCTATCGTATCGAGCTGTGAGGAAAGACGAGGTCGCGTTGCTGATTGATTCGATACGTAAATCTTCATTTTCTTCTGTTCCTGTTAATCTAAGTGAGACTTTTGTTTGTTTTATGAATAACGTTGTATGCCAAGTTGCTTTTGGCGGGGTGAAGCACTATCTTGGAGAAGGTGGTGCTGATACTGGCAAGAATAAGTTTTATGTAATGCTACGGGAGTTACAGAACTTGTTTGCCGGATTCAGTATTGCAGACTTCTTCCCGTTGATGGGTTGGATCCACAAGTTCAACGGCTTGGACGCAAGAATAAAAAAAAGTTACAGGAAATTGGATGAATTCTTTAACAAAGTAATCGACGAACACATCAATGCGGATAAATCATCGAAACCGGACGTAGAGGATCTTGTGGATGCACTTCTGCTCCGATCTCATAAAGATCACATCCAGAGTATCACCCTCGTCAGAGATCAAATTAAGGGAATTCTAATGGTTGGTTCATCGTTTCGTTTCAGTTATTAATTTCAACTTTCCATTTGTTCACTATAACTTAATATGTATCTCCATTGGATTTTACAGGATATATTTGTTGCGGGAACTGATACTTCAGCTGTAACACTAGTTTGAACTATGACAGAACTGACGAGGAACCCAACAGTGATGAACCGAGCACAAGAAGATGTCAGAACGAAAATTGGAACTAAAGATTTTGTAGAGGAAAGTGATCTTCATAAACTGGGTTACGTGACACTAGTGATAAAAGAAGCACTGAGACTTCATCCTCCGTTGCCATTACTACTTCCAAGAGAAGCTAGAGAAGATTGCACAATCAAAGGATACGACATTCCAATGAAAACAAGGGTCATCATCAATGCAACGGCAATTTCTAAGGATCCAAAATATTGGGAAGACCCGGAAAAATTTCGACCCGAAAGATTCTCAGATTATAATGTAGATGCTCGAGGACAAAACTTCGAGTTCATACAATTTGGAGGTGGACGGAGAGGTTGTCCTGGTATGAACTTTTCGATAGTGCTTGTTGAGCTGGTTCTTGCGAACTTACTTCATTGCTTTGATTGGAAAATGCCTCCGGGGATGAAAGCTGAGGAAATTGATATGCAAGAAGCCTACGGACTCACACCGCATAAGAAGATTCCTCTCTGCCTTGTAGCTGCTAATCGCGAATAGTGTGTCTGCAAGATTGCTTTGATTTTGTTCTCTCTTTTTCTCTGATTATATAGGAAATCAGTTCAAAGCTCTTGATTATGTATAAATGCTGTTATTTTCCTTCTCAATATGACGACCCCATTTTACTGCACCTTTCATTATGTTCGAGTATAATTCACATCTGAAACTTGAACAAAACCTCCTCCAATGTAAACGTCAATCCAAGAATACTAAAAGCAAAATCACTCACAAACTTATGTGCAGTTGTTACTGCTACTCAAAAGAACAAAAAATTCATGAATTAATTGATAAATTCCAATCAAACCAAGAAAAGTAAACGTGGGTTATAATCAAATTCACAAACTTTTGAGGAAATTTTCAATTGGCAGGAAATAAAAGGAACCATGAGGAAAAAATGCCACCATCAAAGGAAACTTCTTAGGGGTGAAAAAAGCTGGAACAATTATGGGTATGATTCATGACCGAACAAAAATCATGGATGGCACAACACTTTGAAAGGTTCTGGGACACCTGTTCAAATGTGAATGTATTTGTTCATGAATTTGGCTCTACTTTCTGTCTATAAGTTGTTCTGTTGATAATGGAAGAGGAGACAGAACTACTCACAAACTTCAAATTTGAAGAACCAAAATCCGATGATGAAGATAAAATCTAGGGAAAAGGGAAAAAAGAGGATATTGCTCATGTTACAAAAGTAATCCATAACTTAGAGTTTTCGCGGTGAGTGAATTGTTTGCTGAAAAAAAAAATATGGATGCAAGAGTAAATGTAACGAATTTGTTCGGACAGAAACAACAGCCACGCACTAATGCACAAAGGTCTAACAATATAGAAGAACTACAACAGACTTGTAATCTACATAAAAACTACTAGGGAACCCATATGTTTGATGGTATTTCACACCTCATCTCTTGAAGGGATAGCAGCAATTCCATTTTTTTGAAATTCAGTGAGCCGAGTTGGAGGAAAAAGCAATGTTCAATCTTTGCCCACCATTCTCGTTTCTGAAAGTGTTGGAAAAGTGGACAAGCAGCAATGGTTTTCTGATCAGTAGTCCACTCTTCACTGGGAAGTTTAAGAGCATCGATGCCGTTTTTCTTTCTTCTACGTTTAACTGAAGTTAATAATTCTTAAGGTGCCCAACAAGAAAAATTATTTGCATGTAAAAAGACAACTACATCAGGTACAAATGAGGGATGTGTCGATACTTCAAAATCAGTACTTTAATCCTCCAATTAGTTTGCAATTACGAGCTCGACATAGCATAGTAAAAAGATGAAATGAAAACGAACTTGGTCGTGAACATCTTTATACAAATTTAAGGGAACTCACATTATGTATCTTGAGTTCCATGCCGGAAAGCTTTCTAATCAGTTCATCTGCATCAGCTCTAGCCTTTGCTAACTGTAAAAGGACACATAGACGTTAAGATTTAAGTCCAAATGCTGTAAAATGAAGCGATTAACACAGTGGCGTAGTAAAATATCTTTTGAGGTTTCCACCCCAATCAAAAGTTTGTGATTTAGTGACAATGCTTACATCTTGACAGTTTTCAGTATCTGACACAGATATTTTGAGTTTTAGCTGATCAATTTCTGCAGAAGTATCCATGCTGCTAAAGGAAAATGAAGAAAGTCAAATTCACTTCATGTCGAAAAGGTTCTGACCACATTTTATTTCACTAAAGATAATGCCAAAACCATCAAAAATCCTCCAAAATAGTACAGAAAGGAACGGTAAGACTAACCTGCATTTTCTATCCCTTGCAGTATTTTCCTCGGATAGGGTTAAAGCATTTCTCAAGCACTCAAGTTCATGCCTCACCTTCAATTTTAAGAATGTATATATATATATAAGTTAGAACCATAGGCAGTATACAGAAAGGTAGGAGTAACTTGCCAAACAAAAACAAATTATGCATAACAGATTTCTAGCACAAAGTTTGGCAGGTGATGGATAGAAAATAGGATATAAAGAATGGTTAGAATCGTTAGATACAGCCAAATTAAATTGCATGGTACCTTATGCCCCATTGCCTCCTCAAACAGAAAAATCAGGTATATTCATTACATAATTACCTCATCCGGTGTCCTATGCCCCATTGCCTCCATGGAGGACTTTTAAGTATTTTCTTGTATTAGTTACTTTCAGCAAGGCAGTTGCACCAGGAACAATGCAGTCTCCTGGCAAGTCAATGTTGCCATTTTTATCTGGTAAGCTGGTACTTTGAAGGATTTTATTGCTTCTCACTTTGTTTTGTTGTCCTTAAAAAGGAACAGCCCACCCCGTATCTCGTTCAGGTCTTGTAGAGTCCTCAAAAGAAGCCTTTGGTTGACTTGCAGCAGACACCTAAATTGGCAACAGAATAGCTTAATCAACACTCCACCACATTTCCTAAGTAAGATTCGTGATTCATTGCATGAGTTCAAACAACAAATCCATACACATCGAAGTCCAGCATGTCTAGAAAATTAAGTACTAAAAAGAATATGCGAAGATTACAAAGACAACTATTAGCAAAGAAACCCAGTAAAACGCCAAATATATACGACCTTTACATGTGTAGGTAACACTGCATGATCCTTTACAAAGAATTTATTTATGTCTTGTTTAGTTCCAAATGGTTTGTGGAATGGATTCAATTTGGCTCTATGGATTATTTCTGAAAATATTGCAGCAGGGAATATCATATGCTGAATCCTGAAGTAATGATATGGATTTACTAAGCAAAACTATGTACATTTCATTAGAAAATGAGCAAACCTAAAATCTGAATTTGGCTCTACTTTCTCTGTCTCTAAGTTGTTTTGTTGATAATGGAAGAGGAGACAGAAGTCACGGTCGAATTTGAAGAACCAGAATCTGATGATGTATGGTTGAGTTTCTATCATCTCATGTTATGAAAAAGAATATAAAACCAAGACCTATGTTGAAGAAACTCTTTAGCAAGTTAGAACCTTTTGAACCATCTAGTATATATGCTGCTTCATTTGGTGGTTTCCTTTTGAAGGGGGGGGACCTTTCTATGGGATAACAGGTGTTACTGATATCTATGTGAGACATATATACAAATACATGCTGGTTAAGTCATAGAACAAGTTGGGTCCGACAAAGTAACAAGAAAAAAGGAAGAAAGGTAAAAGGGGGCGCAACTGTGCAAGCATCGAGTTTTTTCATTTTAGGCAAATGAAATTTAAACATAAAAGTGACATCAAGTGAATGAACTAGAAAGGAGAAAAACAAACCCGAACTATTGATGCGGAGGCAAGAAATGGTCCACCAGGTTTGAACAGAGAGATAAGTTTATTAGACAAATCCAACACCACCGCCGCAGAGAATTTCCATGATGGATTCTTCCTCTGAGTTAGGCTCTGCCAAGATATACTTCTTGTGAAGAATGTATGTCAATGAGAATGAAATGCAGCTTAGAGTAAGTTTCCTCCTCTCTTCATCGAGTGGCTTGTTCCCCTTGTTTCCAACTGACGAATCAGTTACTTGCCCCTCGTCATTCATAGACACAACAGGGATGCACATTGCAAATGAAAAAAGAATTTTAACACCATGAACTGAAACAACTAGTATAATAATATATCAAGCAAATTGAAGGATAAAGAAAAAACAAGATTCCTCCACAAAAAAACTGCAAAACCTGGTGTTCAACTATCTATTGAACATCATAAACGAATGCAAAACAAGCAAAAACAGATATAAACGAATGCAAAAAAAGATAATAAAAACAGTGGTTCCTGTATTAAAATTCTGCTTCATGAATTTGTTTCTTCATGCATAAATGCCTTCTCAATATACTGTTTTTTATTGTCCCAAACCCAAGATATATATGACAACCCCATTTTGCTGTACCTTTCATGATGTTCTTATGACTTACGGGTATAATTCACATATTCTGAAACTTGAACAAAAGCTCCAACGTAAACATCAACCCAACAATACTAAAAGCACAAACATTTCATCGAACAACTTATGTGCAGTTACAGCTATACACAAATTCACTCAAAACAACAAAAATTTCATGAATTAATTGATCAATTCCAATCAAACCAAGAAAAATAAACGTGGGTTCTAATCAACTTCACAAAATTTTGAGCAAATTTTCAATTGGAAGGAATTAAAAGAGCCATGAGTTAAACCGAATTCCATTCATAGTATTTAGCAACAAAAAGAAGTAAAGAAATCTGGTTAATAATAGTACTCCTACTACTCAAAATGCACAGAAATTATAAGTTCATACTACTATCACCAAGGGAAATCTAAAATTAGATAATCTCTACATGATCATCATCCTCATCAACTGCGACGTCTCTAAGAAAAGAATTCCCTGAACTTTCTAGCAAACTCCCTCATTCTCCTCTGCTCATCTTCAGTTGCACACACAGTGAATCGAAGTACACCTGTGACGACTAAAAAAGATACAGATACCAAGACGCCGAGGCTTTCCAATTCTTTATTCTCGATTTCAATCTCAGCCAGAAACAATTCCTTTTGAAGCTCCTTCTCAAACTTATCTATTGCATCTCTCGCAATGAATTCAACCAACCATGAGAGAAATCCAACAACACTCTTTGAAAATCTATCAACACTCTTTGAAATACTAGACATCTCCAAAATCCAAATCCACAAATTTGGAACTGGAAATTTTTCAAGTTATAAAAAAAGAAATTTGCTTCCAGAAGAAAACTCTTATTAAAAGAAAAAAGAAATTTGCCACCTCATCGATCCGTCATTATATAATTTAGTACACTGTATAACCGTAGATAATAGTGAATTTAAAAAAAAAAGGATCCGACGGTCAAGGTGGATGATTTCTTCCGGACAATGCTATGGCTTGTGATAACAGCGCCGACGGTTGGACTGATCCACCACCGATGCGTTTCTATTAATCTTCCTGGATTAGGTGTAATTTTAATTTCGTTCCAAAGTTATTACTCTGTAGTTATCACAATTTTAATTCTGATAGTATTTGGGGAATGATATTACGG
>JAJJMB010007553.1:2371660-2516142 GCA_023531105.1 Papaver atlanticum
CATGTTCTCACACACTATCAGAATATTAAGACAGTGAGTTCAGGGTCCAGAGACACTGAGCTTGAATCTGAGAGTAGAAAAACGAGCAGTGGACAGGTTCCTGGTGAAGATATCAGCTAGCTGGTCATGTGTAGAGAGAAACCTGACATCCACATAATGAAAAGCAATCTCGATATGTTTCATTCTGTTATGAAAAATAGGATTTGTTGTTAAGTAGGTTGCACCCATGTTGTCACACCACAAAACTGGAACTCTAGGAACTGAGAAGTGTAGTTCATCAAGCAATGATTGAACCCAAACTAGTTTTGAGGTAGCATCATCTAAGGAACGATACTCTACCTCAGTGCTTAACCTAGAAACAGTTTTCTGCTTTCTAGAGCACTAGGAGATTAAATTGGGTCCAAGAAAAATGGCCATTCCACTTGTTGATCTTCTGTCAGACATAACTCCTGCCCAATCATCATCTGAATATGCATGTAATTGTGGAATTGAACCCCTCTTAAACTGCAAGACAAAAGAGATAGTACCTTGCAAATATCTTAGAAATCTTTTGACTGCTGACCAATCTGCATTAGTGAGAAGTTACATATGTTGACAATCCTTGTTAACTGCAAATGCAATGTCAGGTCTTATGAGTGTAGCATGCTAAAGTGCACCAACTGTACTTCTATGAAGAACTGGGTCCTCAAAAGGAGTATAATCAGCATCTGAAGCATAAGATAAGATAGGAATGGATGTGGATTTAGCAACATTCATCTTAGTCTTGATGAGTAGATTGGTGACATATTGCTCCTGAGATAATAAACTGCCTACTGAATTGCCGGTGGCCTGAATACCCAAAAACAATGCAAAGAACCCAAGTCTTTAGTAACAAATTCTCTACCCAATGCAGCAATGAGATCATCAATGTCAGAAGAAGAATTACCAGTAACTAATATAATCCACATAAATGAGAATATAAAGAGCATACTGGTTAGTAATCCTATAAAAGAGAGAAATATCAGTTTTGGATGGCAGAAAGCCATTGGAGCTGAGAAATTTACTTAACCTCTCAAACCAAGCATTGGCTGCTTGTGTTAAGCCATATAAAGAATTATGAAGCTTACACACAAGATTAGGAAAAAATTTATCTGAATAACCTGGTGGTAAAACCATAAAAACCTCCTCAGACAAATGGCCATGTAAAAAGCATTTTTCACATCTAATTTCCTAATCTGCCAATTCTTGTAAAGAAAGATAGAAAGAATTATTCGCACAGTGGTTGGCTTCACTACAGGATTGAAAATGTCTTGATAATTAATCCCTTCCACTTGATTGTAGCCTTTAGCCACTAATCTGGCTTTATATATTTCTATAGAACCAACAGCTCTTCTCTTTATCCTAAAAATCCATTTGCAACCAATAACATTTTGATCATCAGTAGCAAGAACCAACCTACAAGTTCCATTTTGTAATAGAGTAGTGATATCTTCATCCATGGCAACCCTCCATCTTGGATCCTTACAAGCTTCTGTGTAGCAGGTAGGTACTGTAATGTCTTCACACATAGTTGAACTTCAAAAGCAAAGATTCTAGGTTTAGGTCTTGAAATACCCATTTTACCTCTGGTAGTCATTGGATGAGCATTAATAACTGGTGGAGATACAGTATTAAGAGGTGCAGAAGACTGTGGTATAGAAGAGGGTACAGTTGAAGTATTTGTCGGTGTAGTAGAAGAGACATCAACTTCATTATAAATAAGTATGGGTGCAGTTGTAGTTGAGGTACTTGTATGTATTATGGTGGGAGTGAGAGATATAGTTGGAAAGGTACTTGAAGAAGCAAACAAATTCGCATATAGAAAAAGAGAGTCATTAGATTTTACATCTCTACAAATGATGATTTTATTTATATGAGGATTGAAGCACCTATATCCCTTATGCATATGGATGTAACCAAGAAAAATGCATTGAACAGATCTTGGTTCCAATTTATGATGATTTAACTTTTTTAAGTATGGATAGAAAGCATAACCAAAGGTGTGTAAGAAAAGATAATCAGGTTTAAGATTGAACAAGCATTCCAAAGGTGAGAATTGATCTAGATTTGGTGTAGGTAATCTGTTAATTAAGAAATTGGCAGTCTCAAAAGCATAAGACCAGAAAGATATGGTAAGGAAGCATGATGCAACAGGGCCAATCCAGTTTCTACAATATGTTTGTTTCCTTTCAGCTGTGCCATTTTGTGCATAAGCATGAGGACAGGAAACTCTATGTCCAATGCCACAAGAATCTAGATAAGTAGAAACATTCCTATATTCACCACCCCAATCAGATTGAATAAATTTGATTCTTCTATTAAGCTGATTCTCAACAAGATGTTTGAATTTAATAAATGTGTCAAGAACTTCAGACTTATAAGCTAGTGGATACAACCATGTGAACCTACTAAATGAATCAATGAAAGAAACATAGTATTTGTAGCCATTAATGGAACACAATGGTGATGCCCATTTATCTGAATAAACCAAATCTAAAGGACCACAGATATTATTAGTGCTTGAGCCAGTTTGATAAGGAAGAGCATGGCTTTTAGCTGACTGACATGAAGAACAAATTGTAGAAGATAAATGAGAATCATAACCTCATCCACAAAAGATAAAATATGCTTAAGTATCTGATAGGCTGGATGACCAAGCCTATTATGCCATTGTGCTGATGAAGACACTCCAGAGGATAATGCTTGCTTTATCTGATTGGTGGTGAACTCCATGTGATACAAACCATCTATAACAGGTTCATGAAGCAAAACCTTGTGGGTAACCAAGTCCTTTATAAGAAATTTATCAGAATGAAATTCAAAATAACAGTTATTCTCCTTAGTAAATTTAAGTACTGAGATCAAATTCTTGGTAATAGATGGGACATGAAGCACATTGGAAATAGTAAACTTAACATAATTAGTGTGTAACGTAGAAGAGCCAGTATGAGTAATGTGCAAACCTGATCCATTTCCAACTCTCACTTGATCAGTTCCTTGGTATTCAGAGTGCAAATTGAGGATGGATAAATCAGAAGTGATGTAATGTGTAGCTCATGAGTAAGGTATCCAGCCAGAGGAAAAAGATGCATGAAAAGACTCTTTATTATAAACAGCAAATGCTTCAGGATCAGGGAACTAGTAATCATCATAATAAGAGGTATAATAGGCTTGCATCATTGTGTTGTCACTAGGAGCATATCTATATATGCATTATGGAGCTAAGTGTCCTGGCTTCTTTTAAAGTTGACACTCAACAAAGTGGTTGTATCTTGGTGGATAGAAATTGTTCGAATTTTCTTGACGACCAAACCTGGCACCATTCCTACCACTTCGAAAACCTCCTCTGAATCTGTCATAATTTCTATTACATTTAAAACCAGAAATACCAGATCTCCAAAAATGTCCACGATTAGGAGAAGTATACCATGACTTGAAAAAGTGGGGGTACAACAACCTCATCCAATAAGTCGCTTAGCAATCTGTATGGACTAACTCCAATATACTTTTAAGAGAGTCAACTAGACAGTCAGACTCAATCTTAATAAAAAGTATATCAAAGAGTTATATCTCAATTTCTCAATTCAATCCTTACTCAAGCAAATAGAAATCTGCGAGTCTAATTAAATACAAGAGAAATTAACTTGAACGGTACCAAAGACCAATGTTAAAGTATAAATCAATTTCAATCAACAACCAAAGGTCGGATTTCCCAATTGATTGATTCAACACACAACCTTTGATATTTCAATTATATAACAAAATATAATGCGGAAAAGAAATAACACAGACACCAGAAGTTTTGTTAACGAGGAAACCACAAATGCAGAAAAACCCCGGGATCTAGTCCAGATTGAACACACATTGTATTAATCCGCTACATACATTAGCCTACTACAAACCAACTTCGTTCTGCACTGTAGTTGAACCCCAATCAATCTCACACTGATCCAAGGTACAGTTGCGCTCCTTATGTCTCTGATCCCAGTAGGATACTACGCACTTGATTCCCTTAGCTATCTCACCCACAACTAAGAGTTGCTATGACCTAAAGTCGAAGACTTTAATAAACAAATCTGTCTCACACAGAAAAGTCTACAAGAATAAATAAATCTGTCTCCCACAGAAATACCTACGAGTTTTGTTCCGTCTTTTGATAAATCAAGGTGAACAGGATCCAATCGATAACCCGGACTTATATTCCCGAAGAATAGCCTAGAATTATCAATCACCTCACAATAATCTAAATCGTATGATGGTGAAACTAGATATTGTGGAATCACAAACGATGAGACGGAGATGCTTGTGATTACTTTTATCTTGCCTATCGGAGAAATTAATCTCAAGTCAATTATTTCAATTATACTCAATACGATAGAATCGGGCAAGATCAGATCACGCAGCTACAGAGAAAATAGTTGGGTCTTGCTTCATAATCCCAATGAAGTCTTCAAGTCGTTAACCTACAGAGTCTCGGTAGAAACCTAAGGTTAAAGGAGAATCGACTCTATCTTATACAACTAGTATCACACAGGAGGTATGGGTATTACCTTTCCCAGTTGATAGAGTTCTCCTTTATATAGTCTCCAAATCAGGGTTTGCAATCTAAGTTACCTTGGTAACAAAGCATTCAGTATTCACCGTTAGACGAAAACCTGATTAAATTCAAGCTAATATCTTTCAATCGTTAGATCGAACTTAGCTTGTTATACACAAATGAAATATACGTCATTTAGGTTTGTGTAACCGTACCTAAACGTGTATAAGTCGTTGGTTCAATAGTAGTTAACCAAATGGTTAGCCATATGAGCACTTTCATATCAACCTTATTCATCTTCACCATAACTAGTTAAAATGACTCAAATGAACTAGTTCAAGAGTTGTTCAATAGCTTAGATCTCATAAAAGTATACAAGACACAATCGAAGCAAAATTGGTTTTGATTCACTTGAATCGATTCATGAACTTTATAGCCACGGTTTGCAAATATGCATTCCTTAGTTTATATAAATTTAAGTTCACGAATAAACCAATTTTAGAAAGTAACACACTTAGTATGCGTACGGGTATGCGTATTTAAGTAACCGGATTTGAGTTTGTTTTAGTTTCCAAACTCGGCAGAAATTCACGGACGTGAACTTCCGCCAGTATGCGTACGGGTACGCATATGGATGAGTTGGTTCTGATTTCCAAACTCAGCAGAAATTCACGAACGTGAACTTCCACCAGTATGCGTACTGGTACGCATACTTACCAGTCTCCATCAACGATTTTGTATACACACAAGTATGCATACATTTGGTTCCCGGTTTTGGACTTATACACTAATGTGTGAACACACTATATATGCTTATATCCAAAGATGGTTACATTTCTAAACTCTTTATTTCAATCATTGAAACATTGTTAGAGGATGTTATATATAGAGGTTAGTCACGCTCTATTTTTCATCAAAGCAATTTTCAAGAGAATGAAACAATCAACATGACTTTCGTCACGAGTAAAGATAAACTTGGCCAAAGCGAAAGCTTACCAACATATTTCGATAGCGAGATAAAATCGTCTTGAAACAGCAAATGTGTATTGATGTGAGTTTTAATTGTAGTAAAAATAGTGGTGAAAAGGTTCGATGCTCGAACTTGTGAAGGATTCTTTTAGACTCAAATTAACTAAAATAAAATTGTATCAAATTATAAAAAAGACACCGAGACTTTGGATTCCACCATTGACCAATTATTTGATAAATTCTAATCAATATTCATGCAATATTTTTCTTTAAGTTGACTCTAATATTTGCCTCTAATTTGGTTCTTGAAGTAATAATTGTAAGCACGAAGCATGAAACATCAAAAGTATTAAAACCAAGCATGTCCCATCAAAACACTTCAAAACTACTCAATAAAAACCAATTTTTCTTTTAAGTTCTATGCAAAAAATCATGTAAAATAATTGCAATAAATAATAAAAATAGAATTATACCACTTTTCATGGAACAATGGCTTCCTCCGTCACCTCGGCTAAGGGGTTTAGCTCCTCATATTAATCTCTTGCTCAAAATACATCTTTGGTGTTCAAAATTTGATTAAAAGAGTGAAAAGTTCTAAACAGCGGGTTTTGTAACTAATATAATTGTTACAGAACCTATTTCTACAGAGAAACCGTTGCGAACTGAAGATAACTGTTGGAAAAATTATTACAAAAGGTTTAAAGTTTGAAAGTTACGGTCACAGAATCTGCGACTTTCTTTTTCTGCTGTTTATGTTCTTCGTCTTCTCCGGCCAAAGTTGCACCAGCAGAAACGCGTTTTCTTCCAATGATTTTTCTAGCTTCTCTAAGGCTCTAAACTTCCCCTAACTTCTTCCTCTCCTTCCTAGGACTCTAACCAACCCTTTTATACATAGTAGAGCAAAGCAAATTCGAGAATAACCTTGGTTTTTTCCTCCACAGCAAGTTGCGATATTTCCCTTTTGATTTCTGTTTCACGTGTACTCAGTCAATCCAAGCTGTCCAAACTCCTCCCTTGATAGAAACAAGTCTTTAAGAAGAGTTTCCTTCCTCTTCTTCACGTAAATTTTCCAAAAATAAACCAAGAAACTTGCCCAAAATAAACCGTTATATTTTTGGCAAGTTTTCGCTTCCAATTCGAGTTCTAGCCACTTTGGATCCATTCCAACACCCTTACCTTGCCTGTTAGGTCCATAGGAACAAACCCAATCAAATTCAGCCCTTTAATCTCCATAAAAATCGATCAAAAATTCATCCACAAAATCGCCTGTGTAAGGAAGAAATTCCCTCCATTTTTGTTTATTTGAAAACGTGAAGAAATTTGTCCTCCCCTTATCCAGTCTCGGTTTGTGCTTAGCAGCTGCTTGGAAATGGGTTACCCCTTATCCAAAATAAGAGTCCGAATAGCAAATGTCCTCCCAGGATCCTTTAACAACTTTTCGAGCCAATTTCGCCGCAAAAGCCTATTTTTCCAAAATACACCTACAAGGGATAAAATACCAAAATTAGTGCAAAAATGGGTACTAACACTATACATAAAAGAGATGAAAATAGACACATAAATGCGTCTATCATGTATAATCGAAGTCTATATAGTAATACGACTTTTGTCTCAAGATAGGAGATAGGGTAGATACACTTTTTGAGTGATAGATAAGTTCAAGTCTCCACATACCTTTTAGTCGATGAAGTTCCACCAGTTCCTTGAGTAGTTCTTCGTCTTGGTATGATGAACGCCGTGGAGTCTAGAGCTCAACTACACTTTCTATCCTAGTCCGAGACTTAGCTATAAGTAGACTAGAAATCAAGACTTATAGTTTTGGCAACTAAACTTGACAATAAGCTTGAGATAGTAACGCTTGCTAGTTCGACCGAGCAGTGCTATAACAATCTCCCCCTTTGTCAATTTTGGTAACAAAACTATCAATACATATGGAATACAAAAAATAAACTTTGCAGCTTCTCTTCCACCTGCATGATCTCCTTGGTTCTTCAACATTACTCGAAATCTTCGTCACTTCCAAGTACTCCAATGTTCCAAAGGTTGTAAGTTCAACAACATCGTTGTTGGAAATCCGTAGCCATAACAATGAGAAAACAAAAGCTTTCAATCATTGTTACAAAGTGTCATAGTATTATTACACAGCATCAAAGTTCAATTGTATCACAACTTTGACAACAATACTATGGTAATATGTATCACTCCCCGTTAGTCAATACTCCATCTCACATGGAAACCACTCCCCCTTACATAATGATCCTAAAACCATATGTATTTGTAGTGTGAACTACACATTAATTCTCCCCCTTTTTGGTAATAAAATTGGCAAAGGTACGAAAACTAGTGGAATCCTAATAAAATTTCCATAGAGACATTTCATGACCAAAAGACATCACATATCAACTTTTTAGATGCATTCATATAGCCGAAACTAAATGCATTCATCAAGGAGTTTATAAAGATACAAAAAAAAACCTATAATATTCCACAGCCGCACTCCCCACAAAGATTTGGAAATAAAGCACAAGTTCAAATAAGAACTCTCCCCCATATAATGTCATTCCCGAAAGAACAACAAGAGCGACCTTACTTTCACAAGAAAAGAAGGATTTCGTTGGACAATAACAAATCATATAAGAATATGAAATTGTATCCAAAATACTCAATTTAATTAACCGTAAGAGAACCCATGATTAATTCAACCGGAATACTCAACAAAATTAACCACAAGATAACCCATGATTAATCTAATTGGAAATACTCAACATAAGAGGACTTACGGAGCCACACAGTATATACATAAAAAATATGGATCAGGGAAGATCAATACTACGGATTAGACAAAGATTTATTCTATCTTCCATCACTATTTGCACAATGACATACAATAGACATAATATTTGTAAACAAAAGCTCATCCTTTCTTCCATCAATATTTGCATAATGACATAAAAGGCTTATCTTTTGTTTTTGTCAAAAGTTCATTCATTCTTTTATCAATACTTGCATATCGACATACGAAGGACTTAACCTTTGACAAAGTATGGGACAATCATAGTTCGCGGACGCAAACACACATATCCCATAACCAATTGCAATATATAAAACCATAAAGATTAATACTGCAAATCATCTTCCAAACAAAAATAATTTATAATTTAAACAAATAAATCTAAAAACATTGAAGATGAATTTTTTTTGGACATAGCTATGTGTAATCACAATAATGGCTATTCCAAACTCTAGTTATTCTTCTTAAAAACACATGAATAAAATTCTCATAAGAAGATTTCCTAGACAAAATACACAACTCTTAGAGAACATAATTTGAAAAACATTAAATACGGCCAGCAACCAGAGATTGAACATGAACGAGCTCATCAGTTGCTTTTTTCAGTTCATTTTTCAGAAAATCAAGATTCCTTGTTGCAATTCCAAGTTGGTCACGTACGACCTCAAAATCTCGAAGAAGATTTCCTACCAGTTGTGATGACATCTGGACTGGTAATTTGTTTTCATGATCAATAGCATGATAGCAGGTTATGAAAACATGGTTCTTGTGAAACTCGATAGTCTTGCTTTTCTCAACATTGTCTTCTTTGTAGCATCCATCCATTGTGCAAACAGAAGTACCTTTTTCACGTTTCGGAACGTATATGTATCAAAAAGAGCATGATACATATATATATATATATATGAGTGTGTCATAGGAAACCCTAGGGTTACTCGTATATGTTCCGTGTGAGTTAGATGTACGTGCACTCATGGTAACAACAGTGGTACGTGACCATGAGAAAAATAGAGCTAAATTTAGACGAAGTCTTGAAAAATTCAAGGACCCATTCTAAACAAAAGATGACATTCTTTGTTCAAATGAACAAGGAGAATTGTTGAAAACCGAGGTAATCAAACAAGGAATTATTCTCAAAGTAATCAAACAAAAAAAAACATTACATCATGAAAAGTACTGGAGCAAGGCTCAACAGTTTTATGGTCATCGTTTTTGTAAGGCAAATAAAATATAACAACAACTACTTTCTCAAGTCACACAAAGGATTCTTAAGAATTACGAGCATCCTTCCACATTTCATGAAGGATGATACACTGAGTAGTCATGTTGCATTTTGATGAGCATTTTGCTCATCAAGAATATTGACTTCTTCTCTCTTTTATTTATGCATATTTTCAGAAAAATCACTAGGATTAGTTGAAAGAGATTTAACCAGAGGGGAACAAGAAATACCTGGACCTGTTGTTTTCCTTGCCTTTTTGATGCTCCGTTTGAGTCTGTTTATGCTAATCTTGAGCTCTGAGACTCGATTATTGATATGAATGAATTCTAGAGCAGACACCTCGGGTTCACAATCCTTTTTAGAGAGAGACAGGGAGTTTGACTTTTCTTTCTTTCTCCTATGCCTTTTTCTCTTTTCAGAGTAATTTAAAGAGTCAGTTGCACATCTGACATTCTTCCTTCTGCAACTGTAGTCATTTTTTGTCTTAAAATCATAATATAGAAATGACTCATCATAGCATTTCTCTTGATTGCAGACACTTCCTTTTACTCCAGCAATATGAGAAATAGGTTTAATTACTTCTTTGGACATCCATGCAAGAATGTTGTGAAGTTTCTCATTCCTAAGTCGAAAACGAAATCTTCATTCAAGATGCCTTTTCTTTCCGCAGTAATAGCAGTTAAAGGAATTGTTCTTGACTGTTCTCATGCGAGTAAAATTTAAAGGAGTACAATCCTTGTTCCTAAGATTGTTGACTGCTGGAGAAGTTTTTTCACATGAAGAGTTGTCAATAGCATGAACAAAATTGATTTTACCAGTACTTGGAGCGTCTATTCCCTTATAGCCCAGACCACGTGTATCACGATGTTCTTTACATGCTCCAAGCATAGAAGATAATTTTGTAGAGCTAAAATTGAATCTTTTCAGATTCTCTTCCAGTGAATTTAGCTTATTAAGAGCAACAACAAGATCATTCTCCAAGGATTTTTCTCTGGAAAGGAGACTGAATTCTCTGTCATTAAAACATTTTTGTTGAAAGTCATATCTTGCTTCAGATTGTGCAAGTCTTTCTTTCAACATAAAGAGATTTTGAAGGAGATTATCACATTCGGACCTTTTTGAGCGTAAATCTTCTTCTCGATCTATATCCACAATCATAACCCTTAAAGAATTTTCCCATCTTTCTGTTCTCTCGACAGAAAGGTGCCAAATATTTTCTCAAGCAAGTTGTTGACTTCTTTTCTTTCAAAGCATGGTCAAAGAGCTTGAGATATTGAGAGACTTCCTAATCAATAGTTTGTCCTTCTTCCGAATCACTTTCATCTGAAAGATCATCCAACTATTCATCTAGACACTTTTCCCAGTTGAAAGCAGATTTAGATACATAGGCAGTGACGAGCGGTTATTTAGATGTTTCAGAATATTAAAGCATCTCAGTGGAACTCTGATTTGGCGTTGCGTTATCAGAGAGATTACTATCCATAAAGTCAGATCGCTACAAACACAGACTTATAAGGTTTTAAAAGTGTTTTCCAGCTCTGATACCAATTTAAAGAGTGGGGGTACAACAACCTCACCCAATAATTCGCTTAGCAGTCTGTATGGACTAACTCCAATATACTTTTAAGAGAATCAACTAGACAGTCAGACTCAATCTTAATAAAATGTAAATCAAAGAGTTATATCTCAATTTCTCGATTCAATCCTTACTCAAACAAATAGAAATTTGCGAGTCTAATTGAATACAAGAGAAATTAACTTGAGCGGTACCAAAGTCCAATGTTCAAGTATCAATCAAATTCAATCAACAACCAAAGGTCAGATTTTCCAATTGATGGATTCAACGCACAACCTGTGATATTTCAATTATATAACAAAATATAATGCGGAAAAGAAATAACACAAGCACCAAAAGTTTTGTTAACGAGGAAACCGAAAATGATGAAAAACTCCGGGACCTAGTCCAGATTGAACACACGTTGTATTAAGCCGCTACATACACTAGCCTAATACAAACTAACTTCGGTCTGGACTGTAGTTGAACCCCAATTAATCTCACACTGATCCAAGGTACAGTTGCACTCCTTGCGTCTTTGATCCCAGCAGAATACTACGCACTTGATTCCCTTAGCTGATCTCACCCACAACTAAGAGTTGCTACGACCCAAAGTCGAAGACTTTAATAAACAAATCTGTCTCACACAGAAAAGTCTACAAGAATAGATAAATCTGTCTCCCACAGAAATACCTACGAGTTTTGTTCCGTTTTTTGATATATCAAGGTGAACAAGAACCAATCGATAACCCGAACTTATATTCCGGAAGAACATCCTAGAATTATCAATCACCTCACAATAATCTAAATCGTATGATGGCGAAACTAGATATTGTGGAATCACAAACGATGAGACGGAGATGTTTGTGATTAATTTTATCTTGCCTATCAGAGAAATTAATCTCGAGTAAATTATTTCAATTGTACTCAATACGATAGAATCGGGCAAGATCAGATCGCCCAACTACAGAGAAAATAGTTGGGTCTGGCTTCACAATCCCAATGAAGTCTTCAAGTTGTTAACCTACAGAGTCTCGGTAGAAACCTAAGGTTAAAGGAGAATAGACTCTAGCTTATACAACTAGTATCACATAGGAGGTGTGGGGATTACCTTTCCCAGTTGCTAGAGTTCTCCTCTATATAGTCTCCAAATCAGGGTTTGCAATCAAAGTTACCTTGGTAACAAAGCATTCAATATTCACCATTAGATGAAAACCTGATTAGATTCAAGCTAATATCTTTCAACCGATAGATCGAACTTAGCTTGTTATACACAAATAAAATATACGTCATTTAGGTTTTTGTAACCGTACCTAAACGTGTACAAGTCGTTGGTTCAACAGTAGTTAGCAAAATGGTTAGCCATATGAGCACTTTTATATCAACCTTATTCATCTTCACCATAACTAGTTAAAATGACTCAAATGAACTAGTTCAAGAGTTTTTCAATTGCTTAGATCTCATAGAAGTATACAAGACATAATCGAAGCAAAATTGGTTTTGATTCACTCGAATCGATTCATGAACTTTATAGCCACGGTTTGCAAATATGCATTCCTTAGTTTATATAAATTTAAGTTCATAAATAAACCAATTTTAGAAAGTAACACACTTAAGTATGTGTACGGGTATGCGTACTTAAGTAACCGGATTTGATTTTGTTTTAGTTTCCAAACTCAGCAGAAATTCACGGACGTGAATTTCCGCCAGTATGCATACGGGTACGCATACTTAGGTAACTGGATGAGTTGATTTTGATTTCTAAACTCAGCAGAAATTCACGGACGTGAACTTCCGCCAGTATGTGTACGGGTATGCATACTTACCCAGTCTCCATCATCAATTTTGTATGCACACAAGTATGCATACATTTGGTTCCCGGTTTTGGACTTATACACTAATGTGCGAACACACTATATATGCTTATATCCAAAGATGGTTACATTTCTAAACTCTTTATTTCAATCATGAAATATTCTTAGAGGATGTTATATATAGAGGTTAGTCACGCTCTATTTTTCTTCAAAGCAATTTTCAAGAGATTGAAACAATCAACATGACTTTCGTCACGAGTAAAGATGAACTTGGCCAAAGAGAAAGCTTACTGACACGTATTTCGAGAGCGAGGTAAACTCTTCTTGAAATAACGAATGTGTATAATCGAAGTCTAAATAGTAATACGACTTTTGTCTCAAGATAGGAGATAGGGTAGATAGACTTTTTGAGTGATAGATAAGTTCAAGTCTCCACATACCTTTTAGTCGATGAAGTTCAACTAGTTCCTTAAGTAGTTCTTCGTCTTTTTATGATGAACGCCATGGAGTCTAGAGCTCAACAACACTTTCTATCCTAGTCCGAGACTTAGCTATAAGTAGACTAGAAATCAAGACTTATAGTTTTGGAAACTAAACTTGACAACAAGATTGAGATAGCAACATTTGCGAGTTCCACCGAGAAGTGCTCTAACATGACTGATTACTAGAATAATGTGGATAATCATTAGAAGAATAAGCATTATGTGGATAAGTAGTGGCACCTACATATTGTTGATCAAACTGATTGGAAATTTGAGATGTCTTTTGTTGTTGTTGAGTGACATTAGCGGAAGAAGCATTAAGATCAAGTTTGGATTCAGCATTCACTCTAGCTTCTTTAGATAATAACAATCCTAAGAGTTCTGATGAAGTAATAAGATTCTCATTCTTTAATTATTGAGTGCGAATTGACGTTTTGAAAGCATTTAACTCAGAAGGTAAACCTTTTAATATATGAACTATTAAATCTTCATCAGACACAGCTCTACCAATTTGGGCTAATTGATGTGAAATTGAACGCGCCTTATTAAAATAAACTAACATTGAATCTGAACTTTTCTTAAAACCAATCAGATCATTTTTAAGTTGTAAAGGATGAGATTTAGTAGCAGAGTTATAGTTTTGCTCTAATCGATTCCAGATCTCATGAGAAAATGTGCAATCTATAACCTGAGAGTGAATCTCTTCTGTGCAAGCAGAAAATAACCAAGATAAAATAGCAGAGTCTTGATTTACCCAATAAGTGTATGATGTATTCGGAACAAATTCATTATCAAGATCGATATCGACAAACGCAGGATCATTGACAATAGTAGCACCAACAGTGGATGTACGGTGAAGATACTCCATAGGACGGTGAAAAGAACCATCTAAAAGTCGAAATAAATCATAGCTTCTCATTAATATAGCAATTTGTGATTTCCATAGAGGATAGTTGGTTGCAGATAATTTTGATGGTGGTTTGAAAGTTAATGGAATGTGTTTATTTGAATTCGTCATTTGAAAATTGATTGATTAGAATCTGTTTTTGAGATTTGAATTGAGTTAGGGTTTTAAAAGGTATCTGATACCATGTTGAGAAAATTAAATGTCGTTAGACATTCTTCTCTTGTTTGATTTCATTTCAATTTGAATTGTTTTTCTTACCGACTCAGAACAGCTTTACAGACTCTATTTATACACATGAAACTGTGACTTGCACAACCGGTAACCAACATACTTCTTAACCGTTAAGTGGTAGTTATGTCACACACACACAATGCACATGTTCTCACACATTCATTTCACACAAGTACATTGCAGTTTCCTAAATTTAGTGTGAGAGGTTTGTAAAAATAAAAAGTCAAACAAATAAAATAACAGGTTGGATACTCGATATCCACAAAGGTTGATTCTTGATACTGGGTTTTTACCAAAGACGAAAACTCAGTCCCCACCAACCAAACTTTCAATAGAGTATACATCCATAACATCTAACATAAGAATTGCGCTATGAAGTTTCATCCAATGAGTTCTTTATTGCTCTCATGGAAATTGCATTTCTTTATATTATGTAGTTTTTTTTTTAATAATACATCGCGTAGTCATGGCCCTTAAGCTAAGTCTTATGGTTCTTCAACATTCATTATTCATGCTAAGAAGCATGGCCAAAATGCTAAATTCAACTCGTGGTTCAAGTAATTTGACGCAAGGAAAAATCATTTTTATGCCCATTGAGCCATCTGGTTCATATATGTAATTTGATTCAACAACTGCACTCTCTGAGCCGTATTGTCGAGCCCTTATGCACCATATACTATACATTACGTGTAATTATCTTTTAATCTTGAATCACACTACAAGATATTAGAAAATTCAAAATGACATACGTAGCTTCAAGTTTTTGTTTGGAGTTTTACCACCGTATGAGTTTCTTTATAAAACCCGCAATGTAAATGAGCCCAATTTTGTGCACAATTTCTTAAAAAGTATGCACATAACAAAACCCTCCTATTGGTTGCTTAAAACAAACTGTTATCTATTTCAAATAATTTCTTTGCTTTGCTTTTTTAATTTTGAAAATATAAGGATGTATGCTATATCTACTTATTACCTAAATTATAGCTCTAGAATAAGATATGATATATAACGGATTCTAGGAGTAAAATAAATTTCCCTAAATGATAGACATATAGAATCCCCTTTCTTTACGAATAAATCAAAAATAAAAACTTTTAGTTGAAAAAATGAAAAGTAAACTCCTAAGTTGGAAGGGAAAGAGCTTATCAACCGCTGGTAAAATAGTTATGATTAAAACTGTCACCTCTTCACTTGGGGTATACCAAACGAATGATTTTAGAATCTCACAGAAAATTTGCCGTGACTTGACTAGGTTACAAAGAGGTTATTGGTAGGATATTTTGAGAATGCAGAAAATAAAAAAGATAAAAAAAAAGGGATTTATCTTTAAGCATATAAATTAGTCTGTAAACCAATCAAGGAAGGAGAATTGAGGCTAAAATACATTTAAAAAAAAAAAATAGTTTAGCCATGATAGCTAAAATTGGTTGGTGCTTAAAGGAAATCAAAATACATTGATGGCTTCTAATCTTAAAGCAAAGTACTTCCCGGACACAAAAATTATGCACATAAACACAAAACCAAATAGAAAAGACAATTGGATGGAAATGGCTGTTTTTTAGGATACAATAAATCAAACAAAAGTGTAGATAAGGAGTAGGAAATGGAGAAAGTATTTATATTTGGGACGACTACTGGATTCCAAAAGACAAACCACCATTTAATAAGCCTGAATTTGGAATAATATAAAAAAAAAGCAAGTCATCTTTTAACTGAAAATAAAATCTCAGATATGAACAAACTAACATCCTGCTTTGAGGATTTTGTTATCGATTATATCCTAAATATTTAAGTTCCGATGACAAACGAAAAATGATATCACGCTTTGAACCTCACTTTAAAATGTTATTTTACTAGTTATTTCTCTATACAACTCTATCAATTATGCTGAAAATAAAAAGAGGGAGTGGGTGAAAATATGGAACTTTAATCTCACTCCAACAATTGAAATCTTTATTTAGAAAGCAGCTCATTCCATTCTCCCAAACACATGAGATTGGTAGTGTTATTCTTAATATTAACACGAGTTGTAAGCTGTGTAACAATGGAAAAGAATCCTTACACATCTTTTTATGCAATATAATGTTGTTAAATAAGTTTGGATGCATTTGAATTTCAATATAGATTATGTGATAATGTTAGAATTAACTTTCATGAGCTATAACTAGTTGGTTTGAGGAATCAAATAAAGATAGTATTCAATTAGTTAAGATGGGCATAATTCTGCAGCATTGTCTTCTGACATGTATGGAAGGCAAGACATAACCTGATCTTTAGAAAAGAATCCCAGGACAATGCAAATACGGTGAATAGAATAATAAGATTCATTAATAGTATTGCGAATTTATACAACTCAGATTATAGTATTACTCGAGCATTGTATTACAACCTTTTGACCGATAATAATTTATAAATAACAACTCAGGGGCAAACTAAAATCTCATTTTTAAGTTAACAATCTCGGGTATTGGACTAACTCTGGTAACTTATGCAGGTTACACAATTGAAAACAGTGAAACATTTCGAAATTGCTCAACCAGAAAACAACTAGAGATGATGGGGGCTGAATTGACTTTCCCGTAGACAACGAAATAAAATGGTCATATGTTTTACCTTTCAAAGTGGTTCAACATCGACCCTCTTGTTGCTCAAAGAAATATACGAGAAAACAAAGAAATGGAGATACACTATCAATAATGAGTTTGGAAATGCAAATCAATCTTTTAGTAATTTCAAAATTTCAGCTATTTCTTTGGTTCATAGCTTGAATATGATTTGTGCTACAAATATGTCCATCAGTTGTGATACTTTATCCATTGAAAAAATATGGAAAGGAGTCTCTTTAAGTGAACTCAAGTGTTTTTAATTTGGATTATTGTAATGAGAATGTAACTTGATCTCTCTCGCTTCCTATAGTGGTGAAAGAATTTCAATATTAATCTATTATGAGGTTCTGCCTCGTTTTTCTCGAGGAAAATAAATAGATAAATTTGGTGTGCTTTGTCCTACTCTTTGTTACACTTGTAAATGTGATAGATATCAATACAAATCGAACAATAAGTTTCAATGAATATTGAACACTTAGTAGCAGTGTGATAGATCCACTCCATATGTTATGAAGCGCAAAACTCAAACTTTGTTTATATGATGATGTCAAACCATCGACCGTTTAAGTACAAAGTACAATAAAAACTTAATATCTAAAAGAAAGAATTTCATAACCTTTTTAGTTTCCTTAGAGAGTGCAATTTTAGATAATTGAATCTGGAAACCGTATTTATTAGCTTCGCTTCAGCCTCAAATCCATTAGATATTATCTCTTCCAATTCAAACAACATAAGAATTTCAAGATTCTGAACATAAATCAACCATGTAAGATCCTTTAACCGAGGACAACCTTTAATAATTATGCGTCTAAGGTTCACAGACCTGAATGAATGTTGGCGCACATCCCACACAATCTTTAACTTTGGTAGGAACAAAAGGTATAAATCTTCTAAGATTGTAAACAAAGTAAGCTTATCCCGTTTCATGATTCTCAACTTCTTTAATTCATTACAGTTTTTTAGAACGAGTCATATGTACAAGACTGAGTAATGAGTCTTGTAACGATGGTGAAAATGTGAGGGACGAAACTCCTGGACAATATTTAATGGTTAAAAATTTAGTGCACAACTGTAATTTTTGACTTGTCACTAACCTTTGAAGAGCAAGCTCAGTTCCTACTGTAATTCGAAGACTAATCAAATGTTGCAAACCTTCTAATTCACGGAGGCTTGGCCCACCCTCAACTTCCCAGTTACAACACGATTGTAAAAATGCTTGTTGGGAGATTCTTGAGTTCCACCATATTCATTGCTAAAACTCTAAGCATGGGCATGGACAAGAAAAAATCATCGGATATAACTGAGACACTACTGTTTCTAAGGAACAAAGTCAAAAGACTCGAGCAGTGTCAGTGTGGTGTTCCTTTAATCATCGTATTTTTTATCAAAGAGATCTTTTCTGCTTTCTCCCATTCAGGAAGCTTCAGTGTGCTTTGTGCTTGAAGAGTTAAATATGTGCCTTATTTCCTCCCAAGATCTGTAGCTACCCAAATTGCCAAATCACGAACTACATCATGCATTTTTACGGTATTTTCCATCTTTGCCACAAGAAAAATGCCAGTTTCTAGCAAACACGCATCCTTGAGACATCTAATCACATCGTGGCCTTCATTTTGAACTCTGATTAAATCATCGGAGTTATCCAAAAATCCTTCACCTGACCAGACTCCAATAAGTGCATTTTTTCCAATTGGAAAGTCTTCTGGGAATAACAAGCGATATAAGAAACAAGACTTCAACTTTTGGTTTTCTAGATTATCATAGCTGAACTTCAAAATAGCTAACACTCATCAACCATACCTGAAAAGCAATATGTAAAAAGAAATAAAATAGATTGGATTTCTTAAAGAAAGATGGAGAAAATGGTATCGGAAGAATATATTGAAGAAATAAATATCAGCAAGCATGAACACAGGTGGTTTAGTCGTTTAGAGCATCATAGTCATAAAAGTGAAAAAAAATATTCCTTCCGTCCCAAATTAGATGTGCTTGTTGGTTTTAAATTTTGTCTCATAAATAGATGAGTTATCTTACTAGTCAAGGGGATATTTCTAAAACTACCATTTTAATTGATTATTGTTACTATAAGAAATATGTATAATTTGATAGTCATGTTTATATTCGTTACGTAGGTGTTTTAAAATGTTTTTCAACGGTATAAAGTATACGAAAAACCATGGTATAGTTTAAAAGTTAAATTATTTGTAAATTTAACTAATTATCATCCATAAAGGTATAATTGTAAAATATACTTAAACATACTTTTCTTTCCTCCTTGCCTTAAGAATTGCGCAAACCACAGCTAGCTCATCCAATTTGGAATAGAGAAAGTACATATTTGGGTTTCAGATTTAGCTTTTAGGTAAAACTCACAGTGGTAAAAAAATCAATTATCACATCCACATGTGAATGGGTTGGGCGGTGTTGAAAACTCTGCCTGACACCACACTCATTTTAAAGTGCAGCCGGCTAAAAACGATTTATGGGGCAGGATTTAAAATTCCTCCCGATGCTAGGCTCATTTTAAAAGTGTGCCTGTAAGGTCGGGATTTTAAACCCCATCCAACACCAAAGCGCACACCATATTAAAAGTGGCTGATTTGGGGCCTAATGTGATTATTTGGGGCCTATGATTAAATAACAAAAAGGGACATTAAGAAGTAACCTCTAGAAACCCCTTATCCAACTATTTTAGTTAATGACAAATTTTCTCTTGATTACGTAGCGTTAGTTTAGTTGATTAGTAGTAAAAATATCGTGTTAGATGTGAAATTAACTTGTGTTAATGAATCATCAAAACATGAAAAAATTTAAAAATTTAAAGAAGAACACCAACCAAGAATCGGTTTATGTTGACATTGGTATCAACCGATTGTAACTTCAAAAACATACATAATTTTTTTGAAATTTGCTTTTATCCAGAATCGGTTTATATATGCATGAAAATCAACCCTATTGTCCAGAATCGGTTTATATGGACATGAACATAAACCGACTCTGGTAAAAAAAATCTTTTTGATCGGGAAATTATGTGTTGTTAAACATCAAATAAAACTAACATATATTCTATAACTCTATATGTATACTCGAGTTAAAAATGTGTATGATTTCATACTCATTTTCAAATCGTTTGAGAAGTCATACTCGTTTTCAATTCGAGTATAAAATCGTTTTCAAATTGGGTGTAAAATCATACGCATTTTCAATTCGGGTATAAACTATTTTCACTTGTACTCGAACTGAAATCGAGTACGATTTCATACTCATTTTGTGATCGAGTATTAACCGGAAGGAAAAAAATGGGTTAACCAGAATCGGTTTATGTGGTCTTTCACATAATCCGATTCTAGCAACAACAAAAAAACATACAGAAAACTTGGTATTTTTCATAATCGGTTTATATGTGAGGCACATAAAGACCGATTCTTGATTTCTCTACAAATCCAAACTTGGACCCATAATCGGTTATTGTATGTGTGCAATAAAACCGATTCATGGTAACATCAACTACAATCGGTTTATTCTAGTGCACACATAAACCGATTTTGGGTTGATTTTCAGAAAATTTGATGAAAAAATTTCAGAGATTCATGGTAAAATCATTATTGAGTTTCTCTTAAAAGGAACGGATTAAAGGGATTTAACTCAATTACTTGAATTGTTTGTTTTCGAATTTTCTTTCAAAACCCCAAAAAAAAGAGAATTCAATTGTTGTTGTGATTGATTAGATTTTAGTTTTTGATTTTGATGGAAATTGAAAAAAAATAAATAAGTTTGATTAAAGATTTTTGTATTTGAGTGATTATGATTTTGTATTTGGTTTCGAATGATTAAGGTTTTGTTAGAGGGTAATTTCATATTTACCATATTTTAGACACCCCATATCCCTTTCTCTAGGTTGGTTGAAGAAATTTATAGGCCCCAAATAAACACCATAGGCCCCAAACTAGCCAGACTATTAAATTTGCGAAAAATTAAAATAGTGACCAGGTTGGCACTACAACTTGCCTTTTTAGCTTAGAGTAGTTCCTATGGACTTCAACAAAACAAGGATTTGTTGATTTTAATCCCACTATGCACTCAACAAACATGAAAAACGGAAAGACAAACCAGAAGGACAGGCGATCATTGGACAAGCGCTGGAGTTTGAGCCAGAAACGCTGGCATTTTAGAGAAAGTCGCCCATATTTACTTCACACGCTAGCGTACCAAAAAGACCCGCCAGCGAGTAAAGTATAAACGCTCAGAGTGGGGGTATGAATTTGAGCCGCTGGAGGACTACCAACACACGCCCACTACTGCTTTTGTACACAAAATGACTGTCTAACTCCGATTCACTCCGACTCTTAACAGTATTTTATATGATATTATAATATTACTTTATTGGTAGGCCATCCAAATAAGATGTTGGCGGCTTTATGTTGTTCGCCCGCGCATTATCCCAAACTGCGCGCTACATGTGTAATACCCCGTTACTCAATAATTATGAATGATTAGCTAAATTCTATTCGATGTAGGAGTGTATTAGTGGTGTAAGATGACTTGTGATTATATTAGCTAAATAAGTTGCCCTTTATTTTTGGTATATGGTTTGGGTTATAGATGTCAATCTAAAGTATTAAGAAATCGTATAAACCTAGACTTGTATAAACTTTTAGAGAATAGGAAAAAAAAAAAAAAGGGAAACCGCCGTGCGAAAGAGGGAGGAGCTAGGGATGGATTGATTTCATTCTCTCGATGGTTTGATTCGTCTCTTCTCTCCACTTAGAGGCAAGTTTGTTCTTGCTTTATCAGTTTGATTGTGTTTATTTAAGCTTCCTATTTGTATTGGTAGCTCAAAATCGTTCTTAGGGTAAACCATAAATAAACCCGTTTTCAGAACCCTAAATTGCATATGAATTGCAGACGTTTTTTTGCGTATAAATTAATTTTCAGCCGTTCGTTTGTGCTGAATTTTTTTTATATGTTGTACTCTAGTGTGTTATATACCTTCGGTTAAATTTCGAGGATGATCGGATACTGTTAAGGCCTTGAATCAATTTATTTTATTAACTGCATTTCAGCAGATTTCCGGCATTGTGTAATACGGATTGAACTCTTGTATGAATTATCTAACCGTTAGATTTTGCTTAGATTTTGTATGCATATGGTATCTGTTATGACAATTGTCCTGTAAAATTATCTTAGAGATCATATTTCGTTTGGTACCCTAAAACCCTTACTAGACCAAACTGTGCCATAGGAGAACTTTGTCTGAATTAGGCTTACTGAATACCTTTCACAGAACTTTCTAGCCGTCAGAACCTGATGAAAATTTAACATGTTGTAATATAGGTTCTTGTGAGTTTCCAGTTGAAATTTCACAAAGATCAGGTAAGTGTAATGCTAGTTTTTACTGTGAATTGTTGGCTATTGCAATTCTGACTGTTTAAGTCTTTTCTGTCCTATTCGTTGTGGTGTGTGTTTGGTTGCTTTTCTTTGCTTTGCTTGTGCACATTTGTGTTTTTTGTGTTTGCCGAGATCAGGGCCATGTTAGCTATTACGCGTGTTGGCACCGGTGGGCGGTAGTTGTTGTGTTAGTATGACAAAATCAGACCGTTATAGCTTTTATGCTTGTGAGAGCCGGTGGGTAGTTGTTATTGTGTGTATGCCGAGATCAGACCGGGATAGCATGTATGCTTACGCGCGTCAGTGGGTTGTGGTGTGATTTTGTTATTTGTCGAGATCAGAGACCATAACTATGCATTGTAGATAGCTTGTGCGTCGCGGTGGACAGTGATATGTATGTTTAAATTGATATTCACCGAGGTCAGGGATACAATTATTCAATAAATAGCTTGTGTGTCTCTGTGGGATGCTCTTATGTATTTTTTTTGTCTTATGTGTATGTTTTTAAAGAGTTACATGGTAAAGAAATGTTCCAAGCTACTGAACTTGATCTTTGTGGAAGGTTACGAACTAGTGAACTTTATTAGCGGATACGATGTTATCTCATAGCTAGTGTAGTTATTCTTACTTGCTTTTATATTCAACGGTTGAACTGATGAACTAAGAGTGAACTTGCAATTTCCAAGGCTCTGACCTTGTGTTGATTTTCAATTTCAGGTAGCAGAGTAAGTAAGTAATTAATCATGGAGTTTCTTGAGTTTTCGCTGCAGTATTCGGGAAGAAGTGGGGACCCCTTCCTTGATGAAGTTTTCTTCTTAATTTGCTTTCCCTTATTTTCAACAAGATTATCACATTGTTAAATATTATTTTCTTAATAAGTTTTCTTATCAAAACTTTGTTAAAACATAATTCTTTCATTAGAGGAATGTGTTGGTCTATCTCATCACTTGTTAATGTGATAAAATTATTTCTTTTCTAATTTATTTAAAACAATTTTATTTTTTTGAGCTAGTGTGAGCTATTTGAATCTATTTTCATGTAGTGAAAATCTTGAATTACTGATAATAGGGCGGCCGGACTATTGTTATTGATTCGGGTTGTCACAACATGATCAGCCGCAAAGTGCAATATACCATAGTGCAAAAACCCGTTTGTCCGTCCACGTGGCTCAACAAAAAAAATTATTTGCTAATTGGCATAGGAACTGCCCTTATGGTTCTTACATCCACTCTTATTGTGCTTCGTTTTTTTTTTATTGTTTTGATATTTTGCTTTTATAGCCACTAGATTAGTGCTCTTTTGACCAAATTTTTGATTTGGTATGTGCAGGGCTTCACCCTGCCCAGTTACGATATATTTTTGATTTGGTGTCACCCAGTCATGTCTCGATGCATTAAATAGGTGGAGAAAAGACAAGAAAATATGTGGATTTTATTTATTTTTTCCTTTCATTTTTGCAGAAAATGTGTGATTTTTTTCCCCTTTATGTATAAATTTGAATTAAAAAAAAGAGTCATAATATATTAGGTACTCGAGTTCCAAATTGAGTTGGACTACCACAAAATTCTAAACACGGTAAGTTAAGTTTTCTTTTTTCGTTAAATTACTATTTCGATCAATAGGAAGCGAGGGTATCATCACCGTTCAACGTGAGAACTTATTTTGTCAAGGCCTTTAACGGGGAGGATTCCCGTGGATGCTCTTAAAGACAACGTAATGTCATAAAGAAGGATAAAATGTATATTTTTGGTAATGAACAACACTTGATAAACGATACCTGCAAACTGTGATGCTGATTCCTGTAGAGTATGTAGTGCATGTTGCCATTGATGGAGATCCGTTTTGCTAGACATGGTTCGACCCCAACAACAATAAAATATTGAATGAACTTTCCAAAGTAATTAGATTTTGTTTGAGTTCACGAACATAATCTGTACTATGAGCAGAACAATTCCATAGACGAGAGAATATGCCCAGCATTAGACTCACCATGTTCATATCCATCGCAAATTACAATAAATTAACAATGGTTGGTTGTGATGAAAAAGCAAAATTATGCGATATAACTATTACACAAGCCAGCGAAATCTTCCTTGAATCATTACCATCTTCGATACACCGATATACTATATACTATTATAGGTAACTATCCGGTGATGACATTTTTATTTTTATTTTTATTTTTTTTTGGTGTGAATTATGATTAAAAAAATACTCCATGCGTTTTAGGAAAAGAGATATTTTCACTTTTTCAATTTGATTTATTTTTATGTTAAAATAAAAAAACGAAAAAATCTTTTTTCCAAAAATAGAGGGAGTATAAATGACGCACAGTTCTCTAGAATTTCGCGGGAAGTTGTAATCAAGCACGTCCGTCAAACTCTTTGTTTACGCATATGTGGCCAAAAAGCAAACGCAAGGACGTCGGTGATGACGTAGCAAGAAACCTCACCGATTGATTGTCCCTCGGTGATTTTCCAACAGATAGCTTTGGTTGGGTTTTGGTGAGGATTTTTAAGTTAAAAATTCTTTAAAAGGGATACACAAAATCCATTAGGCGTAATGGGTTTTTTTTTTAATACCCATGCGAGATGACGTCATCAATGATGTCATAATTTTTTAATAGTGATATAAATGACTTTTTTTTTCTTTTTTTTTCTCCCTCTTAATAAAAATAAATAAATAAAAACTTAAAACTGAAATATCTTTTGAACCACATGTCCAAAAATAATATATTTTATATATTTGGAAAGCCCTCGACGAAAGCTTTCCAACGAGTACCATTGTTACTATGTTTCGAAGCTTTTAATTTTAATTTTATTCTTAGGCTAAAAATTAATTATAAAATGAACTACATAACATCTTTTTCTTTGTTGTTTGATGTAGTGCATCTTTGTTGGATGGTAGTGGTTATTCATTTGTATATAGATTTTACAAATGATTTTGTTTCCAATCATGGCTAAATTGGGCCTATAGAGATTAATTGGGGCATATGACTTAAAAACAAAAAGGGTCGTTAAGAAGTAATCTATAGAAATCCCTTATCCTCCTATTTATGTTAACGTCTAATATGCCCTTATTCATTAGTGATGATTAATTAAGTTAGTATTAGTTAAATTAATTAGTGTTTGAGTTTGATTATAGTGTTAGGATTAGAGTAGAAATTTATTTCCTCTTTTAAGGTTGGGAGGGAAAAAAGAAGTAGAGGGAAAAAAGAAAAAACTATGGTTTGTGCTTTTCTTAGCAAAAGTGAAACTTTATAGTGACGATGAAGACTCTAGTAGTGATGAAGAAGTGTGTGCATCAGATAATCATGATTTCGATCCTACCGAATTGGATAATTTGTTGAATGAAGAAGAGCATGACAACCAAAGAATGCTTGAGGATATTATTCAAGCATAAGAACAATATCTCCGGGAAGAAGAAGGTGATAATGCTTCAAATAGACAGGTATGAGTTGTAATGATCCACAAACGTGTATTTGCATGTCTAGATCGCCCACAAAGGGGAAAATTTTCAAAAAAAATCCCAGAATCGGTTTATTCGATATCACCACATAAACCGATTCTGGGTAAAATCCCCAAATTGGGCATCATAATCGGTTGTTGTTCATCACCATATAATCCGATTGTAGTAAATTTTTGGCGCGATGGGTACGTGACCCAAATCGGTTTTTATTGGTGATGTACATATGCCGATTCCTTCACTTGGATGTTCAAGTAAAATACACGAAGTTTACAATCGGTTCGTTTATGTATATATATATATATATATAATCCGATTGTGGAGACGAAATGATACAGAAAAAAAGATGACCAAAATCGGATTACATGTTATGCAATGTGAACCGATTGTTAAATATGGAAATTTTTCTCTGAAATCATCAAGTCCTTAATCGGACTTTATAATCGCTCGTATAATCTAATTCCTTACAATCGGTTGTCTCGACTGTGATACATAAAACGATTCCAAATCCTCAACTTGTCGATATATGTTGTAGATTGTTGCGGCATTCGACGAAGATCATCCCAAAGTCGTATCTCTGCTGGGTCCTGATACCTCTGCCCACTATTTCACCGATTTGGAATGGAAAGAAATAAATGATGTAAAGCAATGGTTTATAGGCAAGGGAATAGAGATCAAATGCGCATTAGTTTTAGGTCGTCGTTCAAGTCAAGATCGTTTGGAACTTGTTTGTGAGAGAGGTGGAACGCAAGAAAGTCACTGGGCAAAGAACAGACCATACGTGAAGACGACGACAAGGGAATACATTACTAAATCCAAGAAGTATGATTACCCGTTTAAGATTATAGTTAATAGACCCAGTGGACCTAGTGGTAGGGTATACAAGCTCTATAAAGTGATGAATGGTTGTCATAATCATGATGATCCGGAATCTCTTATTGGACACGCGGCCGTTTGTGGGTTGAAACCACATCAATTGGAAACGGTAAGGTCGATGAAAGCGTGTAAACCAAGTGACATCCTTAGGAAGATTAAAGAGGATGATAAAGATAACTTTTCCACTTTGAGGCAAATTTACACGGCAAGAGCAGCCTTTAGGAAGAGGGAATGGGATGGTAGAGCGGTTATGGAACAATCTCAGTGGTTAGCCGATCAACACGGATACACAATGAGGAAGCAGGTATTGGAAGGCAAAGTAACTCGTATTTTCTTGGTGCATCCGGAGATGATCAAGTTGGCCCAATGTTTCTATCAAATTTTGTTAATAGATTGTACGTACAAGACTAACAAGTACAACATGTCATTGTTAAACATAGCTTGCCATATTCCGACAAGCAAACTTTCACGGTAGCATGGGGGTTTATGGATCGGGAGAATGATGTGAGTTTTACTTGGATGCTAGAGACCCTGAAGGAGATATACCGTGGCGATCAAACTCCGAGGATCATAGTAACATATAAGGACCAAGCACTAATGAATGCCATATGAGTGGTTTTTCCGGACGCTGAGCATTTTCTTTACACATGGCACATACAATACAATATAATAAGTAATTGTAGGGGTCATATCCAAATGCCAGAGCCATAAAAAGGTACCGCTCGTGAAGAGGAGGAAGATGAGCATCTTCAAAAACTAACTCCGGAACAACGAGACGAGGAAAAGAAGGAAGGATCAAGAATAGACCTATTACCCCAGAGTATTGGATGAGCATGCCTCTATGTGGTCATCTTCTGGCGGAAACGTGGAGTTGTATTGTTCATTTATTTGGTCAGGGAACATATTTTACAACGCCCCCAAGTACACCATTTGTGATGAATCGCTTAAGGATCGGAAAATTGTTTTATTCAACCCTAACAACATACATTATATCGGTCTCAGGCTACGTGAAGATTGTCCATTACCACCGCTGTGTAGGTTTCATTATGACTCAGAGCTCACCAAGAAATGGCTTGAAAAATACGATCCCAACATGAAGCGTTGGGAAGGGTTAGTCGAGCCGGATCAAATGAAGGGTCTCCAAGTGTTGGAATGAGTATTTTCCTTTTGTTAAGAACTTGAACTATCGTTATATTTTGTCGCTTTCATATATTGTATGTTGCAAACTGAACCAAGCTTAATGAATGAAAGTGATTTGTCTTTTTTGGATACGTTGGACTCATGAAATTTGTAACATAATCGGTCTTCTAATACGTTTTTAAAGTCCGATTATGGAGGTAGTTTGCTGCAGCTTTTTCAGAATCGGTTTATACTACAACTGTTATAAATCGATTCTGAATTCAAACAAGAATCGGTTTACGCAGGAACAATTATAAACCGATAATGAACAAAACTTGTCTAGGATTCTTTCAGAATCTGTCTTTGAGGACGATAATGTAATCCGATTTTGGGAAGAAAAAGTTATTGAAGAACACACAATTTATAACTCATTAATCGGATTACATATGGTCTAACATGATCCGAGATTCTTTCATATTTGGTCTTTGTGGACGACAATGTAATCCGATTTTGGGAAGAAAAAGTTACAGAAGAACAGACAATTTTTAACTCAATAATCGGATTACATATGGTCTAACATGATCCAATTGTGGACCATTTCCACTTTTCATAAACTCTTAAAATTGAAACTAGCACGGTTCTATTTCTTAGTGTGAGCTTCAACTATCAATGCCGCTTCGAAATGATAAAACCGCTCTCCTTTCTAAGCAGTATATTCATCCTGTGCCGCGAACCTGTCTCCTCTGTCTCTAGCGAGAATCTCGTTGTACTTGAGGCATAATTTCCTAACATGATGCGCCCTTGAACAAATATGGGTTGGTTCATAATTATAGCATGGTTTCTTGCTCGTTTGTTTAACGAAAGGACCCCAACCAACTTGAAGCCAAAATATACTCTCATCTTGATGTTCTTTGGGAAGATCCCTGACTATGTAATAATTTTTAACCAATTCGGTGTCTTCCTCAACATCTTTCATTCTTTCCCCTAGTTGGAATTACTCTTGACCTCGTTTCTTTGCCTTGAGTTTCTCTTCATATTTTGTCGTAGCCGATGATGATGATATGGTTTCTTTTGTAGTTATTTGTTTGCTTAACACTTCATCCATTACATTAATATATTAGTTAGGTGATGAAGACGAAGTTGAGTTTGTAGTTCTTTGTTCGCTTCTTTTGTGTATCTTTTCTTCCATTGCCGCAATTGATTTGGTTGTTCTCTTGCATCTTCTAAGTATGTGTTCGATTGAATTGGTAGTTGATGATGATGGACTTGACATCTTATAAATAGTGTGTGATAGAGAATAGGCTATCCTCTTTATATACACAAAGTACCAACGGCTATAATTTCAAAAAATAGCTGTTAACAGTCACAATCGGATTATATAGATGCACTAATAATCTGATTCTTGATTTCTCTAGAAATCCGAACTTGAACCCCGAATCGGTTGATGTGTGCATTAACGTAAGCCGATTGTGGTTGATGTTCACCCAGAATCGGGTTATGTAGGTGCACAATAAAAACCGATTGCTTGTAACATCAACCATAATCGGACTAATATGGTGCACACATAAACCGATTCTGGGTGGATTTTCATAAAATATGATAAGTGAATTTCAAAGATTTAGAGGTAAATAATTGTAGAGTACCTCTTAGAAGGAATGGATTAAAGGGATTTAATTCAATCACTTGAACTGTTTGTTTTTGGGGTTTTTTTTTTTCAAAACCCAAAAAGAAATTAGATTTCAATTGTTGTTTGTGATTGATTAGGTTTTAGTTTTGATTTTGATGGAAATTGAAAAAAAATTGAGTTTTGATTAATGATTTTTTTATTTGTTAATTAAGTGATTATGATTTTGTATTTGTATTTGTATTAGAATAATTAAAGTTTCTTTCAAGGTTAATTTAGTATTTTTACCATAATTTAGACACCCCATATCCTACTCTTTAGATTAGTTGAAGTAATTCATATGCCCCAATTAATCGCCATAGGCTCCAATTTAGGCTGGTTTCCAATCCTACAAAGATATTAAAATTTCAACTCTCTGATTTTTGTTCTATGTTGAAATTATGTATTTCTCTTTTAAATGGAATGCAGAAGCCTTCAAGAAATTGTTAGGAATTATTTTCAACTTTCAAAGATTTTTTTTCTTTTCATTTGGTATAAACTTTCAAAGATATTGATTAGTCTCTCTTGTCATAAAATAGTTCACAAACCAATTGACAGATCATTAAGGTCATGTCGTCCTGGTTTCATAATGTTGATTGTTCTTAAGGTGACATATTTTCTTTAATTAAACTTATCTCTGGTTTCTGGCCGGTGCCGGCCCTGACGTAGAAATGCCAAAATATTGCCGTTTAATGGTTTGACCACATAACATATTTTACCCCCTATGGAAAATGTTAATTTGGTACAAACCTATTTTCCCGTCAGAATCGACTGTTTATTTCTTCACTAAATTGTTCTAATAACCCATGAAATCTTATTTCTGGATGTAATAGACCATAAAAAAAAAAAATATATAGATACTATACAAGTATTTTCGTATCTATCTAAAATATACCGTCTTAATATCGTAACTAGATTTTGTGCCCGTGCTATGTATCGGGAATTTTTTTTCTTTTAACCATACTTTTGATTAGGTATGATGCGGCTTCGCCTCGCCATATTGTGCATTTTTTATTAGGTGTCGTGGGATTTCGCCTCGCCTCGCCCCGTCCCGATGCGTTTTTTATTTGGTGTTGCACGGCTTCGCCCCGTCCCGTGGAGATTCATTTTTTCTTTGAACCATATTTTTGATTTGGTGATGTAGTTTTGCCTCGCCCCGTCGTGCATTTTTTATTAGGTGTCGTGGGATTTCGCCTCGCCTCATCCCGTCCCGATGCATTTTTGACTTGGTGTTGCATGGCATCGTCCCGCCCCGTTGCATTTTTTATTTGGTGTTACACGATTTCACCCGGCTCCGTACAAAATAGAAAAAATTAAACATAAAAAACGCCGACTAAGGGGATCGAACCCTTGACCACGGGATTAAAAGTCACGCGCTCTACCACTGAGCTAAGTCGGCTTTTATGATGTTGCATTCTCTGTTGACATTTCTAGACCGTGAAAGCTTCTCAACAGAACCCAAGAACTGCCAGCCATCATTGTTCAAGGACCCTGTTGGCGCTCATTATCTTTCAGCGAAGTACAATGTACGAAGGGGGAATATCAGTAGTGCAGACTAATACAACATGAGTGTATTTGTGGTTGAGGCCACCACATTTTTCACACGAATCATTAATGTTCGCAGGGCAACCAAAGGGTACTTTACTTGGATGATTTGGAGCCACCAAGAATAAATTACAGTACTTGTTTTTTCTGTTATTTTGTTTGAACACTGAATTCAATAAAAGAAGAAAGACAACATGAGCATCAATATGCACCAAAAGTAGGCACTTTTGTGTTTTCTTTCGGATAATCCCAAAACTGATCTCATCTGTTGTCAAGAATCATACAATTAGGGATAATTCAATAAAAAAAAAGGTACAATGTATCATGAAAAAAAACAAATAAAACAACAATTATGGATCAGTCCCTCAATCTTCATCTTCTTCTTTCTCCACTCTTTTAGCGAACATACCAGGGAATAGAATATGTATCTCGTCTAGTGTTTTCCCATGTATCATGTCCGCCATCTTCCACAACAGCAAATCTACCAAATCGGGTATGTTAAGAAAACTTGCAGCCTTCATCAACTCCCTAAACACCTTGGCATTCACATTCGCAAACTAAGCATCCCAGTTCTTCATCTCTTCTTCATCACTGCAGTAGTAGTACTCGTTGTCGGCATGTTTGGTGCAGTACTCGATCACTTTTGTCAGGATATTGCCTCTTACGTTATTCACAGGAATAAGAATGTTGGTCTTGCCGTAGTTGTTGTTGGGTGCAATAATCAAAATAAGGAAAAAAATCAAATAAGCAAAAGTTATTGATACTTAGCTCCTTTATAATGGAAGTGATCGATTTGACGAAACAACGAGCTCCCCAGATCTCCGCAACAGTAACAAGGAAAAACTTTGGAAAAATAGAGTGAGTCACGTGTTCAACACGCTGTCCTTAAGACATTAGCGCCTGGCTACACTCAAGAGTTATGCTATGGCTCTCACAGGACGGATATCTCCAGGATAAAACATCCTACTACACCTACTACTAGCATATGTAGTAGATGCTCAACTTGAGCTTGGCAACTCCGAAAAACTCCGAAACAAAACCTTAAGGAAAAACGCGAACGCTTGATAAACAATATAAAAATATTTTCTCTTGGGGTCCCTCTAAAATATAGAGAAACCCCTTTTCCATAGATTTACAAAAGTAGAGAATTTGTTTATATAACGGAATAAAACAACTTAAGAAGAGGAACTCCCCGATGTGGGACTAAAAATTTATATAGTCTCTTAAAACAACTAATAGTGGAAACTCCACGATGTGGGACTAATAAGTTTTTTCATTCACAAAAGAAACAATTAATTATTATTTTTATTAAAACCTTTAAAAAAAAAAAATATTAATCGTTTTCCAACAGTTGTAAGCTACCATTGTTGTAAGGGTTCGAGATTGCAAAACAGTAGTTTCCTCAATGTCGAAAGTCTGTCCATCAGAACTCTTCAAGGTAATAATGGTGTTTGGTGGCGACATGATGATCAGAAAATATTAGATTACTAGCTCTAGATTTTCTCAACAAAGTGTTGTTTCTTCTCTGTGAATGAATTCGGTGCAGATCCTGGCTATTTATAGTGGATTGTGTGATCAATAAGAGGGATATGGCATTTTCCATTTGTTGTTAAGGCTTAGTTTGGTATTGCTGCAGCTTTTGTAGAAACACTTTTCTGTTGTGCGTTGCTGTGCTGTGCTATGAGAAAAAAACAGTTAGACGTTTGGTAAAATATTAATCAAAGTTAAAGCTAATTAAAAAAGCAATCAAAGTGTGTTTGGCCAAATATCATATTCAACCATTGTTGTTGTAGCAAATGACAAAAACAGACATATCTCTGAAAATAGTTTTATTCAATTTTATTGAATTTAAAAATAATTATTAAATTACTATTAAATATAAATATAAATAATATCAAATTTACTAATTTCCATTATTGTAAAAAAAATTATTTTACATAACCACTTTTTAGTAATTTTCAAACAAAAAATAAAACTAAAATTAAGAAGTTATTTAATATTTGTTTTTATTTGTATTATTGACAAATTAAATGAAATAGTATATAAAATAGTTTGAAAATAAAAAATAATAATATTTAAAGAATAAAATATAAGAAATAAAAAATTGATTGTATATATATTTAACTTGGCTTGATTGGGTATACCCGGATTAATTGGGGTATACCTAATGAGACAAAAGCTAGGTCATTTTGAAGTAAAAGAAGCCACCCCTTAACCATGTTTTTTGTATATGTCTAAATTGCCCTTGCAATGATTAACACTAATTTAATTGAAATGATTAGATTAGTTAAATTATTTAGATTAGGTAGTTGATTTATATGAGTGGATTTGAAAATAATAGGGAGTAAGAAAGAGTATGAAGTAGTAGAGGAAGGTTTGGGGGGAAAAGTTAGGGTTTTTGAGAAATTTGTGATATGAGTGAGATGAGTGATTCTAATCCTGATTTTGAAGTGAGGGAGTCTTCTAACTTTCCTCCTACAGATGAGTACTGGTATCATGATCTGGCAAATCATGATCAAATGGATTATATGCATGATCCCCACTTTTATTTTCCTCAAACTCAAGATGGGTATGGAAGTGATGAATGTCTTGAACCAAACGTAGAATCCAAAGACCAAGAAGAAGAGAATGGAGCTGCAAGTAATCAGGTAGACAACTTACGTGGTGAAGATTGTGATTTTTCCATGCAAATGATCGATTTTGCTTCTTTTTTTCTTTCACTTTTGCTGCCCAGAGTCGGCGTGGTATATATTACCAAATGCTCCGACTTTTCATGAGCAGTATTAAGTCGGCAAGGTCGAAAATATGAACCCTGACGACTACAAGAATTTTTGCAGCACAGTAGACGGATTTGAAACATGCTTAAGCCGGCATTGTAGTGGATACGTAGACCCTTCCGACTATAGTTTGGTCGGCACTGTTGTATTTTTCTACCATGCCAGTTGTAGTTTAGTCGGTGTGGTTTTATATATCGACCCTGCTGACTATTGTAGTACATATCAACTAACTTGTGATTTTTTGTAGATTGCATTAGTACCGATGACGGATCAGCCTCAAGCTCAAAATGTTAGGGGTCCTGATACTTCCGCACATTATGCTAATGATTTGGAATGGAAGGAAAAAGACGACGCGATCAAGTGGGTTATTTAGAAAGCAAAAGAGAAGATGTGCGTTCTAGTTAAAAACACCCAACAAAGAGATACGCGGTTTGAAATGGTATGCGAGTGTAGTGGGTCGCCGGACGCAAGTCACAAGAGAAAAGGTTATGTGTATGATAAGAATACGACTAGGGTGTACAAGACGAAGTCAAAGAAGTGTGGATGCCCATTCAAGATTATTTTTTGGGGGAACAAAGAAACCGATAACATGTGGAGAATGAGTAGAGTTGATGTTGGTTGGCATAACCATAAAGATCCGGAAAGTCTTGTTGGGAATTGCCAAGTTTCCAAGTTGAAACCGCACGAGTTCGAACAAGTAAGAACAAGTTGGGGAATTAAACCAAGCAAGCTCCTTAGTAAGTTCAGGAGGGACGACCCGCATAACCTTTCTTCATTGTCTACAATTTATACGGCCAGGGAAACTATCAAAAGAATTGAATGGGATGGAAGAAAGGTAATGGAAGAATAACAATGGTTGGCACATAAATACAACTACATAGCGAGACACCATGAGTCATCAGAGGGGAAGGTGGATCGTATTTTTCTTGCTCATCCCGATATGATTCAATTGGCGCGGTGCTTTTACCAAGTTTTGTTCATAGATTGTACTTATAAGACGGATAGGTACAACATGCCTTTGTTCAACATTGTAGGACAAACCTCGGATAAGCAATCGTTCACGGTGGCATGGTGTTTTATGGATCGTGAGAAGGATGATGGCTATATTTGGGCATTGGAAACTTTGAAGCTTCTCTATCACGAAGACGATGTGCATTCTTCATAGTTGAGGGGATTGCTAGGACTGTTCATAAACCTTAGGAATTCTTCAGGATCTTTCTTACCCGTTACAAGTAACTTTCTTACAGGGAAATTCTCTTCAGTTTCATCTTTAGGATCTTCTAAATTGGGATAAATCTTGTCAATAAATTCTAATAGATCATCTGCATTGTTAACAAGACAAGGTATATCTTCAATTTTTTCCTCTGGGAACCTAAACAATACACAAATAAAAGATATGAAAATTATACACATTGAAACATGATTCTAGTCACCTAGTCGGCAAGGTCTAGAATCTAAACATTGTCGACTTATACATAGTCGGCATGGTTGTAATCATCTACCACGCCGACTTATACATAGTCGGCATGGTTGTAATCATCTACCACGCCGACTAACACATAGTCGGTATGGTCCTATTCAATAAAGATGTCGACTGTTAACTCAAGAAAATCAGGTTTATGTGACCTAAAGTCAGAACGGTACAAGTCTAAGAAAATGCCGACTACAGAAAAGTCGACAAGGTTGGTAATTGATTACCATTCCGGCCCTGGTTAATGTTTCACAGTCGCCATGGCTGTTATGAAAAGTCGGCATGATCTTCATGTTACGACCTTGCCGACTACCATTAAAATCTTAAGGCCGGCATCCTATTTTTCAAAAAACCCTGCCGACTAAAGACCATGAAAATCATACTTTTCGATATCTAGCATAATATAACAATCAAAACACACAAAACAATAATGGGTTTGAGTTTAAAAATCACTTACAGTCTTATTTTCGCCGATGGAGGGTTCTTCTCAACACTCTCAGAGATTGCATTCTCGGGTTTACTCATTCCAACTTTTCCCTTACCTTTTTGCCCTGATTTGGATCTTTTGATGTTACCTGTTGAATCTCTATTGCTACTTGATCATTTAGAATCAACCATTTTTTGTAGAAAATCAAAATTGAAATTTTTGGTTGATGGAATAAGATGAAGGAAGGAGAAGAGTAGAGGGATTAGAGAAGATAGATTAGAAGAAGAGTAAACGGTTTTTAGTTTGTAAGTTTAGGGTTTAGTTTTTAGGTTAATTAGTGCAGGGGTATTAAAGTAACTTCACCCTGTTTTGGCCTCCCCTTAGTAAGGGCACTATTTCCATTTAAATCTGGGTATACCCCAATCAAGCCAGGATATTTAAGGGTAACTTTTTGTCATTTACAAAATAAAACAGGGAAAAAAAGGATAAATCAAGCATTAAATTTTGATGGGACCAAAGCTTATGCTTTTGTAGCTTTTAAAAACTCCTCCTCCCCAGCTTTTAAAAATTGAGAAATTTAGGAAGTGCTTTGGGTGAAAAGCACTTTGATTTTTTTTACCAAACATCAATTTCAAAAATTATTAACATATATAGATTTTGAATATGCTTTTGGAAAAATAAAACATCAAGGTACAAGCGCTGCGACTACCGGTGCAGGCACCCAATGCATATGTGTGCTGGTATTTTGATATGGGTGTCTCAAGTTTGACCGCGATGTTCAGTCAAAGTACCAGAAGAAAGACTGAAGTTAATGGGCATAAGAAAATGTTGCTGCTTACTGAAGTTACTGACGCGGTGTTCTCCAGTTATCATCATCTTCATAATTATGATATGTTTGTCAATTAGGCAAACTGAATGGTGGGTTTTGTTTGCTTGGAGAAATTATAAAGAGTGGTTATCATACTGATACTGTCACATTTAAAGGGTTTTGTCTACAATAGAAGATTCATTTTGCCTTCAAGGTGTTCGACAGAATGACTGAGACGAATATTATATCTGGACTTTGTAAAACACGTAAACTGGGTCTTGCTATTCAGCTAAAAAACAAGATGGCGAGATGGAAATGCTTAGAGATCTGAATGTTGTATCCAATGTCATCTAATACCAGTCACGGAACGAAAAGCCATCCATGGGTAATTTTCCGTTTGCACGACGTCACTTCAATTGAAGAAATTTGGGTAGAAATTTGCATGATGTGTATAGCCGAGGTATCTAAAGGTGCTTCTTCTGGGCTTTGTAAAACTGGTAAAGTCGGTTCTGCTCTTCAGCTTAAAAATCAGGATGGTGAAATAGAACTGTAGTAATCATGTCAATAAGGTTGCAATTTGAGAGCTATAAATCGAGACTAATTGAGTTTTACTATTCTGGTCAGTATGATTTTGTCGTTCTTATGTTTCAGTTTAATGAGTCTTAAAGACATTTATGTGTTTGGTCCTGCTACTGGCTCCTTGTTCTATTGTAAGACAACTTTAAATGCATCTTGAAAATGACACAAGTTTTGTGGGCATATACATTTACTTTTGTACCACAAATAACTGTGTTGTAGTGATGAAACTTAGTTGTTGATTGTTAAGTCTAGCAAGAATTAAGAGTATGAGACTAATTTGGTAGGAGTTATAAATTTAAACTTTGCTGTTAGTTGTTTAATCAAGGTGTTAGTCTTTTGTCCGGAGGAGATGAGACATATCTGGAAATGGTTTAACCTGATAGATTGTTCGTTGTAATATGGCATGTCTACTGTTTTACATGATAATGAGATTGGGAGAAAGAATGATATAATTGCAATACCTGATACATAAGGAATGCCCAATTTATTTTCTCAGTAGACTTTGGTACTGAAGGACGAGGAGGGTAAGCTTAGCTTTTGAACTAGCTTGAACTGAGTTCCTGTTTTATGCATAACCATCTGCTTCAAATGCTAGCTCTGCCCGCCATCATGACTCCTGTCAGTTTTGATCAGAAATGAAAAGGTACTAATTGACAATTAGCTTTGCTTTTACAATATGGATTCATGAAATGGTCTTATCTACTTGCTGCTAACTTTCCTGCTATTTATTTGGTTAAAGTTCTAAGTTTAATGAAGCCTTTGCAACTTGACAACGTGGTCGTTGGACAGTGTAAGAGTCACGCTAGGGTGGGGATTAACTATCCAGGCTACACAGATGATGTGACAGTATCAAAAAAAAAAAAAAGCATTACCCAAACATTTGCAGCGGCTGCACTTTTTATAGATAATGCCAGGTGGGATGGAATTAAAGCTGGGAAAGCATTACACGCAAGAAGGTAACTCTCGAACCAAGATGAGCCTAAAGTGCCAGTTATCTACCTGAATTTGTCCTGAAGGCTATTCGAAAGACCTGTTTAACATAAACTATCTACACTTCGGGAACCATCTGATACAAGAGATTTAGTGCCTTCACAAATCCACACATACTGTATATTTGATTAATCCCACAATTGACATTCTTGAAACTGTTTTCTCTTTGCATAGCAGAGATCAGGGTACAGTTCAGGCATGTTCCTGGTGATTTGTACAAGTAGCATTTGGGAATGGATCTGGACCGGGTAACAAATGTACTTGTTATTAGAGTGCTGCCTGATGAAGCTATTTATTTGAATAAATATCAACAAAAAAGTCCCTGGTTTGGGCATGAAGTTGCGTTGTAGTAATCTTAACCTTCATTATGCAGCAAGGTACCTATCAAAACTTCTGAAACCAACAGATTCTGAAATGCATCTTGAAAATGACATGTCTTGTGGGCATATACATTTACTTTTGTACCACAAATGGCTGTTGGTGTAACGAAACTTAGTTGTTGATTGTTACATCCAGTGAGAATTTAGAGTATGAAACTAATTTGCAAGGAGTTTAAAATTTTAACTTAGCTGTTCGTTGTTTAATCTAGGTGTTGCTCTTTTGTCTGTAGGAGACGAGACATATCTGGAAGTGGTTAGAACTGATAGATCGCCTGTGGAATGAAATTTCTAGTAAAACATTAGCAATTCAACTTCTATCCAGGCTAAGAGACAGTACCTAAAAATAGCATTACCCCAACATTTGCAGCGGCTGCACTTTTTATAGATAATTCTAGAGCTCCCTTTTTAATAAAAGCTGCGAAAGCCTTACATAGTAGAAGGTAACTTTCGAGCCAAGATGATCCTAAGGTGCCAATTATCTACCTGAATTTTTCCCTGAAGGTTATTCTAAGTGCCTTTAAACATATACTATCTACACTTTGGGAGCCATCCGATGCAAGAGCTTTAGTGCCCTAAAATATCCACATACACTATGTATTTGATTAATCCCACGAGTGACATTCTTGAAATGGTTCTCTCTTTGCAGAGCAGAGAGCAGGGTATACAATTCAGGCATGTTCCTGGTGATTTGTACAAGAAGAATTTCGGAATGGATCTGGACCAAGCAACAAATGAACTTGTTATCAGACTGCAGCCTGATGAAGCTATTTGAAGGTCAAACAACAAAGTTCCTGGGTTGGGCATGAAGTTGGACCGCAGTAATCTGAACCTTAAGATTAAGATATTGTTACTATTTCTAATGGTTAAACTCTATTTCTTAGTGATGATGAATTTGGGTGCTTCAGCAGATGTTAATTTACACTTTGTTTGTTTACAGCTGACTCAGGTGATTAAGCCACTGACTCGCATATTCTTGAGTCAGTTGAGTCAGATCCCACAAATCCACACATACTGTATACTGACCTCTTGCTCCAGTGTTGACTTTAAGGGAAATGAATTCAAAGCTCTAGTTTTCAAGTTCATGCCAAATGGAAGTCTTGAGCACTGGTTACACCCCACAGCAAACGATGAACAACTTCAGAGGTCAACAAGGAGATCATTGAGTTTTATGGAGAGATTAAACGTAGCCATCAATGTTGCAGCTGCATTAGACTATCTTCATCATCATTGTGATCTAAAGCCAAGTAAGGTTATGCTTGACAATGATATGAATGCTCATGTTGGCGATTTTGGGTTAGCAAATTTTATTGGTAGAGGGATTGTAAATGCTGAATATGAGAACCATACCACTAGTACTTCAGTTGGGATAAGGGGCTCGGTTGGGTATGCTGCACCAGGTAGAAAAAAAAAATCTTCACCCTGTTGGGCTAGTAAAATCATAAGCTTTAGAATTATCAAATGTTTAATTGCAATATGTATGATTTTTGAACTGCGGAGAGTATGGAATGAGTCGAGAGGTATCGACAAATGGAGATGTCTACAGCTATGGGATCATGTTATTAGAGATGTTTATAGGAAAGAGACCTACGGATGCCAAGTTCGAGGATGGTTTTAGTCTTCATAATGTTGCTCTGACGGCTCTTCTCACTGATCAGTGATGCAGATTGTTGATCCAGCAATACTTGCTCCACATCCCCAAACTGATGATAATAACTATTTAGAAATTGCAGTGGACAGTGAGATGGAGACAAAGTTATGCGAGGCTTTGACAGGAATTGTGAAGCTTGGTGTTTTGTGTTCTGTTGAATCACCCAAAGAACGGATGGTAAAATGGCACAGGTTTTGAAAGTGTTGCAGTCAATCAGAATGCATGTGGTCCTTTAAAGATAGGGGGTTTCACTCAGGATCAAGATCTGTCCTAAAAGCGTAGCAGTAAACGTCCGAGCATCAAACGGCTCAAATTTGTATTTGATACGGCGATTCCAAGATCTGTTTCACTCAGGCTCATCAAATGAGTAGAAGGAAAAATCTGAAATAAAATTTCTGTTTTTCAAAAAGAAAAAATTGTTCATAACTAGGTTTTTATAAGCTGCAATTTCAATTTCTTTCGTACAATAAATGAAAAGAAATGCCAAGTTTGACGAGTTTGACAATTAAGTTGAGCTACATGATTTCGAATGTGAACAAGCTAGCGCAACCAGTGTTTTCTTCATAAGACGAAAACTTCAGAAGTTTTTATAAGACCAATTCCTTGCAACAGATTTCCAGTTCACAAACACTTGACTAACAGGATTTTAGTTCCTTCTGCTATTGTATTAGTGTAAACTAAAGAGACCCATCTGACATATGAATTGACTTCCTTCCAACTCTCTAAGGATGAAATGTATCACTTCCTATTACCCAGTTTTTGTGTCATATCTGTTTGTAGTTCGTCTTGAAGCCTGTTGAACAAGAACGCTTATTTATCTACCAGAGGATAAATATGAATCTATCAATTCTTGCATTCCGTTATTGCTCTTTACAGTCACTGAGATGGATCCTTTCTTCTGGAGGTTTCGACAAACAGCAAACTCATGAACCATTGCGAATGCCACTAAAAACTCTGCAGCTTGTGATTGGTTCAACAGTTTCTTCACCACCAGTTCTAGCGTCCTGTACCTAAGTTTCTGAGCCTGATTGTAAACCCTGTCAATTTTCTTGAACTCAGAATGAAATTCAGTAATTCTCCTACAATTACTAGATTCAAATACTATGAATACTAAACATTTCAAGGGGTTCATTCATATACCTTAAAACCAACACCATATTTCCCAATTCGTTCTCTATCGTCAGTATGAAACTTCTTGTTTCCAAGAGACAACATGACAACCAATTCATCATGTGACATTCCATGTCCATCATCATTGAGTGCTAGCATAGGAATCTTTTCCCCATGTATTTCTCAATGGTGATACTCAACTGAAATATCCAATCTGTAAAGTAAAACCCAATCTATATTAGTACTAGAAATCCCAAAAGAACAACCTAAAGGAATCATCATTTGTGTGTAAAATAATATACTTGGTTGCTCTCGCATCCTTGGAGTTGTCAACAATTTCAGCAATTCACCAAAAATCCAGCCAGAATGTGTCTGGCCAAGTGTTTCAAGGATCAGCATGTCCATGACTCCCACCAAAGATTATCGTATCTCTCTCCTTCCATAGAACCCAGCAAACAGCACAAGGGAGAATTCCCCATCGCTCCTTTTCCCATTCATCATATTGAGCTTCCAGGCCATAAAACTTTGTTGCAGTGTCCAAGAAAAGCACCACTTCATTTTGACAGCTCTTAGAAAGTAACCCCAGATATCCCGAGACAGACTGCAGTGGAGGAAAATATGTTCACTAGTTTCTGCCTCCCTGCTACAAAACCTACACAAGTTGTCCGTGATTGGAATGCCTCGAGCCTGTAAAATTGAAAGAGTTGAAATAGAATTTGTTGAGCACCCAAATCAGAAAGTTCACTTTGGGAGGAAGTTCCTTACACTCTGTTAAAGACTTAAATCTGTTGAAAAAAATCTGAGCAGGTAAGTCATCATTAGTCATAGCAGCATAGCTGGTCTTCACCTTGGAATCATTAGCTGCATCAAAGAAGCGTATGGAGTCCTTTCCTCCCTTGCAGCTAACTGCCTTGAATTGAGGTTCCAGGTGTTATCAGGTGTATCCTAGCCTTCTTATAACCCCATACCTCTGACTATCATGCCAGAATTGAACTGTATCTCCACTTCTAATTGCACAAGTGCTGTTTTTCGCGGACTCCCTTCCACAAGCCTTTAGTATCGCAAGGAGTTCTACTCCAACGAGCGCAACCTGTGTTAGAAGCAAGTACTAATAATCCCTTCAAGGGACTGAGATTAACATAATTGCAATTAGGAGACTGAATGATAGTCAGCAAATTAGATCTACTGAAGCTCAGAGTTATGTTGAGAAACTTAACATAAGATACATCTAGAATTTACAATATTCTTCAGATTATGTTGAGAAACTTAAATCAAGAAGCACAAGATTGTGGACTGAATTGAACACACACAAAGAGACATTCTGGAATGCCACTGGTAACAATCCAAAAGTTGTGACCAGTAATTGAAAATCAACGAAATATACAAAAAAGAACCTAAATCAGACAGATTAAACTCACAATAAAGATGAATAAAAAGTATGCTAAACCCCAAACTTTCAGTATATATAACAACAAAACACAGAAGATTATATCCAAATCAAGTACCAGTAATCATAATTAACAAAATACATTCCCAAATTTCCCAACAAAACCAGAAGAACATCATCATCTCCAAGTAAAGAAATCTCTAATCTTCCGAAGAAACTCCCTAATGTCCCTCTGCTCTTGTTCTGAAGCAAATACAGTGGCTCGAAGTAAAATAACCCAAGCGGAAAACCCAAAAGAGAGTATCATCGCAATCGCTTCCCATACTTCATTCTCAATTTTCATCTTCCCTTCAGCTACCTCCCTTCTTATTTCTTTTCTGTACTTCTCTAATGGTCCTCTGAAGTGCTTTTCAAATATCCATGACGAAACCCAATCACGAATTCTGTTCGACATTTTTGGAGAGGAGATCCTTAGGTTTTTCTGGACAAACCAGAGATCAGACGAAGAACCCAGAAATTTTGAGGGGCTTTTTTTTTAGTCCTAAAAGTTTAAACCCTAGCTAGTGTGGATTTGGATTTGGATTTGGATTTGATAGAGAAATTTGACAACTCATCGATCCGGGACAATAAAGTTTAACTGACCGTATAACCGTTGATAGTGCAACGATCTTAACGATCAGGAGTTAATGAAATAATTAGTCGTGAGTGTACCTTGGCTTAGAGGCCGTTTGGCAAAAAAAAGTGGTTGTGCTTCTCATTGAAGTAGAAGAGAAGCGAGAAGCAAAACCACGATATTTTGGCTTCTAAGGGCAATTCCTATGGTGATGTACAAATCCATTTTTTTGTTGAGTCATGTGATGGCCAAACATGTTTCTCCACTATGGAACAGAAGTGGGCGGTGGTTTATCAAGTGCCAGGACTAGCGACACTCGCTCGCGTGTGTAGCTTAAACTCGGCGTTGAAACTACAACCGACGGCGTTTGATACATAAACGCGACGTTCATCCTCGCACGCTGGTGTTTGAAGCAAAAACGCCAACGGGTAGTTTTTTGAAAATTAAAAATTCACTTTTTACCTCTAAAAATTACCGTCATCTTCAAACGATTCACTCACACCAAAATTAACTTCTCTTGAATTTTCTCTTCTAAATCTATTTCAATATTTTAGTTTATTGTTGGTGAAATGGCTGAAAAGGCGATCACACTTTTTTGCGATGCAAAACTTGAAGCTGTTGTTTCTAAGATATGTGGGAGTTTTAAAAAGATTGAAAATTGTAAAAGAGAAGTGCAAGTTTTTGAAATTGCTCCAAGAAAATGTTCTGCTAAAAGGCAAAGAAGAGCTCCAGTTTTGAAAGTTAACAACAAATTTTTTTAAAACAAAGGCGAAACTGTCAAATAGCGCGTTGAATGGAAGATACGTCATATGAAGATAAACAGCAGGCCAAAGCTTGTACTTGATTTTTATTGAAGTTGTTTAGTACTTTTTATTATTGTCTAAGTTTATATCTTGTAAAAGAATTGGCAGTAATATCAATGAATGAAAATATTTAGATTTTAAAATAGATTTTCACTTCAGATTAAGCGATATTTATTACAATTTAATAAACCACAACAATAATATCGAACTACATTTTAATAAACCACAACAATAACATCAAACTACATCAAATCCAGCGACATTATCTTTGTAAAGTTCATAACATTCAAAATGCTTAAACTCTCTTCCGGTTTCTTCAGTAAACTTGGTCTGAGCGATGGTTTTCTGTAAAACAAATAAACAACAAGTTCAGATATTTATGATGCAGTTGATCAGTGAGGACAAAGGTAAGATACTCACCAGTTCTTCGTTGGATAATCCAGAATTGCTACGGTGAACCATCCACAAAACATCAGTATAATGTTTGACTTCCTTAGTGATGAATGCAATTCTTAGTTCTAGGCTCTTACTGTTTCTTATGGTTTCGTTCCGCGATGCTACAAAATATCCAATACTCTTTCCCAGAAATAGTCACTATTCATTGGTCTCATCATACGATGTAACCAACATCAAACAAGAGTAACATCTTCTTCAATTGTAAAGACCGGAAGAGGCATTCGAGTGCAGTACAGATGTGCTTGAGATGGACCATCTTTTAGAATTCTAAAACACGCTTCGTAACGAAAAGGTTTACCATGAGATTCCTCCCAATTATCAAGAGTTGTTTGGATCACTTCATCTTCAGTTACACCGATGAAATTTTCTCGATCAATTTCTATTACCATAGCAAGAAATGGCTGGACTGCAAGCATAATAGATTGAAAACGAGCATGCAATCAACGAGCATCTCGGTTTCCTGGGTTCCCCCTCAGTGAGACGAACATTGTAAAAACGTTCTCCCAAAAAGAACCGTCTTGAAAGCCCATACCAATGATTACCCTATGAAAAAATATGCTTTGCACATAGTTATATCCTCTTCTTCAGTAAACTTGGGAGCATGATTTCTAACAGACATTTCTGCAAAGTGAGAGAGATTAAGAGTTTTACAAAAAATGAGAAGAAGAAGAAGATGGGAATATGGAGATGGGAAGAATGAAATTTATAGGAATATAAAGAAAATCGAGATGTTGGCGTTTGTAGTAAAACCGCACGGCTTTACTACAACTGCCCGTTTGAATTACCATACGAGTTGGCGTTTGTAGTAAAACCGCGCGGCTTTACTAAAACCGCCTGTTTGAATTACAAACGCCTATTTATTTTTTTGTTATAAATACAACACTAGGTTTTATTCACAACAAAACCAAAAGATTTCTTTCCTAAGCCAACAATATCCACCATGTTTTATAAAGGCAAAGCGAAGCAAATATTATGTGTCGAAGCAAAAGAGGTTTGTCCATTATGTTTCATGGATAACCACAGTCTTATGCAATGTCTTTGGATGTATTCAAAGTGTCCACGGGAAGGTTGTTCACGCATCAAAATGGTGATTGAATCACAACCGAAAAAGCTCAGGTATTTGCAATATCAAGATCCCAACTGTCCATAGGAACCACATATGCTAGATGATACTATGAAGATTAAAGAAGAAGAAGAAAAGATTGCAACACTCTGCAAAAACTTCAAACTAAAGCCAAATTGAAGAAGAAGTTATTATACCGCAAGCATTGTGGATATGGAGATCACGAATACAAACATGTCCACAGAGAATCAGTGGATGCTCAAAGCCCAGTTGCAAGACTTTTATGTGCACTTCTTCTGAAGAAGACACATATGGAAGGCATTTCTGGAAATGTCTTAGGTGTTTTTTGGTGGAGTGGGCTGATTGAAGTAGAAGGACAAATTGATTCACTATGGTATTATGTTATTTAGTTTGCTGTTTATTTTGTGTTATTACGATTATCTAAAACCAAACATGTGGATGCTTCACATTTGCACCATCAATATCATAACTAATTTAATTTTTTCTTGGATTAAACATTGCACCATCAATCTCATAATTAAAAACATACTGCATTGAACAACCACATCATACATGAGAATAAAGAAATACAATAGTTTAAAACAAATACATTATATTAAAACAACTACTACATAGGCGTCAATTCTCGTCGGGTGGTGGAATTCCTAGGGCGATGTAGGGATTGTATTTTTTGAAGCACCCTAAGAATGTTAAAACAAGCATGGAAGTCGAAAGGACGTCCACCATGAGATATTTCCCACATCGTTAGAGTTTTGCATTCCACTTCATGTACAGCTTCACCGTTGAGCTTATTTTTAGTACAACGATGAATTCTGATACATGACGACTAATGAACTAAAATGATGTGACGATAAGTGAGGATCACGTCCATTAATGTTCCCCGCTTCAGCAACGAACATTCTATAATTTTCTCCCAGAAACACAACGTCAATTCGGCTACATTCCTATCGACAACATCTTGTGTGTGAAAAACAAAGTCTCTACAAATAGTTAAATCCTTTTGTTGAGTGAATCTAACACCACGAACTCTGGGAGACATTTTTGTAGATGATTTGAGAGTGAAAAATGTGTGAATTTAGAGTTGAAATGATGAGTATTTATAGAACTCAATATTATAGCCGTTAGAACATAAGATTTTTCAGCCGTCTAGATTTAACCGTTTTGGGAAAAACGTGGCGCTTTAACCAGAGACGCTGGCGTTTGATGGAATAACGGGCGGTTTTGTGACAAACGCCAACGCTTTTGGCTCAAATGCCAGCGGTTGTGCCACGATCGCTCGGCCTTCCTTCAAGCGCGCGCTTGTTCTTCCATCTCACTCAACAAACCAACAAATTTGTTGGTTTGTTCATTCGTTTTTCATGTTTGTTGAGTCCATAATGGGATCAAAATGAACAAATCCTTGTTTTGTTGAGTCCATATGAACTGCTCTAATTAACTCAAATTCTAGAAGTTGTTTTATTTTTACAGATCCATGTGAACTCCCTGCTCTTTTAGTTTTTTAAAAGAAACCTATTATAGGGGCTCCAAAGATTTGGTTTTGAGGGTTCACAAGATGACAAAATCGGGTCATCAAAATAGCAATCAACAAAATCCATACCATCAATTAATTAGGCAAGCGAGTGAGGACTTTATATATGGTGACTTTGTGTCAATATGGGAAATGACTTTTTCCCCCCAATTTGACACAAAAAAGACTGGATTTGGGTGGTTTGGTGTTATACAACGGAAATTTCCAAATTGCCCCTCCCTTTTTTCTAATTTCTATAACTCCTTATTATCTTATTTTTTCAGGGGTATAATTGACAACCAAACTTTAATATAACATATCTAAAAATCCGTGCCTTGGAATTTCACAAAATTTATCTCGTTGGAATGGTTTTACAAAAATCTACGCAATGAGTACAAACAACAATATCAAAATTTATAGTTTTTACCAAAAATTCGGAGGTGTTTATCATTTTAGGCACAATTTTCGAAAAGTAAATGTATATCCATTATGCAAACCACCACAAAGAAAACATAATACTTTATGTAGCCATATTTTGGTTTATGTATCAACTTATTTTCCGTTGCAACTAATAAAACGATGTACTCCCTCCGTTTTAAGAAAAGTGATACTTTCACTTTAGGCACAATTCTCGAAAATTGAATGCATAACCATTATGCAAACCACCACAAAGGATGCATAACACATTCTGCAGTCATATTTTTGTTTAGGCATCGACTAATTTTCGATTTTAGGAAAAGTGATACTTTGACCCCGTATCAGGAAAAATGATATTTTCAACCCGTGTCAGGAAAATTGATACTTTCGCGGTTTCGCCCCGCGTCAGAAGAAAATGATATTTTCGCGTCGTGTCATGACGATACTTTCGCGCCGTGTCACGGAAAATGATACTTTCGCATCGTGTCAGGAGAAATGATACTTTCGCGCCGATTAACTAAATAAAAGAGTTATTTTGATATCATAATTCAAACATAGAAGAAAAAGATCAAAGATCAAAAAGTTTTGATTTTTTTTTTCTAGAAAAGTGAACTAACGGTTAGGACCCTAACCCGTAAATAAAATATACGGTTGAGTGTTCATATTATCCCACCGTAGAAAAATCCAGGGTAATTACCATTGGGAAATTTTGATTTTTTTTTTTTAAACTTAAAATACGGTTTGGTTTCCTAACCATAAACCATAAATAAGGTTGGGAGTTCATATTTTCCTAACCATAGACAAATCCAGGGAAAAAATTGATTTAAAAAAAAATGCGGTTGGGTTTTCTAACCGTAAACCATAAACACTGTTAGGAAATTTTGGTTTACCAACCGTATTTAGTTCTGAACCAAAATTTTAAAACCCTAGTTCAATCAAATCTAACCTATCCATGCAATCAAAAGCAAAAAAGAAGCGTGGGTTTTTCAATGCTTATCCGATTGTAATCATTATTGGCTAAAATAATCGTTGTTGAAGAAGAAAAAACGAAAGAAAAGGAAGAAGAGTCGATGAAGGAGAAGAAGATGGGAAAAGAAAATAGGAGGACGAGGACGAGGACGAGGAAGAAGAAGAAGATATTTTTTTATATTTTTTTTAGGGTTTGGTTTTTGGTTTTAATTAGATTAGGTAATTAAATTAGTTGTCAAAGGCTACTTTTGTATTTTTGTTGTAGAATAGGTCCCCTCTCATCCACATTTAGGACATGTGAATTCATAGGAGCCCTCAAAACCAAATCTTTGGATCCCTTATAATAGACTTCTTTTAAAAGTTGGAAAGCAATTTTTGAATAGTTAACTAAACACCATTTTAAATTATTCACATGCTTACACTCGGCTTCAATAAATGATCTCTGAAATTAACTTTTGGTAATTAAGACAACGAAATACCTTAAATTTTAACTCCATATTTTTAATAATATATTGCTCCCTCCATTTCAAAAATATCGTTCTCTATTCCATTTTCATTTGTTTCATAATTGTGTCCAGCTTCTATTATAGTCATATATTTCCAATGAACTCTCTTCCTCTTATATATCCTTGAATTTTTTATATTCATATATGTTCATTTTTAACGGCTCCGGATCACCTATCCCTCTTTTCCCCATCCTTTCATGTCCCACCAACCAGAGCATGACATTTGTCCTAAACTTACTCACCAAATTTAGACTGTTATCCGAGTAAACGGAGGCGAGTATTCCAAGTTTCTTTTTATACTGATCTTAATTTTAGGAAACAGTAGACAAAAAAGTCCGAAAAGATATGCCAATCACCACCATTTTTTGATGATGGAAGAAAAGAAAAAATCTACTATAATTTTTTGTTATCCACCCGTTGCCAATCTATTTTTATTTTATTTTTGTTATTTTTGTGCTTCAAAAATTCAAAACTATCGCCAAGTTGATTATTTATTGGGTAATTTGGTAGAGGTAATTTGGAAAAGGGTTCCCTTTTTTGGATCGAATCATCATCAATTCAAACATCATTCAACTAATACACAAACACTTTTGTGTGCCCAAACAGATTTTTTTGCATAAACAAAATTGGAATAAACGAAATTAGATCAGTTTAAAGTTGATTATAAATCGAAAATGATAAATTGACCGGGAGAATGTACTGTGCATTCTCCCGTGTCTCACATAAATACCCGACTCCCCTGTTTTCTCCCGTTGAGTCCCCCGGGGCTCCCCTATTTTGTGAGACACGGGAGAATGCACGGTATATTCTCCCGATCAACATAGCATCATTGGATATAAATCCCAGCAAAATACCCATTGTATCAGATTTCTTACTTGAAAGATATTTTTGATTGAGACATATCTCACCCCAGTTGGAAACTTGGAATAAGGACCCAAATTCTGTACAAATTAAAGCACTTGGTACAACACTATACAAGCTTAATCAGAGAACGAGGGAATTTGGTGTTATACATATTTTCTTTAAGTTCAATGGAGACGACCTGTGAGATAGAAACATTGTGACACAGAAATACAAAATGAAGGTGTATAAAATCCCGAAAAATCGGGAAGACGATGATAGAAAAATAACTACTGGTAACGTCAGTAGTAAACAGTGTTATCCCGTTATTATATGTTTGACACATGTCACGCTCTGGTTGGTAGGACATGAAGGAATAGGGAAAAGAGGGAAAGGCGATCCGGAGCCATTTTTAATGGGACCGATCTAAAATATTAAAGAGATTTGTATAATTAAGGAAACAAATATATTCTTCATTTCTTTTAAGAGAATATATATTTAGATCCAAAAGTTAGATTCCTTATAAACTTTATATTCCATAAATTCAATATTTTTTAATTTTCCTTTTATATTTCGTATTTATAATCTCCCTAAGAATTTTAGGTAGTTTTTATTGCTAGCACTTTTATCAAAATAAAACAGGTAAGTAACTAAGGGTAGTGAAGTAAAATACTATGATCTCCTTAATATTTTGACAAAGTCAAAGCGGACAGTCTTTTTGAAACGGAGGGAGTAATATACAACCGATCAATAATGGTAGTGGAGTAAAATACTATGATCTCCTTAATATTTTGACCAGTCAATCCCTTTGTAAAAATGTATGCTGCCTGATCAATAATGGAGATATAAGACACTTTCAACTCCTTAGACTGAACCAACTCACACACAAAATGATAATCAACAACTAGATGCTTCATTCTAGTGTGAAAAATAAGATTTGAAAAATAAGAAATATTGTAGCACTTATATTGTCACAAAAGAGAGTTGGTGCATATTGAAGAAAAATGTGAAGATCCTGCAATAGTTTGCACATCCAAAGAACCTCTGCGTCTGAATGATGCATTTGCATCATAAAGCTTAGATGAGAAAGCAACATGACACACCGATGCATTCGCATCATGATGCGTCCACAAATAAGCAACAAATGGAAATATTGCGTCCATGATTAATCAACGTAGAAAAATGATGTATCTGCATCATGACGCTTCCTTAAGTAAGGGTCATAGGGACAATGACGTACCTTCTTATTGATGCACCTTCAACTAACACCTCCTCCCTTTGGTGTTGATTGGATTTATATTTATTTATATTCATCAATCACTTCTTGTGGATGTAGAAGCAGGATCAACAACCGAAGGATTCTGAAAAACAATGATCGAGTTTTTGATACTGATGACGAAGATTTAAAATTTATGATGCTAGGATATGACATACTTTCCATATTAAGTTTTTGATATGATGTGTTTTCCATATTAATTGTGGATGTAGAAACAAGAGCGGTAATTGAAGGATTCCCAAAACCAATGATTGAGTTTTTGATACTGATGATGAAGATTTGAAAGGATGATTCCAGGGTATGGATTCTGGATAAATATTTAATTAGGAGATCATATGAGACATGATAGAATGGGACAGGGTGATTTGGGCTTGGATTTTGAAAACAAGAATGTGAAAAGCTGGTAGTGATGGTGGTTGCAGTGGTAAATGAAAGAGAGACATATATAGTGATGATTTTAGGATATGGATTCTGGATAAATATTTAATGAGGAAATCATATGAGACATGATAATATGGAAAAGGGTGGTATGGGCTTAGATTTTGGAAACAAGAATGTGAGAAGGTGATTGTGATGGTGGTTGCAATGGTAAATGAAAAATGCATAGTGATGATGGTGGCGTCGGTGATGGGTTTAAAGAAAGATGATAAAATGATTCCCAAGATCAAATGCAAATGTTAGGAAAGTGAAGGTTACAATATTAAACTTGTCTAACAGGTTTTTCCTTACCGTGGGAGTTGCCATTCAACTACCAAATCTAGACCTCTACGTGAACAACATATAAATCTTAGATTTAAAAATGTCAAACCTTTTTTCTTTTTTTTTGTGGCCAAATCAACAAATTTCAATTCATTCAAATCAAAATAGTGATTACATGTTCGCTTACAAGATTAACAAAAACATCAAAATACATAAAAAAACATCAAGATAATCAAAACCCTAATACAAATAAGCATACAACTACAAGTAGATCGTGAAGAAAAAGAGCGATAAGCCGCAGAGATATAATCCGGAAATAATTCCGACCATTTGATTTGATTGTATTCTTCTATGATAAGAGATGCTCCTGAAAGGAAGGAGTGTTGAACCGTTGATGTTTTTGAATCGAGAGTAGCAAACCACGAACCAGCCATCAAAGATTGAAGAACTCACCCCACAATGACGAAGAAAAATCGGCCCAAAACAGCGAAGAAAAATGCCGAACCCTTTTCCAAAGTCGTGGATCCTGCCTGAACTACCATAATCCACAAATACACTTGTGCCATCAAATAGTTCTGTAGTGAGGGCCTGAGCACGGTTCCTGAAGTACCCCTGCGTGAGCTACTCGGCCAGCAAGTCCCGTATGTTGGTTGACCGTAAACGCGTGGTCCTTTATATTTTAACCCTCAGCTTAACAATATACGGACGCCCCACCCCGGTATCTCTCTTTAGAAATCCCTCCCAGTGAACCAGATGGAGATTGCCAATGCGGTAAACAACGATGAAGAAAATTCGAAACCTCTTCCCGCCAACGAACCTGAACAGCAAGAGCTTTACTCCATTCCCATTTACTCAAGTAAGTAATCAGAACCCCTAACTTTACAAAACCCTAATTTCGTCAAATTTCTCGTTTTTTTCTGATAAAAACCCTAACTTCCATAAAATTACCCAAATTTGTTGCCCCTTTTTTTTTTTTTCAGGTTGGTTTTCATGGAATGAGATTCATGAAGTTGAGACAACATTTCTCAAAGAATTCTTCAATGGGACATCAATTTCGAGAACCCCAAAGGTTTATAAAGAGTATAGAGATTTCATTATTAATAAATACAGAGAAGACCCATCAAGAAGACTTACGTTTACAGAGATTAGGAAATCGTTAATTGGTGATGTTTGTTTGTTACATAAAGCTTTTTTGTTTTTAGAGAAATGGGGTTTGATTAATTTTAGTGTTACTACTTCATCTTCACTTGATGGTGGTCACAACACTTTGGCCAAAGTCAAGGATGAGGTTGATGGAAAAGTTAAGGTTAGATTTGAGGAAGGAGCCCCCAATGGGGTTCGTGTAGTCGCGGAGCCAGGGTCTGTCAAGGCGGTTGCGTCGTTGCCGAAGACTTTGAGTGAAAATGTTGAGAAAGGGGGAGATAATGGGTTTAGGTTTCCTCCTTTAGCTTCTTATAATGATGTGTTTGGTGATTTGGTTAAGCGGAAAGAAGTTGTTTGTGGGACTTGTGGCGAAGATTGTGGTTCAGGATACTATGACTCTGACAAGGTATGTTGTGTTTGTTTTACTTCCCTTTCCATTAAGTTATGGAATGATCTGTTAGTATCGACACGAAATACACTGATTATGCTATACCATGTGTGTCACCACGATAGTAAATTACAAGTCTAATAAGTTTATCGATTAAAAATCGGAACTGACAGTTTGTAAAGCTTGTTAACACTAGGACAGGTTAATGTAAAGGCAGGATTATGTCGACGTTTATTTTAGGTATTTAAGAACATCAAATTAACACTGAAGTAGTTAAACGTGGTGCTAAAGCTGTTACATTGTGTTATGGAATGAGCTGTTAGTATCTACAGGAATTACATTGATTAGGCTACCATGTGTGTCACGACGAAGTAAACAAGTCTAATAAGTTTATCGATCAAAAATCGGAACTGACATAGTTTGTTAGCTCCCAGGATAAGTTAATGTAAAGGCAGGAATATATTTCTTATTGAGACCTTTGTTGTAGGTATTTAGAAGAACTTTGTTGAGGTAGTTAAACGAGGTGCTAAAGCTGCAAAAACTGGCTAGTAATCAAGAAGCCGATCCTACTGAGAGTTCTTACTGCTTTCCCTTTTGTATTTTCACTTGGGGTTCAATATTTTGTAAAACCTTATTAAATTTGATTTGTACCAACCAGTGTTTAATTAGACGATGTAGTTCAGTTTTTAGTTTTACAGAATTAAGTTTGTTTTACTTTGTCTTTGCCTTAACACTTTAGTTTATCAAATTGTTGCTAGACACCGACTCGAGAGTACGTTGATCATGTTATCACTTGTGTTACTACGATAGTTAACAAGAAGTTGAATAGGTCTGTTGATGGAAAATGGAATTCGACATAGTTTACAGGACATGGTAACATTATATACTTCATCTCAGTAGTCAGATGCTACAAAACAATTGGCAGGAATGTTTTTCTCATTGAAACTTTTATTGTGGATATTTAAGGAGTTGATAAGCATCTAAAACCTGCGGGTTATTACGAAGCTTATCCTTCTTAGAATTCGCTTCTTTTCCTTTCTATAATTCCACTTGGGGTTCATTATATAGCAAATGTTATCTAAGTTATTTGTGGTGACCTATAAGTTTTACAGTCTTATATAGAATTTTCGCGTCTTTTCCTTTCTATAATTCCACTCGGGGTTCATTATATAGCAAATGTTATCTAAGTTATTTGTGGTTACCTTTAAGTTTTACAGTCTTATATTCAATAATAAACTTGATATTATAGGAGTCGCAGATTGATCTATCGAGTCCTGAACTTAGATCAATGACTAGAAACCCCTAGATTAAATAACTTTGGCATGAAGAAAACAACCATCTCAACCTGTTGTTCCTGACAGTTTATATTTGTTCTTTTCAGCAAAAGGGGCAGGTACTCTGTGTAAAATGCTTCAAAGTTTATTGTGAAAGCAAGCCAGTTGAGGACTTCAACTTTCATGATAGCAAAGAAAGCGTGAATAATACTGGAACTGATGCATGGACTGAAGCAGAGACTCTTCTTCTTCTGGAATCTGTTATGAAACATGGAGATGACTGGGATCTGGTTGCACAAGATGTTCAAACGAAGAATAAGCTTGAGTGTATCTCTAGGCTAATAGAGCTGCCTTTTGGTGAACTCGTGTTGAGTATGACCAATGGAAAGGGTGATGAAAAGAACACCACCGACGCCAACAATGTTAAATCGCATGAACCTTCTTCAGTTGGGCTTCAAGAGATTGCAAAAGAAACTATAGAAAAAGAGAATCACTATCAAGAACCTACAAAAGAGACTGTGCAGACTGCTGAGGTTGAGACTGAAGAACCTCCTTCTAAGCGAAGATGTATTGCTCCATTTGCAGATTCTGGCAGTTCACTGATGAAACAGGTAAAAATATGCTGTCGTTCTTGATATTCTTCGTACATGGACGAGTTTCTGTGAATAGTATAAGCTATTGCCCTTTTCTTTTCCCCCCTTCACTGATTGGGCAGAAAATGAACACTAAATATTAACAGTGTCTTCATTAGATTGCTAAGCTATCCACAGGAATGGGCACTCGTATTGGAGCGGCAGCAGCGGAGGCTGCTATTGCAGCTATATGCGACGAAAACCCATATGCAAGGGTGATGTTTGAGGGTCAAGCCGAAACTGATACTTTGTCTCCTGTCTTGAGACATGAAGATGAAGGGTTAGTTTTATCTCCATGATGTTCTCACAGTTGAAAATATTTATTGTTTTGCATGTTGGCATTCTGATACTGATACTGCACTATTTCAGGGCACCCATTGTTGAAGATTTGAAGACAGGAGAAGGGTTAGTTTTATCTCCATGATGTTCTCACAGTTGAAAATATTTATTGTTTTGCATGTTGGCATTCTGATACTGATACTGCACTATTTCAGGGTACCCATTGTTGAAGATTTGAAGACAGGAGAAGGGTTAGTTTTATCATCATGGTGTTCTCATAGTTGAAAATCTTTATAAAATCTTTATTGTTTTACATCTTGGCATTCTGATATTGATACTGCACTATTTCAGGGTACCCATTGTTGAAGATTTGAAGACAGGAGAAAAACCCAGTGAATCAGGTAATAACATTTCTTACCACTGAACTGTAATGTTGACAGCTCTATCTCTGAGTTTTCCCCTGTCCCTTTAGTGCTGTATCTATTTTTGCATATGCCTGCATTCTTGGACTTCGCATAGTCTCTTTGTTCTCATATCACCACCTGTCTATACTTGTGGCTACTCCTCGCCAATTTAGTGTCCCTGAATTGATGTTTGCCATTTTATGATCTGTTCTTGCAGAAACTCAGGAAGCCACGTCAGAGATGAATCATGTGCCTATAAAACTGCGAATTAGAGCTGCAATGGCTACTGCTCTTGGAACAGCTGCTGCTCATTCTAAGAGGTTGGCAGATCAGGAGGACAGAGAAATTGAACATTTAGTTGCAACAATTATTGAGACACAGGTCATTTTCTTCTTTTGTTTATTTCTCGTGGATTCATAATCCAAAGATATCAACCTATGGTCAGGATTTGGAGTCTCTACTCTTTGAACGAGTGACCAAACAAAAGTACCACTCAGTAACAACTAACTTGCTTTTACTTTGTTTGTGTTAATAGTTGCGCAAGACAAGTTTAAAAGTGAAGCATTTGGAAGACCTGGGGCTAATAATGGAGAAGGAATATGCCTACATTCAAGAACAGAAAGAGTCTATCATTACGGACTGGGTTGATGTTCTTCAAGGTGTTTTCCGCGCTGGCATCCCAAGATGGAGAGATCGTTCCTCTGTAAGGTCATTCGTTAATAATGTAGTTTGATGTATGTTTTAGTTCATATGAATTCATTCCCTACAAGTAGGTAGAGTGGGAGGATAAGCAGCGTATGTCAGAAAGGTGTAATTTTACTTCTATTCTAATCGATTATCACATAACTATTTGTTCTAGTTCTTTTCTGTGCATATTCATGTTAGACTTTTGAGGAGACAAGTTTTTGAGTTAGAAGTGGTGCTTGCCTGGTAGACTGGTACTACTGGTCTTGTACTGTTTTTTGTTTTTTTTTTCATGTCAGAAGTAGTCAAGGGTTTCCAGTTATAACTTTTCCATGTGGTAATAATTTGGTAAACCTCAAATCATCAGCTAACACCACTCATTCTCATGTACTCTTGTTATTTGTTTCTGGGGACAATGTGATAGATATGAGCTGTGCGCGTTTGTGACAGACACTGACAGATACTACGTTACAATTTTTAAGTGGTTACTTCGGCTGACTCTTCCTCTTTGCGCCATCTTGTCAAGCTCACGAGAGCATGCATTACTACAGACACCATAAACTCTTGTAACTACTTTTTTTTTTTTTTTTTGCTGGAATATTATCTCGTTCTGCATTTTGATAGGGATATTGCAATTGCGATTCTCGTGACAAGTTGGCCATTTATTTGGAAGTCTTTGGCTGATTTTGGTTTCTTTGATGGTGTTATCTTTTAGGGTTCATGAGTGCTGTGGAATGTGGACCACAACAAAGATTAGGAGTATTGGATGCCTTTCTTCTTTATAAACACTGGAAAGTGCTGTATGACTCTGAAATGACAATGCTCACACACAGCAACTTGTCAACTAGACACTTCTTTGTTTTTTTTGTTGTTTTGAGTGGAGTGTGCCCATCAGAATATTCAACCTTAATTTTGGTTTACACAATACTCATTACCCATTATCAACAATGATTAGCCAGATTCTTCTTGTGAGGACCATATTTTTGATTGTTTTAAAAAGCTCAGATTTGATTATGACATTTGACTGTTAAAACAGTTTGAGCAGAAAGGTTAATTTTGTTGATTAAGACATGATTCCATTTAATCAAAAGTTATTAGAATTTCTCTAATCAGGTGCCATGTATCAATCAGTGACGTTGAAAGGCGACCAACAAAACTAAGCCCCAGAGGAGGAGAGGCATAGTTTTTTCTTTGTTTTTTTTTTATCGGTAAAGAATCTGGTATCATCGACCAGTGACTTTACCATTGTACGACAGTGACACCTGTAGGAGAGGCATTGTGTTAAGAGCCAAGATTCGCACCTCAGGCCAACTAGCCAAAGTAGACACCACACCCACCACACAAATTTGACCAAGACCATATCTGTGCACTTAAACACAGGTCACCAGCATAGTTATTATTTACAGAAAATCAGAGAGAGGCAGCAAAGAAATGTGTTTTTACAAGATTATAAGCCACAGTAATCAAGCCTCTTCCTAGCTCTAAAAAAACAGATCAACAAGAGGTTGAATCGGATTTAGTGTTCAAACCAAGCTATTATATGTCTAAAAGAAACCTACTTTGAACATTAACAGACACACTTGAATTCAGAATGCTGCTGTGCTTAGACTTGTTCTCGTACTCATTCTTCTCTTAGGAGTATGATCTTATCAAACCTAAGCTGTAGAGGAATTTCTCGGATCTAGTTCGAAAAAGAGTACCAAGAGATATCTTCCCACCTTCATCTTGTGGGGGAGATTTCGAGTAGATATCTTCTTTCACATGTAGCACCGTCTCCCCAATTTCGCCCCTCACTGCCGCTATTGTTTCACTCTTAACTTGACTCCCTGATGCATCTGTCACATAAAACACATTCACTGCTTGAGCACCTCTGGTAGCTACTTCAGCTTGAGTCACTGAGAGCCCGTTTTCTCTAAATATGCGGGTAACATTAGATAGAAGTCCAACTTTGTCATCACTACATAATTCGAGTCTTATTCCCTGCACCATCATTCATGAAAAGTCAACACATATAAGCATCCACTAGATTGTGATGGAAAACAGTAAGTGGGTATAAAATACAGTTATCATCATGAATGTACCTCTGAACTTCGCCTCCGGACAGCGGCCTCAATGCAATGAACTACTCTTTCCCTCTCTGCTTCGGAACTAATAGGACACCCATCTAAATGTCGTATATAAAATTCCTGTTTAAGAAAATTGAATAAGAGTAAATAGTTAGTTTTGATTCTACACACAAGTCTAATTCAGGGAATTTCATCTCAAGTGGTAGGACTTTCCTCATGCTCTAGAAGCATATACAGACAAGTAACATCTTGACCCATTTGCAAGCTAATATTCGAGCTGGTGATTTTATTCCTAATCGAATATCAACACGTAATCCAAATTTAGCAACATAAGATTAAAAGCAAACCTGAGAAGCTTCTGGTCCTTCAACAATGACAGTTGCATGGAAAACGACGTACTTCATATCCGTTAACGTGCAAACAGTATCAAAGAGTAATTTCGGTCTATCCTGGCACCTTAAGTTTACAACTGTATACCCCTTATCTACACAATTCTCAACAGTAACAGAAGGTTTCCTATGATCTGTCATAGGTCCACCATCAATATCGTCCTTGGCGTAATCACGGTCGGCATACATCATTTGATGAAGCCTCCTTTCTGTATGAGTCACGCCGACAGAAACCATTGTGTTTGCACCCCGTTTATCGACACCTCCTTTGACAACGTAACGGAGGAGTTGCTTGATTTTACTTAACCGGTCAGGATCATCAATTGGCAAACCATTCTCGACATCTGTGATATAGACAACCGATGCCATTCTTGAATTGTGCGTCCAAACTTCGGCACCTACCACATTGCATTTAAGGTCTGATAGAACAGCGAAGACCTCTGAAAGCAACCCTGGTCTGTCTCTTCCGGTTAGTTCAATTGTTGTGTGCTTAGCAGCAGCTTGAGCTTGGACACCTACAGACCTTCGCAGGGAGCGCAGGCTGCATGCTCGTGGTCCCAATGACTGCCATCAAGTTTGTCAAATTCATTAGCAACTGAAACAGCTTTTAACAGACACAATTAACCAAACAAAACATAGTCAATACATATTCCAGAATATCCAATATTGAATAGACATGAATTACAGGAATCACATTCCAAAATCACCAAACTATCTATAGAATTCTGTGACCAAATGAAGCTGGAGAGTGGTTCAGGAGATATACCTTTTGAATACGATCGATTACTTCGGCGTCGGCTAGTTTGTTGCCATGCTGGTCTATTACATGAAAAACTAGAAAACAAAAGATAAAAAAATTAGGAAAACTATAAAGAAATTTAGAGATAAAAGAGATTAATGATGAGTTTAGAAGGTAAATTACCATCCATAAACCATTCACCATCAGAAGAAATGTAAGCTCTACTGATAGTAAGGTTCAAATCAGTCAAAACTTGAACCACTTCTAATAAACTTCCATACTTGTTAGCACTATCCACCTGCACAATTTTCACTTAATTCTTTCAATTTTACTTCAAAATCCAATATTAACAAAAACCCATAAGTTTAATAATCATTAGATAACAATAGACTCTCTCCATAATTAACAAACCTTAATCAAAGTAGCTTTCCTGCTTGAAGTATTATCAATTGTCACCCTGTCAAGAAAACAAAACACCAAAATCAACAAAATTCCATGAATTTAAAAACACCCCACAATTCCTTTTCAAAAACCCAGAAAGAAAACCCAAAGAATTCACAAAAGGAAGAAACAGAGAAAGAGAGTGGAAAAGAAGAGAACCTTGGAGGGTTCATTCTAAGAACAAGCTTTTCAAACTCATCATCCATTTCGATAGAAGGAAGTGAATAATCCATTAGAGAAGAATCAAGAGCGACCCTTTCTTCTTTCTGTTGAGTTTTGAGCCTCACTCTTCTTCTACTTGTGATTCTGTGGTTTGTTATTTCTTCCTTTTGAATAGAGAAAACAGAGAGACACAGTCAGTCACTAACAACTCCTCCTCAAATCTTTCATCAGACTTGGTCTTACTACCCTTGGTGTGTGTGGGTCCCACAGATGACACCGGTGTGGGGCCCACCTTTTGTTCTTCTTCTTCTTCAGTTCCTCCCACTTTCCATTTCTGAGTCACTCCTGGCATGAATTCTCTTCGTTTCTTTTTTTGGTTTCTTCTTTTGATTTGTGGAATTTGCTGTTTTGGTCATGTACAGTTGTTTAGCTGTTCCGTTTCTGACTGTAGGACACGTGGTTTTTCAATCACACGGGGTTTGACATTCGATGATTATACAATAGTGGTTTAATCCTGGCCGTATGATCTCTGTTTGGCATGAATTGTGTGTGTGATTGATTTTGCAATTGGACAGTGAAAGCATCAAATCTTGATGCGGAATGTGAGTCTGGATTTGAGGAATGAAGCAAGTGGTGATGAGGCCGGGGTATAATGTGGGTCCCACCGTTTTGTAAAATATCTGGCATTAATGGTGTCTGTAATCTAATCTAGGGAGATTCCTTCCGACTACCCACCAAATGGATGTCTAATTTAATTAAAGGTTTAGCCGGGAGATGTAAGATTCTTTATAGCAAGTGGAATTTACTCTCGATCCATCTGGTAAACGAGAAAGCCAAGACCTTGCGGTTTCGGTATCACCTGGTGGGAATTTTGGAAGGGCTATTTGCATCAGTGGCCGAATTTGGAAAAAACACTGAGGTTGAAAGTTAACATTAATATGGTTCGAAATTCATTAATGACTTTTACCCGAACACTTTATCACTGTACTGTAATCCAAAAATATATGCACACAAACAAGGCTAATTGGTTGTACACCTATATATATCTGCATGTTATCCCTTTTCATCGTGGAAATGACGATCATAAATACACATTTTAAGACAGGGAAGCACGGACACACCAGTATTGGAACCGTGTCCGCGTTAGACACACGGACATAGGATGCGCGTGGGACACCGACACGACGCATGTGTAGAAATTTATACCTCATTTTATTAATTGGGTAATCAAATGGGTTATGAAAATTAGTATAATAGTTAATATTTGTACAGGTGGGCTAACCTAATGGCATAAAATTGAGTTTTGATTTCCATATATTTGTGTGATTAATGTATCTGATATATCATAATACTATGATATTAGTGTATACAAATTATTTAATTAACGGTCCGCGAGTTATAACCCCAAAGGTGTCACTATCCATTCATAAAAAACCCATCAAAACAAAAGTAACATAATAACCCCAAAAAACAAAAGTAACACAAAAACCCCAAAGAATTTGATGAAACCAATTTTGAAATTTGAGGTTTTTGTATCAGTTTTTAAAATTTTGAGGTTTTTGTATCAATTTTGTTTAAGATGGAGTTTTAATGGATCCCAACATTTGAATGGGGTTTTGTACCACAAGTTTGGTCACCTTGGGTTTTTATGACTAGTTCTGTTTAATTAATATATATATATATAAACGTGTCTGTGTCCTGATGATTTTGAGTTTTGCCGGTCCATGTATCCGTGTCGTGTCGTGTCATGTCCGTGTCACGTGTCAATGCTTCCCAGCTTTAAGAGAACCTTTGGTTGTGACCATAGGGTGTATTCCGTTCCAAACTAGTTGACTTAGTTCCGAGGGGCATTAGTGATATTCGCATTTGCAGGAACGTCATCTAGCATGCTTGTGGTGAAGGAATGGTATATTTGGTCATGTTTGTGTCCCGTATTATAGAGGGCATTGGTTATGTTTGTCCCGGGAGGGAAGTGTGCTTAATCCAAATCCAAATCCAAAGTCTTTTCCAGTAGCAAGTACCGGTTCGACTAGAGAAAATCTCATAAAAATATAACATAGTTTTTACGCCGGTTTGTCAAGTCTTGCACAACGGCAAGCAAAGGAAGTGTGCTTAATATCACGGTAATAAATGGAATTGAAATTCACAGTGTTGTAAGCGCTTATTATATAATATATGTGCGAGGAATATAAGGAAATTTGATGGAAAATAAGTCCCAAATTCAATGGTAAGTTTTTTGAGGCGTTTTTCCTCTCTTATATGATGTTAGTTTATAGTTTTACTCGTACAATTTGGAATGTAGCTCATGCCACGGGGTATCATAAATGGTCCATTGGTTGAAGTCTGGTCGTTCGTACCTTCACATTAATTCATTTTCAGTATGGTGGAATTTGTAGTTTATATGCTTATGGCTAAAAGTTTTTAAAATTTCTAAGTTTACGACGTTCAGATGTTTTCTCATATTTCTGGCTACACAATGGAAATGCAAGCTGCCATATATCGACGGTCAAAATTCGATAAGAAATTTCTCAGAAAATGACACACAAGCTAAACTCGTATATTCTCCGAAACACCTCGCCGTCAGTGGTAATTGGTTCGGTTTTTGGTTAGAGGAGTTTCTAGAACATGTTGCTCTGTGTATATAGAATCGTTGAATCTTTGATGATTTTGTCTTAAATACTACTCCATTCGTCTCAAATTAACAGTCCTAATTGACTTTGTCAAGATATTAAGGAAATTCTATAAAATGTCGTGACTAACTCTTGACTAGCCCTATTCAATGTTATGTTGTTACCAAAACTAAAATTAATAGTATTTAAAATTATAAATTGGATAGTATTATTATTTTAGGAAATATTTTAAGAAAATAAAAACAAACTTATACTGCTTTTATTATGGAGTCCATAATTAGAACGGGATGTAAGAATAAGTAGAAGTTTTATTAGGAATTTTATAACTATCCATAAATGTTTTTATGATGTTGGTCTAAAGTTCCGCCATGACTTGATAAATGACGTAATTGCGAATATTTGTTTCAAAGCTGGTGTCCCTGCTCGCAAGGAAGTTGCTTTGGGTTTTTTGTCTGAGAATAACAAGGATTTACGTCCAGCAGATATCCTTGTTCTCAACTGGGAAAACGGCCAAGATGTGTGTATGGATGTCACAAGAGTCTCCCCCTTTATTGGAGATGGTGTTCGTACTTTCGTCCTAGGCCAGGCTATCTCCAAAGCAATCTCGCATAAACGTTCAAAATATTTGAACGAGTGTACTTCGCACAACCATGGTTTGGGTGTGCTAGCCTTTACTACCTTAGGGGAACTTAGTGATGATATTGTATGTTTTTTCAAGCGTCTGAAGAAATGTTTAGCTGGTCATGACGCTGGTAGTGGTCTTGGTAGTTTTATTTTTCATAGATTAGGTGCTGCTATTCAAAAAGGGGTTGTGACTGAGCTTGTTGCTCGGCTACCAACTAAAACCTCTTCTGTTAATTAGTAATTTAGGACAAATTAATGGTGATGAGGCCGGGGTATAATGTGGGTCCCACCATTTTGTAAAATATCTGGCATTAATGGTGTCTATAATCTAATCTAGGGAGATTCCTTCTGACTACCCACCAAATGGATGTCTAATTTATTGAAAGGTGTAGTCGGGAGATGTAAGATTCTTTATAGCAAGTGGAATTTACTCTCGATCCATCTGGTAAATAGGGCTGGCAACGGATGAAAATCCGACGGATTTTAGAAAATCCGATTCCGATAGGCTCAGTGTTATCGGAATTCCGAAATCATGTAACATCCGATGGAATTTTGAAATTCGAATCCGATTCCGATAGGTTAACTTATCGGAAATCCGATAAATTCCGATAATTCCTAAAAATATGAAAAAATTGGGTAAAAGGGATTAAAAATTACTAATCCGACTAGAAATTCCTATAATTTCCGATAATTTTCAATAATGTATGATAATTTCTAAGAATACAATTTCCGATAGTCAACATCTTTATCCTAGAGGTAGGAAATTACTAATACATTCCTATGTGTTATCGGATGTCGGAACTTAACAATCGGATGGGGTCTAATCCGATTACGTTAAGGGGGGGAAATCCGATAAAAATTCCGATCCGATATCCGATATAACGGATAAAATCCTATAGGATAATGAATTCTCGGAAACGGATTTCGGATTATTATTGACAGCCCTACTGGTAAACGAGAAAGCCAAGACCTTGCGGTTTCTGGGTTAGCCTTTATCACTGTACTGTATTCCAAAATATATGCACACAAACAAGGCAAATTGGTTGTACAACTATATATATCTGCATGTTATCCCTTTTCATCGTGGAAATGACGATCATAAATACACATTTTAAGACAAGGAAGCACGGACCCACCAGTATTGGAACCGTGTCCGCGTCAGACACACGTCGGATACAGGATGCGTGTGGGACACCGACACGACGCATGTGTAGAAATTTATACCTCATTTTACTAATTGGGTAACCAAATGGGTTATGAAAATTAGTATAATAGTTAATATTTGTACAGGTGGGCTAACCTAATGGCATACAATTGAGTTTTTTTTCTCTCCATATATTTGCGTGATTAATGTATCTGATATATCATAATACTATGATATTAGTGTATACAAATTATTTAATTAATGGTCCGCGAGTTATAACCCCAAAGGTGTCACTATCTATCCATAAAAAACCCATCAAAACAAAAGTAACACAAAAACCCCCAATAACAAAAGTAGCACAAAAACCCCAGAGAATTTGATGAAACCAATTTTGAAATTTAGGGTTTTTGTATCAGTTTTTAAAAATTGGGGTTTTTATATCAATTTTGTTTAAGATGGAGTTTTAATGGATCCCAACATTTGAATGGGGTTTTGTACCACAAGTTTGGTCACCTTGGGTTTTTATGACTAGTTCTGTTTAATTAATATATATATATATATATATATATAAACATGTCTGTGTCCTAATGATTTTGAGTTTTGCCGATCCCTGTATCCGTGTCGTGTCATGTCCGTGTCACGTGTCGGTGCTTCCCAGCTTTAAGAGAACCTTTGGTTGTGACCATAGGGTTGATTCCGTTCCAAACTAGTTGACTTAGTTCCGAGGGGCATTAGTGGTATTCGCATTTGCAGGAACGTCATCTAGCATGCTTGTGGTGGAGGAATGGTATATGTTTGTGTCCCGTATTATAGAGGGCATTGGTTATGTTTGTCCCGGGAGGGAAGTGTGCTTAATATCACGGTAATAAATGGAATTGAAATTCACAGTGTTGCCATATTTCTAAGTTTACGACGTTCAGATGTTTTCTCATATTTCTGGCTACACAATGGAAATGCAAGCTGCCATATATCGACGGTCAAAATTCGATAAGAAATTTCTCAGAAAATGACACACAAGCTAAACTCGTATATTCTCCGAAACACCTCGCCGTCAGTGGTAATTGGTTCGGTTTTTGGTTAGATGAGTTTCTAGAACATGTTGCTCTGTGTATATAGAATCGTTTAATCTTTGATGATTTTGTCATAAATAGTACTCCCTCCGTCTCAAATTAACAGTTCTAATTGACTTTGTCAAGATATTAAGGAAATGAGAATTTTGATAAAGTACCCCGCTTTTTGGATACCCACTAAAAAAATGCCCCCGTTTTTTTAAAATTTGTTAAAGTACCCTCACGTTAGTTTTTCCATCTAGTGTTAGTTAAGACTAATTTACTTTACATATTTGCCCTTTTATTATTGCCACATTGATTTTATACATCATTTTTCAGGTTCGTTGAGTCCGGTTCAGGATCGTTACACCGCTTTCAGGTTCGTTACATCATTTCCCAAAAAGGGTTCATCATTTCAAGTGTTTTGGGGTTTTTGGTTGGAAGAAAATCGACCTTCTACAACATTTTTTTAGGTTCGTCGAGCCCGGTTCAGGATCGTGACAACACTTTCAGGTTCGTCGAGCCCGGTTCAGGATCGTTAAACTGTTTTCAGGATCGTCAGATCATTTACCCTCCCCACCAAGGAGATGTAGTTCAGGGGTAAATAGGACTTTTAATTGGAAAGATAATTGTCACCTATCACTTAACTGGATGGAATTTGCCTTTTGAATAAAACGGGGTACTTTAACAAATTTCTAAAAAACGGGGACACTTTTTTAGTGTAATGTGAAAATTAGGGGTACTTTATCAAAAAGCCCTAAGGAAATTCTATAAAATGTCGTGATTAACTCTTGACTAGCCCTATTCAATGTTATGTTGTTACCAAAACTAAAATTAATAGTATTTAAAATTATAAATTGGATAGTATTATTATTTTAGGAAATATTTTAAGAAAATAAAAACAAACTTATACCGCTTTTATTGTGGAGTCCATAATTAGAACGGGATGTAAGAATAAGTAGAAGTTTTATTAGGAATTTTATAACTATCCATAAATGTTTTTATGATGTTGGTCTAAAGTTCCGCCATGACTTGGTACGTGACGTAATTGCGAATATTTGTTTCAAAGATGGTGTCCCCGCTCGCAAGGAAGTTGCTTTGGGTTTTTTGTCTGAGAATAACAAGGATTTACGTCCAGCAGATCTCATTGTTATAAATTGTGAATAACAATGAGTGTACTTCGCACAGCCATGGTTTGGGTGTGCTAGCCTTTACTACCTTAGGGGAACTTAGTGATGATATTGTATGTTTTTTCAAGCGTCTGAAGAAATGTTTAGTTGGTCATGACGCTGGTAGTGGTCTTGGTAGTTTTATTTTTCATAGATTAGGTGCTGCTATTCAAAAAGGGGTTGGGGCTCAGCTTGTTGTTTGGCTACCAACTAAAACCTCTTCTGTTAATCTGTAATATAGGACAAATTGAAAGGAAAAAAAAACACTAAAAAGCTCTAAAAAGCATTAATTTAATTATATTTTGTAGTACTGGTATCTACCAGCTTGGTGATCCGTTAAAAAGGAATGACAATTAATATAAAGATATTGAGTAGATTTTTTCCTTATATATGGTGATAATATTTAAGATTTTGAATTAAGTTTATATTAAAAAATGATTTTATGATTATAAAAAATAAAGGGTATATTTGATAGTTTAAGGGAAAAATATGTCTATAAACAAAGCGGACAGATAAAAAAAGACAGACCAAAATAGAAATTAGGACACATAAAAAAAGACAGAGGACATATTATATTTATGATGAAACTTGTGTATAAAAATAAATATTATTACTGGTGCATGCCTGTCTAAAATATGTTAGTAATTTGTTTTTTAAATAAGGTGAATGAGATTCTTTTCGTGATCTTGTCTTAAATATCTATAATTATGGTAATTCCTTGCGTATTTATGTATAAATATACCAAAACAAAAGGTGTAGTTTCCTTTTGGGTGTAATAGATGGCTGCTAAGATGAACACTCTCGTCTCCCTTTTCTTTTTAGTTTTTTTGGTTTTCTGTGCAGGTATTCACTGATTTTTTTTTCTTTTTGGTATTGATTATTAACATTGGGCTCAATTTCACAAATGTTCTTACTCCCTCGGTTTCTAAAAAATAGGTTTATTTCTTTATGTGGATGTTTCAAAAAAATATGCGTTTTTCCTTATTTGGAAAGTCAAATGTCATTACTTTACCAATTTACCCATTTGGGGATCACTTTTCTTTTTTCTTTTTCTCTCTTAATATGAAGAGGGGACCACTTCTCTCTCCATCTTTTCTCTAATATCAAATCAATGGGGTCATGGATAAAATAGGAAAACTAAGAAAAAATGGTTATAATGATTAGTTATCTCAATCTTTGTGCAAACTAAACAAGACTATATTTTAGAAACGGAGGAAGTATTTGTTTTTTATTTTATTTTTAACATAACGCAGTTGTTGAAGGGCGCAAATGCCACGAAAAATGGCGTGCACCGTGCATAATGGCAGAGGGTGGCCAAGAGAGATGCTGGAGGGATCATGGTCCTAAAGCCAAAGCTTCATGTGGAGCTCTGTCTCCATATTGTGAATGTAATTGGTGCTAGATTATGTTATCCAACATATATAATAAGACGATATGATGGAATATATCCATGGTATTTTTATCCTGTTCACTGTTTGCTTATTTCCGTCTCGGTCCTCGTTGGTCAATAATAGGAGTAGGAGGAGTATCAAATTGATTACTGTTGAAGTCAAGTCCTCGTTGTAAAATTAGACTATCAACAAGGACGTATCACATTGATCACCGCCACCTCTTTGCATGTTCCTCTATGTTATTAGCCCATGATAACTTCCTTCATTCCGGCGAAATACACCTTTATCGCATTTAAACTGCGTTTGGGTGTGCTTACTGAAAGGCGTAAAATAGGCGTGTAATTTTCGGTTCCTCTTATCACTGTTTTATGGACCTTCCATTACTAACCAAAGAGCTAGATTTTGGTCTTCATTAACACACTATGTACAGAACTTTCAAGGATGTAAGGCATTCATTGGTGACTTCAATGCTATTGTTTCTGGTGAAGAAAAGTTTGGGGGTTTACCGGTCCTTAATTCCAATATTTCCTACTTCCATAACTTCATTCAACAAAATCATCTCTTGGATCTGGGTTTTTCGGGTCCTGCCTACACATGGAGTAATGGTAGGGCTTATGAAGGATTAATTCGTCAGAGGTTGGACCGTGTCTTAGCCAATCCAGAATGGTGTCTGAGTTTTCATTCTGCTGTCGTTTTACATCTTCCAAGATTATCTAGCGATCATGCTCCCATATTATTGAATACGTCTAGAAATCTTCCAAGATCTCCGCCTAATTACAAGTTTGAAGCCTGCTGGGTTTCTCATCCAGAACTTTTAGAAAAAGTAGGACAATGTTGGTCTCAAGAGGAGGATGAAGATATTCAATCGAAATTGAGAAAGCTAGGTGGATTTCTTACTGATTGGAGCAGAAAGAGAATAGGTTGTGTCAAGCATAAGATCAACATCCTAAAGTCTAAACTTCTAAGAATACAATCTAAGAGACCTACTCCGACAACAATTAATGAGGAAAAGTTAATAACATCTCAACTTAATGAATACTTAATCATGGAAGCAACATATTGGGACCAAAGGATGAAACAAAATTGGGCTAAAGATGGAGATCGGAATACCAGACACTTCCAACTTTCTGTTCAGCGTAGAAGAAGGAAGAATAATATCAGTCATTTGAAGAATGATGATAATGCTTGGCTTACAGATCATAGTGAAATTGCAAGGGTTCTGGTACAACATTTTCAGAATTTACGGGAAGAAAACAATGCTCAACAACAACCATTTAATCTACAGAGTTTATCTCCTTCATTGGAAGTCGATAACATGGAAATTGCTAGGATACCAACACAAGAAGAAGTATGGTCTGCACTTGTACACATGGGTTCGTTCACTTCCCCTGGACCTGATGATTATTCTCCAGTATTTTATAAAAAATGTTGGTCAATAGTATGATGAAAGAAAAATGCACTTTTTCAAGTGGGAAAAAGCTGAGCTATTAAAAGAATTTGGAGGACTAGGAATTCGTAATGCAGAGATGATAAATAAGGCATTAATCTGTAAGTTGGTCTGGAGATTTTTGGAGGAAGAAGATGTAATGTGGGTTCAACTTCTTACTGCTAAGTATTTGAAGGACTCAAGTTTCTGGTCTGCGGTTTCAAATCCAAAATTTTCGGCTGTGTGGAACAGCATGTTAGAGGTGAGACCAATTTTAGAGAACAAGATATTCTGGCAAATATCTAATGGAAGAAAAGTCAAAACTTGAGAAGATCCGTGGATACCAAATCTACTAGGAAATATAATTCGGAGACCAAGTTTATCTCCTCCAGGTATTAATAAAGTATCTGATCTTATTTCCGTGGAATCAAATACTTGGAATATGGTTTTACTGCATAATACTTTCTCCCCGGAAATTGTTCAGAAAACTTCTTCCATTGTTCTTAGCTCTGAAGATGAGGATTCTCTAACTTGGACTTTCACACCTTCTGGTAGGTTCTCATCAAATTCATGTTATCATTTACTTTCTCAAGATATCCCAGTTACATCTTCATACAGTCAATTCCCATGGAAAAAATTCTGGTCATATACCAATATTCTACCAAAGATCCTTATCTTTCTGTGGAATATTTTAAATAATGGGATTGCAGGGAAGAAGAATTTAAAGAGAATGAATATTAACCGTGATGTTGCCTGCACTTTCTGCAATCAAGAAGAGGAAAGTATTTTCCATTTGTTGTTCGATTGCTCTTTCGCAAAGATGGTTTTCTGTACCAATGATGTTGGAGTTCATAATAATGGTGTTAGCACAAATCCTCAAGATATCATCCAATTTTTGATACAGAATACTTCGGTTTCAGAGTTTACTCACAGGGCTTGTATTATGTGGAATATTTGGAAGCATAGGAATGATATGATCTTTTCTGGTGTTTCTTTTTGCTTGAGCACAATTATTCGAAAGACGACGATGGATATTAGCCTGTGTACTACAACTGATTCTGGTGATCAAGGTAGTGGTACAACATAAACACATTTTCAACAGTGGACTCCTCCTGAAATCTCTTTTGTGAAGATAAATGTGGATGCGGCTTTTGTTCCAAATAAAGGGGCCGCAGGTGCAATAGCTCAAGATCACAGGGGTTACTTCTTGGGTTGTCAAACCATCACATTTGATGCTACTTCTCCGTTATTGGCAGAATTATTGCTTGCAGATTGGGAGTACAGTTAGCTAAAAGCCCGTCTTTAACCAAAGTAGTTTTTGAAGGTGATGCGAAGAATGTAACTAGAGGTATATTAGGGCAATCAAGGGATATTCCATGGAGTATAAGGTATGTAATCCTGGATATTCGCAACGAAGTCTCTTCCTTCGCAGAAGTAAAGTTCCAACATGTACCAAAACTTGTAAATAGTTTGGCTCATGATCTATGTCAGTATGCAATGCATGACAATGTAAATGGTAGGTGGAATGCTAAGTTGTATCATTTCAAACCTCAATGTTAATGAGGTAGTTTAATAAATTTCTGGGCTTTAAAGCCCTTTTCCCTTATTAAATTTTTTTTTTTTTTTTAATGACTCACCACAACTTTTGCTACTACTATAGGTAGTTCCAACTGCATGGAGTTCAATCACACGACATACAAACTACGCGTATTGGATTTTATGTGTTGGCACATCTTATCATATCACACGGAATCATCACCGAAGAAAGATAAAGAAAAAACTAGAAGATCATAGATATCAAAAAAATCAAAGGCAAATAAAAAAAAAGTCAAGAATAAAAACCTAAAAACTTACTTCTTTTTCATCAAAACCCATCACAAAATCCATCTTGAAAAAACCCAACATCACAAAACAGACAACTGCTAGGGTTTAATAGTGCTCTTGATTGGGGTGTTTAAATTACAGTTGATCCCAAAGTCAAGACACCCTATCTAGGTCTGCAATCAACGAAGAATAAGATATGGCTGATTTTGGCGATCTTATCCGCTATCAATTTTGCATCTTCTCCTTAATTTTGTTTAAGGTTTTCAATACACGTTGATGCTGAGTTGTTGATGTATTTTAAGAAAGAGATGATGAAGTTATCATACATGAAAGAACAGAGGGAAAAAAAAGTTTCACAAGATCGACCATTAAATTGTTATCTGGAAAAAAAATAAAGAAGAAGAAAGAAATAGGGAGTAGTTTGACCGATGTAATAGAGGGAGACTTTGAATACCGAGGGTGAGAGGTCTGCATTCGAATTACGCATTTGGAGGTAGTTGGAATGTCGTGTAGTTGGACATGCCAAACACTTAACCAGTGAATGCAGCCGTTGACCACATCCGTGGACTGCACTACCTCCTTTGGACTACCTCCTATTTAGAGATGCCAAACGGACACTTATTTTGATCCGGGCCTAGTTAGTATTTCGCTGAATTATTGCCGAATAATTCTCGAGTATTATCTGTTTTCGCATTAAGCGCGTTTCTTAAGCATTGCCTGCCTAATTCGCCACCTGTTTTTAATTTTTATCCCATTTTTACGGTTAGATCCCATTTTTTCGGTTAACTCTGTGGAGTTTGTGTAGCTTTTTTTAAGGCTAAGTCTTATGGGCTGAATTGAGCTGCTAGATTAGCAGAAATGTGTTACAATTCAAAAAAAAAGTGTTGTCTATTTGTTAACACTAGTTCTCTATCCTACCAGTTGGTCGCATGTGAACTATTAGCCAGATAGTTACGCTGAATGATTCAATTTGTGCGCCTTCTTATTCAATCTGTTGCGATGCTGCCTTTAAAAAAATTCTTTCTATTACACATACTGGCATTGGACTAATACTTCGTGACTCTACAGAAAAATTTGAATGGGGAAGCTGCATCTATGATCGTGGACATCTAGAATCGGAGCATGCAGAGGTGGAACGGTTGCTGCAAGCTATACGATGGGCAGAAGAACTCAATATACAGCAAGTCTGCATTGAGCTTGACGCACAGAATGTGGTAGCAGCAGCAAACGGAGATTACAATAAAGTTAGATGGGAATTACAGACTTTCATCCTAGATATTATTGGTTTATTAAGCAAGCATCCTCTTTGGACTTGCAAGTTTATTAGTAGGAAACAAAATAAACCAGCAGATAAGCTGGCTAAACATTCTAGAAATTTTCATATTAGTAGTACTTGGATACATTATCCACCAAACTTTCTTGTCGAAGCATTGAATGCTGACATAGATTGTGTAACAAGTTCCAGTTCTTAATAAAATTTATCTCTTTGCATCAAAAAAAAAAAGTTACCCTGAATGATTCAGCGCTGAAAAAATCACCTTTTCGCGGAACTATACAGCGCCACCAAGAATATTCCAAGCATCTGAGTTGAATGGAAATGCGCCACCGTTCCGCGCTGTACCATTCAGTGCTTGACCTTTTTTTTTACTTTTTTACTCCATCAGTAGTTCAGTAATTAAATTTTGAACTGTTTTACGCCATCATTCTTTGTTTTCTCACACTCCTGTTACACCACCAACGGCTATGTTTTCAAATTTTGAATTTTGAAAAGTTTGACAATTTGTTCCAACGGTTGTTTGTTTCAAAATTTTAAAATTTGCCAAACTAAGAAATACTTTCATTACATTGCAATTGCAAAACAATGTTACAATGTTTTCTGAAATTAAAAAGTACATTGAAATTAAAATTCTACTTCTAAAAATTTAAAAAGTATATTGAAATTAAAATTCTACTTCTAAATTAACTTCTAATTCAAACTTAAAAATGAACTTCTAAATAACTTAAATTATTACTCATAAATCACTTTAATTTAGGGGATTGGTTCTAAGCCATTACGAACCAAAATCTCGTTTCTCCATCTTTTGTAAAGTGGTTTCTCCCAATCCTCTACTTCATTCAAATTTTGGCGTAGGATCTTCAAGTCCGCTTCTGTTTGTTGGGTTTGTGCCAAGATTGTAGTGTTTTCCATATTCTCAAATAATTCCAATCGCGTTGATGTTCAAACCCACGGTGCGATTTGAAAAGAAAATCTCTGGAACGAATTATCTACCACATGCATTTTCGGAAGCTTTGGGTGAGGATGAAAGAAAATGGGGAAGAAGGAAGAAGATCGAGCTTCTGTCAGTTTAAGTCGATTTATACCACGATAAACGGTTCAGCGTCTGGCGATAAATGATTCAGCGTTTTGATCGAGTTGACTAGTCAAGCGCGGTTTAGTGCAGCGAAAAGCAGAAATACTGTTGAATGATGAATGGTTCAACGCTTCTTCGCTGTTTTGTTCAGCAACTAGCATGCTAGATTAGCACTTCCATAAGACTTAGGTGGTTGTCCTAGCTGACGTGGATTGCCAATCTAGCTGCTAGATTAGCACACCATAAGACTTATCCTAACAGAGATATATGGAAACAAATATATGCTCAATAAACAAAAATATTAAGAAGATCCTTCCCTAAGATCAGTTTTAAGAACAAAATGCAAATTAATTAAGATAATAAGCGAATGTTTTCAGCAATTTTACAAAATTTACATTTACAAAAAATAAGCGAATGTTTTCAAAAGAAATACCCCTTTTCTAACCTCCCTGCTAGAAAGGAGGTTGACTTTGGTTTTCTCTCCAATAAAGGTACTGCTTTGAGACCAGCTGATATACTCGTACATAATTAGGATAATGGGCGTGACATGTGTTTTGATGTGACTGGTGTTTCACCCTTTACTGGAGGCGGAGTCTGTTCCTTTTCACCGGTGTTTTGGGGTAAAAAATGATTCTGCTGGTTTTGGAAAATTTGGGTGTGTTGATGAGAAACGAATCCAAACCCCCAAACAAATGCACTGCACGGGAGTACTTTAGATTCGAGAGATCAATCTGTACAATGGCCTAAACCAAGAAATGGTCGTTCCAGTCTTGCTTCGGTCACAAAGTGAAGGAGAAGGGTTGATCTTAGGGAGGGAAGCGAAGAAGGTGTTGAGATCAGAATGGTTAACTCTGAAGGTGTGGCTATTTTATGACTTGTATCATAATATGGAACTGGCTTGCAGAATGTAAGCTATCAGTTCTTTGATGATTTTATGGATACTGTGTTGTTAACCAAAACTCTGTTGTTGGTTGAAATAGGTTGAAAACCTATTTATATCAGTCATAGTTGCACGCACCCTGATCTCATAGGAACTGGGAATAGTTGAGTGATGGAGGAGTGGAATCGTGCAGGATGGTGAAAACCACGTCTCCACTATGAGGGGAAGACTGGGTGGTTTCGTCCCACTACTTCTCTATCATCACTAATTTACCGCCTTTCCTGACACTTTCTTGTAATAAGCGTGTTGCACGCCGCACGCTGTAGACCGCCAGACCAATACCCTGATGAACATCCCCCAGTTTGTGACATGTTTGATGTCTCGAGTATTTTCGTGGAAAATATGCAGCAGGTTGCTGAATGGGTCTTGTTTGCAAGACCTAGTTATTCTGACCAATCACGCGCAATCTAGGTGGCGGGTGGTCATGTGTGAGTAGCTTCCAGGAGCTATCTATGTACATTAAAGATGTGGTGATCGGTCCCTATAGGAGAATGGTGGCTGGTAGCCATTTTGACATCCTATTGGTTGGCCCAAATTAAATATAAACCGGTTAAGTTGGCTAGCCAAGTTGGATGGCTGAGATGATTTGCAGAAGTTTGTGCTAATTCATGAAATTTCGTAATCAGAAAATTCAGATGTGAGACCCTCACTAAAACTGCTATAGAATTCTCATACGAACTCGGATTTTGACGATCCGCCCCTCCATTCTTATCAAAAAAGAATTTACTATCTCACCGGGAGGGAATATTTAGGTTTTGAGCTCGTTTAGGAGGTGAAAACAGGCCGACAATGAAAACTCATGAAGAATTCAGGAGGAATTCTGTCAGTTTTCAGCCATGACCTAGCTCGCCTTTTAAGCTGTATCTTTTAGCTCGTTCATCCGATTGATGTGATTTTTTAGTATGTTATGCTAAACATCCATACGAAACTTTTGGAATGTATCTCATACTAAAATTGTTTACCAAATGCTCCCAGTTGTTCGTATAATCTTTGTGTGATCGTTTAGAAGCCATATGGGTAGGCCGCAGCGTGGCCGATTGTTCCTTATGGAAGAGGGGTGGCCATTGATCATGGACACATCTAGTTATGGAAAAGGGGTGGCCGTTGATCATGGCCACAACTCGTTATGGAAAAGGGGGTGGCCGTTGATCATGGCCACAACTCGTTGGCTTCCTAAAATAAGGGTTAGGCCGGCAGATTCGTAGCCTTAGCATGGCGCGTTCATGGCCCGCATAAAGCGGTAAAAATAACAAGTAGCATAGTAGCGTAACGACACTACAATGGCGTAGTGGTGCCTTCCAGTGGCATAGTGGCGCATGCCAGTGGCATAGTGGCGTAGCTGCGGCCACTATATCTTGGCATATTGGTGTTAGATCCAAATATGACTCACCGATATTGGCTTCTAGTTGCTGTATCAAACTTAATGCCTAGGTGGTATTATTTGACATGGGACGACATAGTGGTCCCGGCCAAATTAGGGTTTGGCATGTCGAAATCCTAAGTGGCGCGTGCGGCTATGTGGCCGCGGTATGGTGGTGCTTGTCCGGTCACGTCAGGAAGCTGCCAAGATTGATAAATCGACTAGCCAAAATGTGCGGCTGTGATCATTTTTGAGACTAACATGGGCAGCCTAGATTAGATTCCTTAAGGAATTAGGCGCTTCGACCAACCAACTTCCAACTTTATTTAAAAGTGCGTGTGGCGGGTTTAAAGCGATCTGATTGGTCGATGGGAAAGGGGCAGAAAGCAGCAACATGGAGTGTGGCCGGTCGGCCACAGGTGGCGCCTGCTGAGGTGAATCGGTCGGCCAAATGGCACGGCCACGCCTCCTCTTGCTGTTGCTCCTATTTGCCGCAGCTCCTCTTTATTTCTTGTTTTCTGAATTCTGGTAGGACTTTGCTCCTACTAGCTCCATGGCGGATTAATTTCCTAGTGTATCTAGGATTAGTTTCGACTAATAGGGTTCGAATTATCACGCAGGGCGCAAAAAACCTAGTTTTTGCAAATTGATAAAATTAGGTTAAAGGATTGAATTTTGCGGGTTGCCACAAAACCAATCAATTTTTTGGTGAATTTTGTGTGCTCATACAAAATCACTAATTATGTTTCAGAGGGCATCATAACTTTGCGTGCCCCTAATTGAGTATTTCCATGCATATCTTAATCCTTACACTTCGGGAAATTCATGCTGCTCAGTTGCGAGCGAACATAATTGTCATGTCATGTCAAAATCAAGAGTTCAGATGGGAACATAGCATGGAATAAATACTCGGCAGGCTCCGGCATTAGTGAGTAATGCAACTAGGAGCTTAAATACTCATTAGGATCTATACTAGTGAACTCATCTAGGAGCTTGAGTTTCAATATAATATGAAGAGAGACATAGGCACTCATCAGATTCTGATATGTTCTTCAAATTCCTTGCGGAATATAGACATATCAAGGTCTACTACTTCTGATGCTGGGTCAGGTAGGAATACTTTTACATTTTTCGCCCTATACTAAAAACCACCATCAACAATCGGGAATTTCTATCAAGAATGTTGTTTCTAAGAAAAATTGCAAGTATTGGGAGAAGTGTACGACACAAGGCTTTGGTTTTGGGGTGCTTGCCTTTACCACTTTGGGAGAGCTTGGCGATGATACCACGGATTTTTTGAAGCACTTGCGTAATTACATTGCTAGTTATGATGCTAATGTGCATATCAGAGATTTTATTTTTCATATGCTAGGAGTGGTCATTCAAAAGGGAGTTGGAGCTCAACTTGTTGCTCGGCTTCCGACTAATTTTTTACCGGATGATAACCCTTCTGAGTTGTAATTTCTTTTCATTATAAATTGTAATATTAGGGTAAAAAAATATAAATAAAGATACAAATTGAGAATAAATCACTTAGAGAAAGAGTGGTGAATTACAATAATATCCAATTTATGTAGAGAGGAGGAAGGATGGTATAAATCAGAGTAAAATTGGACTATTTAAGATAGTTGTCTTCTAAAATAAGAGATGCTTATAACACACAGAAGTAATTTGCTCTAATCGTTGTTTGAGACTAACCCGGATGCCCTAAATCTCTTGGATTGAAGGTGAAACAGAAGCGCCGCTGAGTTGAATCATTGATGTTCTTGAATAATCCAAAAAAAAAACCACATACTAACCAAAATACCTAGAAATAATCACTTTGGAAACGAAGATAGAATCACCATAAAGGTAAATATATAATCGCACAAAAGCAAAGAGTATAATCGCTCCGAAAGCGAAGAAAAATGTCAAACGACATCAAAATCACAACAAAATTAAAATCCTACACTAATAACAATGAAAATGAAACAAATTGCTCAGGTCTAGTAAAAACGTACAAGATCTGAGCAAAGGGATGGAGGCTAAGATTTTATAGGGTTTTTTTTTTTATAAGAGAGAAGAAAATGCCTTAATGTCTTGACTAGACATCCACTTATACTTTTGTGTGTCATCATGTTTCCTCATGGAACTAACATTTATAATGCACAAGATCAGACATATTATGGTGGTAATCAATTTAGTTATAATTCTCAATCCTATGACAACTATCAGCCATATGTGGGATATAATCACAACCATCCCTTTGGTTTTGATCAATATCCTTCGGTACCTTTTGATTATTCTCATACATACCAACAACCTTATGGTGAGCATGTAAGTGAAGACATTCAAGGATAGGAAGATAGTATGGTTCTAATCATGATTCCTCTAGTTTAAAAAAAAAGATTTGCACCATGATGGTTGAACTTCAAATAAGCAATACCATCAAGGTGTTAAACAATAAATAAGAAATAAATAAATTAATGAATCACTTCTAGAACTTCAAAAATGTGGGATAAATTAAGAAGAGTATTGATCAAATTAAATAAGAAATGGATAAAAACAAAGTTTGGTCTCAAAACCAAAATTACTTTGACACGCCCATGGTCGATAATAAATATGTGATCAATGAAACTTCTGAAAAAGACCAACCTTTAGGGATCTGTGACGATAGTATTGTCAAAAAATCACTTATGCAAAAGGATTAAATTGAGAGTAGAAATACTAAAATTATCAATGATGAAACATATATGTATATATGAAAGTAACGACGATTATGAAAATTATATCATTTAAACCAACACGTAGTAACATTCTCGAGGAGTACACAATGAAAGACACTCTTGTTTACAAACCTTTTTGGTCTGATGATGATGAAGAGCAAGGTTGTGAAATCGTGAAACGCAGAGCGAATAGTTTTTCAAATTTGAGAATCGAATCGTATGTTAAATCTTGAATCGAAGATGCATGGTCGGTGGTTGTTCGCTACATGTATACCCGTAAATTTCACTGAACTAAATAAGACAATGTTGATCTTTGATATATAAGTCCTATATATATTAAATATGTTGAATAATAACAACAAACACCAAGTTGATATAGTGGTAAAGGGTCTGCTACTACGAGCTTGAGCACTCAAGTTTGAATCTTTCTCCAACACTTAAACTTTTAATGCTACTTTCAGTCTGACTTGGTCAAATAGTCAATAATCGTAAGTCAAAATAGGTCAAAGGGAGATTCATGAAATAAACGATTTATGGCAACGATTCTACTGCAGGAGATAGTGATAGGTTTTTCAAATCCTAACATAAATCTATATCCTCCTCCCCTAATTGGTTTATGTCTTACTTGGTCAAATAGTCAAGAATCATAAGTCAAAATAGGTCAAAGGGCGATTCATGAAATAAACGATTATACTACAAGAGATAGTGAAAGGTTTTTCAAATCCTTAACATAATTATATATCTTTTGATCCTCCTCCCCTGATTGATGTGGTTTCCGAAAGTGTTGTTAACCAAACTATTAGGAAAATACCTCACTTAAGATTGAAGTTGCGTGCTTCAACTTTTAACTGATTTTTTTTTTTAAATATCCACCATTAGAGATGCTTGATTTACAAACTATGCAGGTTCACCACAAAGAACCTATTGAAGTTCCCTAATTCTATGTTCTACGTACACTTCTAAGTGTAGAAAAATTAAAAGTGGGATTAACTTCTATTTGATAATAGTTTTACTAGCACTATTGTTGATGGTGATTTTTAGTTCAGGGATAAAATAGTAAAACTCCATATTTATGTTCCTTCGTTCTGTAAAAAAGTAGAGCCACTAAAAAGCTGATGAGTGGCTATGCCTCTCTGCTTACATATATACTGAGTGATTCAGTATCCATATATACAAAATTTAATAGAATAATATTGGTGCATGTTGCAAAATCCCAAGTATTCTCCTTGTTGCATTATTCATTGATGCGGAGCATGCTGAGTATATGTTTTATGCTATGTTCCCAGCTGAACTCTTAATACTGACATGATATGACTTTTAATGTTTACTCTTAGCTGAGTAGCATCAATCTCCCGAAGTGTCAGGAATGAGATGTGCATGAAGGTACCTAATCAGAAACGCGCAAGCTATGCCAGTGAGACCAGAGCTGCGCTGCTCCCAAGAGTCAAAATTACCAATTTTGCATTAACGTTCAAAATTCACCGAAATTGATTAATTTTGTGTCAATTCACAAAATTCAATTTTTAACCTAATTTTGTGTCAACTCACAAAAAATTTAGATTTCGGCCCTAAAAAAGAGCAAGCACGATATCTTGATCCCTATTGGTCAAGACCAAACCTAGACAAGCTAGGAATAGAGCTGGTAAGAGTAAAATCCTACCAAGATATGGAAAATATAACGACTATTGAGTAATATCTCTATTCAAGATAAAAGTTGTTCTGGGGATTCTGTCATACCAATTACTTCTGACTTTGCTGTGTTTTTAGAAAACGTGATTACCTATAATCATGTTCCTCTAATGAAAATGGCTTCAGAAGCTAAACTGCAAACCCTTCATATTGCTAAAGAGGTGCTTGGTTCATCCACTGATCAAGGAAACACCACATCTCACGGAAGGAAGAAATCTTCTAACGATGTTGCTAATCCTACATACTCTAATCACTCCGGTAATCAGAAAGCGTGTCTCTTTTATGATTCACAAGGACATGTTCAACAGAAGAGCAAATTGAAGTTGAATGACAACTACTTTGGTCGACTTCAACACACCTTAGATTTAATACTCAAAGGTGTAACTGATATTCGGATGTCTAAACCTATTGGATTTAGTACTCACCCTGTTAATTCTTCCAGGAAAGTCAGTTCAATCGGCTATTCGAATGTTCGAACTAATTGTAGCATTAATACATTTTGTCCTGGGAGATTTCAAAAAGGTCCTTCTCAATCTAAGATGAAGGATGATGTTCAAGATGTGAGAAAGGTACAAGGAAGTGAAAACAACAATGGAGTTATGAAAAACAACCTTAATCTGATAATTGAAGGATACAAGGATCTCATCAACAGGCTTTCAAAATGCTCCAATGAAACTTCTTCTAGTAAGGATTCAAACTTAGTTTCATACCTTGATGATAGTAAGTTTTATGATACTTTTCACATCAAAAAGGGTTTCCTCTAAAAAGTAGAAGGAAAAAGAGGTTTAACCATAAACAATATTCATTTGATGAGCATAAAGCTCATACTTGTGTTAATTAATCACAAGGGTTGAATTCTTACTCATGAAAAATCCTATTGAGTAAGATATGATAATAATCAGGTATACTTTTGGTGAAATGCCTTCTGATTAGTTGAGTTATTTTCTTATCGTTCATAGCTAAACTATTTTCTACAGACAGCGTTGTCTAAGTATTGTTTGTGTTACGAGAATCACTTAGATTTTTTTGTTTAAAGGGGTTGTCTTTACAATTGAGTTGTGAGCTACTTTTGTGCTCAAAGTTTTTTTTGTGAGAATATAAAAATTTATTGAGCCAAAAATTGTGAAATAAATTTTCCACGTAGAAATTTTTTGTTGTGACCTTTTTACCTTGTAAAGAGGTAGTTTAAGGTTTTAAATTCTCTTTTGGGTTCAGATTGTGTTCGTATGGGTACCCAAATATTGCTTGCCAAGAACCATCTCTAAAAACCCTAAAATTATATTCCCTAAGAAACCATTTAAATACCAATCCTATTGAGTCACGTACGCGTACTCTAGGTTATTTTTTTCTTGTCAAGAATGTCTTCACCTTCTCGCACCTGTGATTTTGCAAGAGGTTTTCTTGATAAGGGTATTGGTCTCAAATCTAAAGGGAAGAACAAAAGAACCCTCGTAGATATTAATGATATCAAATATCAAAATCCTGAAGATTATGATGATGTCTCATGCTACTATGCATATACTCATCAAGATGTAGAGAATGAGGATATGGTTTCTGCTGAAGTGGTTCATGATTTTCTTAAATACTTTAAAGAAGCAAAACTGCAACTCGTTGATACTATGAAGGGTCTCGATGTGTTAAGAACTGAGTTGAAAAAGGTTAACTCTGACCTTGTTCTCATGAAGACACATGTGAAAGATCTTCTCAATGAGGATATCATCTCTGAAGAGGCAGTGGATGTTTTCAATCACAAGCTCAAAGGACTGAAGACTCGTGAGGGTTCCGGAAGTGCTTTTTGATTTTAGTCCATGATCGTTTTGTTGGATTAGAAAGAAAAAAATTAGCTTGTTGATTTTTATTTTGTCTAGGAAACTTCTTATGAGAATTTATTCTTGTTTTTTAAGAAGGAAAACTAGGGTTTGTAATAGCACATATTGTGATTACACATAGCTATTGCCAACGATTTTCATCTTGCAATGTTTTAGATTTATTTATTTAGATTCTAAGTTAATTATTTGGAAGATGTTTTTGCAGTATTAATCTTTCTTGGTTTTATATATTGCAAATAATGTTATGGGATATGTGTGTTTACGTCCGTGAACTATGATTGTCCCATATACGTCAAAAGTTAAGTCTATTATATGTCTTTATCCAAATATTGATAAAAGATAAAATGAACTTTTGAATATTCCGCAATATTGATCTTTCCCTGATCCACTTCTATATGAAAGTATTGTAAGTTTTTCTTATGTTGAGCATTTCCAGTTAAACCAATCATTAAGGTTCCTTTGTGGTTAATTTAATTGAGTTTTCTGGATACAAATTCATGTTTCATGTAATTTGTTAATGTCAATATAAATCCTTATTTTCTTGTAAAAGTAAGGTCTCTCTTGTTGTTCTTTCGGGAATGATATTTTATGGGGGAGAGTTCTTAATTGCACTTGTGCTTAATTTCCAAATCTTTGTGGGGAGTGCGGTTGTGGAATATTGTAGGAGTTATCTTGTATCTTTATAAACTCCTTAATGAATACACTAAGTGTCGACTATGTGAAATCATCGAAACAAAGTTGATATGTTCTCTTTTAGTCATGAAATATCTCTATGAGAATTTCATTATGATCCCGCCAGTTTTCGTACCTTTGCCAATTTATATTGACAAAAAGGGGAGAATTATTTTGTAGTTCACACTACATATACATATGGTTTACAGATCATTATGTAAGAGGAAGTGGTTTTCATTGTGAGATAAAGTATTGACTAAGGGGGAGAGATACATATCACCATGGTATTATTGTCAAAGTTGTGATACAATTGAACTTTGATGTTGTATAATAATACTATGACATTGTATAACAATAATTGAGAACATATGTTTCCATATGTTTTCTTATTGTTATGGCTACGGATCTTCAACAACTATGATGCTGAGTTGAACACGTTCAGAATCACTGGAGTACTTGGGAGTGACGAAGATTTCGAGTAATGTTGAAGAACCAAGGAAATCAAGCATTTGGATGAGAAGCTACAAAGTTTATTTATTTTATAATCCATATGTATTGATAGTTTTGTCACTAAAATTGACAAAGGGGGAGATTGTTAGAGCACTGCTCGGTCGAACTCGCCTCTAGAACCACGCCAGATTCGGCGCACTTGATTCCCTTAGCTGATCTCACCCAACACTAAGAGTTGCTACGACCCAAAGTCAAAGACTTGATAAACCAATCTGTCTCACACAGAAAAGTCTATTGAATAGATAAATCTGTCTCCCACAGATATACCTATGAATTTTGTTCCGTCTTTTGATAAATCAAGGTGAACAGGAACCAATTGATATACCGGACTTATATTCCCGAAGAACAGCCTAGAAATATCAATCACCTCACAATCATCTTAATCGTATGGTAGCGAAAAAAGATATTGTGGAATAACATACGATGAGACGAATATGTTTGTGACTACTTTTTATCTTGTCTATCGGAGATTAAATCTCGAGCAAATCTTAGAGAAGATAGTACTCAATCACGATAGAAAACAACAAGATCTGAACATGCAACTACAGAGAAAATAGTTGGGTCTGGCTTCAGAATCCCAATGAAGTCTTTAAGTCGTTAACCTACAAGGTTTTGGAAAAACTAAGGTTAAAGGAGAATCGAATCTAGTCGCAACTAGTATCACACAGGAGATGTGGGGAGTAGGTTTCCCAGTTGTTAGAGTTCTCCCTTATATAGTCTTCAAATCAGGGTTTGCAATCAATGTTATCTTGGTAACAAAGCATTCAATATTTACTGTTAGATGAAAACCTGATTAGACTCAAGCTAATATATTTCAACCGTTAGATCGAACTTAGCTTGTTACACACAAATGAAAAGTGACTTCATTTAGATATGAGTAACCGTACCTAGACGTGTACACCTTTGTTGGCTCAACAACAGTTAACCGAATTGTTGCCATATGAACACTTTCATATCAACCATATTCATCTTAACCATAACTAGTTCAAATGACTCAAATGAAACTAGAAATAGAGTTGTTCAATTGTTTATATTCTCATAGAAGTATACAAGATACAATTGAAGCAAAATCGATTTTGATTCACTCGAATCAATTCATGAACATTATAGCCACGGTTTGCAAAAGATTGCATTCCTTATATTATATAAATGTATTAGTTCATGAACAAACCGATTTTAGAACATAACATACTCAAGTATGCAAACGGGTACGCATACCTAAGTAGACGAACTTGGACTGTGTTTGCCAGTATGCAAACGGATACGCATACTGTTGTACACTTCCAAGCTTCAGTTGAATCCAGTATGCGTACATGTACGCATAATATAGTACCCGTACTTCAACTGACTTCGCCAGTACGCGTACAGGTACGCATACTCTAGCTCCCGAACTTTACCTGACCTCGCCAGTACGCATATGGGTATGCATACTACATTTCGGTCTTGGATCAACACATATGCAAGTACGCATACTGTGCTTATAATCCAATCATGGTTAAGTGTTCTAAACTCTCATTTCAATCATTGAAACATTCTTGGAAGACGACAATAGCTGTCTCACACAAACTATTAGCTTACAAGCAATTTTCAAGTGATCGAATGATCAATACGAAATATTCCGAGTCTACATCAAATGACTGTCTCACACAAATCATGTAAGATGTTACAAGGCGATTTTCACATCATCATCTTTTGACTTTCGTCAAGAATATAAGATGAACTTGGTTAAAGCGAAAGCTTACCAACATATATTCCGATAAATATGTAAGCGAGTTAAACTAAGCTCGAAATATCAAATGTGTATAATCGAAGTCTATATAGCTATCCGAATTTTATCTCAAATAAGAGATAGAGTAGATAGACTTTTGAGTGATAGATAAGTTCAAGTCTCCACATACCTTTTGTTGATGAAGTTCCACAAGCTCCCCTTAGTAGTTCTTCGTCTTCAATCGATGAACGCCGTGAAGTCTAATGCTCGACTACACTTACTATCCTAATCCGAGACTTAGCTATAAGTAGACTAGAAATCAAGACTTATAGTTTTGGCAACTAAACTTGACAAACAAGCTTGAGATAACAACGCTTAAGAGTTCGACCGAGTGATAGACGCATTTATGTGTCTATTTTCATCTCTATTGTGTATATTGTTAGTACCCATTTTTGTACTTATTTTGGTATTTTATCTCTTTGTAGGTGTTTTTGGAGAAATAAGCTTTTGCGGCGAAATTGGCTCGAAAAGTTGTTAAATGCAACCCAAGGGACGAGTGTTATGCGGACTCCAGCAACGGATAAGGGGTAACCTTTACCCTTCACGTTCAAATTCTGAATTTGGGCGGGAAAATATAAACACATTCCTGGCAGTTTTGGTGATCGTGATTTGGAGGAGTTTGAGGTCGACTAAACCTCTGATTTTTATAGGGTAGACTCCTTATGGGTCTAGGAATCTTACATGGGTGTTGAAATCGATTAAACTGGGCTCAATCGATGGATTTTTATCTCAACTGCAAAATATGGAAAGTCACGTGTGTGACCGATTTTAGGAAATTTTAGATAGATTAAAGTGCTATAAACCTTCCCAAAGATTGGTATCTATCTAAAGAAGAGTTTAGAATCAAAAGGAAAGCTCAGAAACGCGTAGAAATTCTAAAACAAGAAATTGCAGCAACTTTGCCGTGAAGAGAAAGGAAGAGATTTTGAAAGATTTTGGAGAGATTTAATCGCTCTTTTTGATATAAATAGATTGGTTGGGTCATATAGAAGGGGTGTCGAAAGTTAGGGAAAGTTTAGAACACAACAGAGCCGAGAAATCAAAGGTGCAGGAAACCGGGTTCTGCTGTTGCTGCTGCTGAAGAACACGAAGAACATTGACCCACACAGAACAGTCGCAGACGAGTGTCGTTCTTCAACAGCAGAACCGATTTATCGTTTATTAACAACACTTCATTGTAACAGTGATTTCTGTAACGTTAGAAAAGCGTTGTAGATTCGCTGTATTATTATTTCTCTTCAATAAAAATACTTTTTGAGCCATGAATCAATCTTTTGAGCATGTTTTTTCCATGAGGAGCTAAACTCCAACACTGGGATAACGGAGGAAGCCATGTTTCACAATTGATGGTAATTATAATTGATTCTTATGACTTTTTGCATTGCTTTTCAATCGATTTATGATTTTCGTTGATTATTTGTGATTTTGTTTGATAGTGTATGCTTAGTCTAAGAACTTTTGATGCACCATGCTTATGATTTACATCTAATGCTTTATAAAATCTACTTTTGGCAAAGGAATATAGTCTATAAAAGAGCTAGTATTGTTATGAATCATCGTATGAACCAATTGATTGTGAAGTTTGGTGGAATCCTAAGTCACAGTCTCTCGTAATATTGATATCATCTTTGTTTATTTGCTATTTTAATCGGAATATAAGTCTAGAATCGAGTCTTCACAAGTCCGAGTTGAACGAACTCTACTTTTCACTTTTTACAACAACATAAAATCACATCACCGAGCAGTGCTCTAACACCTATGATTCAAGTCTATTAATATGTCTAGTTAAGGTATCAATACCTTGTTGAAAATGTCTTTCTAAGGATTTTCCAAAGCATACCTATTGACATGTTTCTGTAAGAATTTCTCTTTCAAAAATTTTATTCCTTACTTGTGAATGATCCAGCGATTGTGTAAGACTCTCACACTCTGAAGTTTTTTGATTCACTTCTTTACACAGAGCTAATTTGTATTCCAAATAATCTAAGGCTGCACATGGTCCGGTCCGGTATGGTTTTATTATAGAATCGGTCCCTGTACCTGGTGTTGACCGGTACCTCATTTTGAAGAACGGTACCTGTACCTGGACTTGTACTTGTACCTGTAAGACATGCCCGGTACAAGTCGGTACAGGGTTTTTACCTGTACAAAAATCAACAATTTTTCTCCACTGCATCATCATTTGTTCAGTCACAAAAGAACCCCATACTCTTTTTCTTCATATGAACAGCAACAAGATCATCTCCTTCTTCTCTAGACACTGCATAACATCTGATTCCTCCCCATGAACCCTAACATCTGTTTACCTTCAAACATCCAAACCCTAATTTTAATTATTCTTCACAAATTCCTCCATCTGACTCCCTCCCCGTGAACCCTAATATCATCAATTTCAGAAGAGATTCAATGATACTTCATACCCATCATAAATTCAATCACAGGAACTCATCAAACGATGATTCCTCTCAACTCCAAACAGATTATCCCCTGTAATTTCCTTTTGTTATGGCAGCTCAAACCCTAACTATCCCAAATCACTAGCAAGAACTCCATCTGCACCACTTCAAATCAAACTCCCGGACCATGTTCTTCTTCTTCCCATCATCATTAATTGATTACACCAAAGCTTTACATCTGATTGTACCATTTAATTCTCAAAAATTGAAGATTAATTGAAACCTCTAATTTATCAAATTAACAACAAACCCCCAAATTTAGTGTAGACCCTAAAAATTATAAGTTGTAAATACTTCAATTACAAACCGAAACATGATGATGCATGTGATTTGAGAAAGAATAGGATTTGGGTTTCAATAATTACTTGTTTCAATAATCATTCAGATCAATTATGATTGATTGATTTCTGTTTCCATATGTGCTTCCTAAATCTTGTTGTTGATTAAAGAAGAAGAAGAAGTTAGTTGGTGAAGAAGAAGTGAACGATTGGTTGTGCCGCTTGCTGTTCTTCACTCTTCAGGTGAGAGTCGAGAGAAAAAAAGAAGAAGTGGAATGAAAATATGAGATGGATAGAAGAAGACGATAAATACGACCTAGCATAGATGGCTAGGATTTACTGATCTAACGGCTATAGATAAAACCGGTACTTATGGTCCGGTACAGGTCGGTAATTGGTGTAAAACCGATCCATGTACTCACTCCTACACCGGTTCTCGTTTTCAATACCGTTCCATGTACCGTCTATTCCGGTGCTGGTGCGGTTCTGGTCCGATATTTCCGGTTCCAGGTCGGTACAGAGACTACAAACCGGTTCTTGTGCAGCCTTAAAATAATCTGTCAGATTAATTTGGAGGCTAAGTGTTTCACGCTTTGCTTCACAAATTCTTACATTTAATTGAACAATAAGTTCCAAGACATCTTCCAGACAACCAATGGATTTTCCTGCTTCTGAAACTGTTTTGACTTTATTGAAAAACATATGCAATCAAGTCAAAAACTTAGAATTAAGGCAGGATGGTGGGCTTAAATCTTTCTTACAGTCTGAAATAGTAACAGTAGATTTTTCACCAGTAATTGGAATCGGATCCAAAACAAATTTTGAATCAGCAAGCATTTGTACCTTTTGTTTTGGATGCATTCTTTTCTTATCATGAACATGCTTGTTAATCAAGTGTTTATTAGTCATAGACATTTTACTTGATTTCAAGAAAGAATTGCGAGACCAATTTCCATTAATCCTTTTTGAGAGATTATTCTCAAAATCTTGATGTACGCTAACTTAGTCTTTTATAAGTTTAGCTTTACTTTTCTTATTTTGACTCATGTCTTATAGATTGGATCGCACCAAACACAGATGTTAGATCTTTTCGTGTTTCTCCGCTCTGATACCAATTGAAAAGACGAGGGCACCCAAATACACCACAATCTTTTATTTATCAACCTTTAAGTCATTTACCAAGTGTGATCGTCTATGGACTGAGTCGAGATAATAAAACAACTTCGGTACACATTTCGTGTGATCGTCTATGGATACGAGATTGAGACACTACGAAAACAAGATTGTTGATGGTGGTTTTTAGTTCAGGGATAAAATTATAAAATCCTGCATTTAATGCGCTGTCGTTCTGTAAAGAAGCTGAGTCATTTAAGAGTGATGAGTGCCCAGGCCTCCTTACTTACATATGTATTGAGCAATTCAATATATTTATATATAAAATTTACCCAGAATGGTGCGTTTAACAACAACCCCAAATATTCTGTAAATTTTATCTTCTCGCCTGCATTATTTATTAATGTATGGCTTATTAAGTATTTTTCCTATGCTATGTTTCCCGGCTGAACCCTTAATATTGGTATGACATGACAATTAGTGTTCACTTGCAGCTGAGTAGCATGAATTTCCCGAAGTATCAAGATTAAGGTCTGCATGAAAATACTCAATCGGAAGACGCGCTAACTGCTCTCTGAGAATAAAAGAATTTTGTGTTAACACAAAGAATTTATCAAATTTGATCAATTTTGTGATAGCTCGCAAGATTCAAATCTTTACCTAATCAATTTGCAAAATTAGGCTTTTTGTGCCCTGCGCAATACCTCGAACCCTATTGGTCGAGACCAGACCTAGGTAAGCTAGAAAATTAATCCGCCATGAACTAATATGAGCAAAATCCTACCAAAGGAAGAAAACAAGAAGTAAAAGAGGAGCTGCGGCAAATAGAAGCAACAACAAGAGGAGGTACGGCCACGCCACTTGGCCGTCCAATTCGCCCTAACAGGCGCCGCCCGTGGCTGGCCGGCCACGCCCCATAAGATTGCTTGCTGGACCTTCTTTCCCATCGACCAATCAGATCACTTTAAATGCGCCATACACACTTTTAAATAAAGTTGGAAGTTGGTTGGTCGACGCGCCTAATTCCTTAAGGAATCAAACATAGGCTGCCCATGTTAGTCTTAAAACGATCACGGCCGTATGTTTTGGCCACTCGATTTTTCAATCTTAGGGACTCCCTAACGCGGACGGACAAGCATCACCATGCACACCGGCGGGCCCACTAATGCCTTGGCCAATCGAATCTTTCCAACTCGCAAGCAGAGCCATAAAACGCTTACCCAAAGTAGGTTGGCCGCGCGAGTTATAAAGCCCTAAATTATGTTAGCAGCAGCATATTGCTCCCGCAAAACGATGTTGGACGCCCAACTTCGCCTACCGAATTGACCGGCCTGGATTCAATCTCAATCAACGAGCAAGGTACAGATACACTCACTAGCGGCCCAGCTATTGTGCTTGCCAGACAAACAGCTCCAAGCGCGCGCCAACACCAAAAAACACTGGCCCAAAATAGGTTGGCCACACGGTTTTTAAAACTTAAATTGAATCAACGACAACCATTAACTGCCGCAAATTATCTCGGCTGTCCAACTTTGCCAGACGAATTGGCAGGCCTAACTCCTATTTTAAACAGTTAACAAGATGTGGTCATGATCAACGGCCACTCCCCTTCCATAAGCTGCAATCGGCCAAGCCATGGCTTGCCCATATGGCTCCCAAACGATCATCCAAAAGGGGTTGGTCGCGCTGTTTACATGAATTTTAAGGAAGACATTAACTGCCGCAAATCATTTCGGCCGTCCAACTTCGCCAGCCAAATTGACCGGCCTAGATTAAATCTTAGGCGACCAATATGATGTCATCATAGTCGCCAGCCATCACTCTCCTATAGGGACCGACCGGCCAACCTTTGGCATGTATAAATAGCTCCCAGCAGCTTCATGAAAATGGCCGGTCATGTTCTTTTTAAGACATTGGTTTCGCGACCACCAGGACAGGCTCAAATACAACGATGCTTCACATGCATCAATTATTTTGAGCTGCTTGCTTAAAAGCGATACATGAGTATCGGCTTAACAAATAACTTAGTTATTTGACCTAAAAGCGCCACATGCTATTCTTTGCGGCAGGTCTCATGACTTGGCTCGTCACACATGACTACCCGCCACTTAGTTTGCGCGTGATTGGTCAGAATAATTAGGCAAAACCCACTCAACAACTTTCTATATATTTTCTATGAAATACTCGAGACATCAAACATGTCACAAACTGGGGGATGTTCATCAGGATATTGGTCTGGCGGTTTACAGCGTGCGGCGCGCAATGCGCCTATTACGAGAAAGTGTCAGGAAAGGGCGGACGGTTAACAGCAGTAAGAGAGTAGTGGGTGTAAGGCTGACCAGTCTTCCATCATAACGGAAACATGATGGTCACCACCTTTTACACAACCCAACTTCTCCACTACTTAACTGTCTTCACTTCCTACGAGATCAGGGTGCGCTCAATCATGACTTGTATAAATAGGTTTTCAACCTATTTCGACAAACAGACAAGTGTTATCAACACATTATCCAGAAGTAAACACCAAAGAACTTATAGCTTACATTCCGCAAGCCAGTTCCATATTCTTATACAAGTCATAAAATAGCCACACCTTCAGAGTTAACCATTCTGATCTCAACACCTTCTTCGCTTCCCTCCCTAAGATCAACCCTTCTCCTTCATTTTGTGACCAAAGCAAGACTGGAACGACCATTTCTTGGTTTAGGCCAGAATTGTACAGAATGATCTCTCGAATCTAAAGTACTCCCGTGCAGTGTATTTGTTTAGGGTTTAGATTCATTTCTCGGCAGCACACCCAAATTTACCATTTCCAGCAAAATCAGTTTTTACCCCAAAACAAAGATCACTTGTGTGATTGACTATGGATTCAAGATCGAGACGATACGACAACGAAGTGATCACTTGATAATAGGTTCGGTAATAACCGAAACTCTATAGGACCAATATCAAGTGTTAGATTAACGTACAAGTGCAATTTACTTTAAATTATATAAACCAAATATAATTGTGGAATAAAAAAAGTAAGTGGCACAGCAGGATATTGTTAACGAGGGAACCGCAAATGAAGTAAAACCCCGGGACCTTGTCCAATTTTGAATACTCCTAGATACTAAGTAGACTACTCCTAGATACTTAGTTTCCTCAGTATCCTTGCGCCTTCGACTTCTAGAGTCACGCACGTGAACCACCAATCCTTTAGATCGTATTCCGAACAGTAAGGGATAAATCTGTTTAGGTAACCACTCTATTCAATCTTGGTAATAAGATATTTTAGTCGTTGACAAAGGATTTTCTGTTTAATCTAATAAACTCCTTTGTCTGGTTAGATCAATCTATCTTTTAATTATCGAAATAATCAAACTATAGATTCGCAATCAATCAATATAGATCTCAAAGAGAAACTATAAGGTGATGCCGATCTCACGCAACTAATCAATCAAGTCTATCAAAGATAAACACGATTCTGGTCTGATCCCATCTGATCAAGGTTTGTGCATACAATTCACAAGATACGAAAACTAATAAGAAAACTTCGTCGTCTTCAAATCTTCGTTTTTCTTCACTAACCTGCACAAAACCACTTGAAACCTATTGTGATCAATCATGCACAAAACGAAGTCGATTAACAATGGATTATCACAAGATATATTTAGATCCGAAAATGGTTCTAAAGATTCCGTCAATATTTTGATCTAGTTTGAGTGAATATTATATCATAAGAGAAGATTTTCAAAAATAAACAAACTAGGTGCAATCAAAGTTTCACCAACTGTTAGTCAATTAAATCAATAATTGATAACTACAATAACAATGCAATTATATAGTTTCCCACCAACAGTACTCGTAGAGCTTCTTGATCCCACAAAAGTCTTTAAACGAGCGGTCGTAAGAGATTTCACCTAATTAGGATACTTTCCTCACCAGAAATAACAAGAATGAAGTTTGCCTGGCTCTTAGGATAGTTTGCAAGAAAGGAAAACTCAAGTATTTATACACCAAGGTTGTTTGGACAACAAGAAAATTCCAAAATCGAAAAAATCTCAAGATACTCACATTAAAGTACCTAATTTCGGTTTTCTTATTTCCACATAAATGCCAAACCATATTTCCGAAAACTCTCATAGAAAACTTCTATTATTAGTCTAGCACATTAACTAATAATATTTTTAATAGGATATGCTTTAATTGCTGGTAATTAAAACATATATGATGAAAGTCATAATGCTTTTCAAAAGAAAAGCGTTAAACTTCGTAATTCAATATAATTCCTCGACACTTTGATCATAATGATATGATCAAGTCTAATCACTAGCTAGAGTACTATATATGCAGCTTCGCATGTTATTTTTTCAATATAAAGTGACTTGAAAGATATGTAAGGAATGGAAACAAGACCAAGTCAATATTACTAACCTCAAGGGGAAGAATGATGTCTTCGTTGCATTCGTTACTTCTTCACTTTCTTCAGGTCTTCAGAGTAATACTTGTATGTCTCAATATTCCTAGACTTTCCAGTCTAACCTAAACGAAGTTGACTCTAGAAAATAATCAAGCGACTCTAGATGAGTTTTGGTACTAAAATATGACAACCAAACTTGACATACCAACGCTTGGTGGGTTCAACCGGGTTATGCTCTAACATCTTGCGATTAAGATATCTTAGGACTTTTGATAAATGCGAGACTAAATTACCAATTGTAGTTATTGATAGACATACATGATTGTGAATAATACAATCCCTGACGAATATCTCAGCTTGTTGCTAGGCTACCAACCAAAGTTTGGTTCGAGTCATGATGTATCTTTTTATAATATATCTATATTATTGATTATCTTCTACTATTTACTTTGCTTTTGATTTACTTTTTATTTCTTGCATAAATATCAAAAATTCTCATAGAACGAATCTTTCTTATCATATGCTTAAGAAATTTAATTTGACGCGTTACGACAGCAATCAAAGTTGAGGCGTGCATTTAATTACAACATATTATTGTCGAATTTATAGATTCAATATAGTCTGACAAGTGGATTACATCTGACTGAACATTTTATTTTTTGTTGGGAAAAAATTGAATGTTTCGACAAACTTCCTTCAAAGCATTACATAGTCTGAAGTCAATATGTCGCCTTAGAAACGTAAAAACTGTTGGTTCCTCTTTTTTTATGACGAAAGTATTGCACTTGTGCACAAAATTTTCCACATCAAAAGCCCTTTATCGGCGCTCAAGTACTTCTGAGTCCAAAAGGTCAAATTCGATTCAAATTGGTTTAGTCAAAGTCCCGGTCAATTGGGTTGACAAAGTCATGGTTAATAAATATAAGCATATGTAGTCCAATATATATGAAGTATTTAGGACCATTGATTATAAACTTGAAACTATTAGCATATATATGAGCCCAAAACATATTGTTAACCCTAAAATTGGAAATCTCATCATCCAATTGTAGTGATCAGCAAACAATCGTCACCATGACTGATGATGATGAAATTGTTTTAGAAGATTTATAAAGATGTTGCGCCAACCATAGTAAAATTTCAAGGTAATTTAAGGGAGGGAACCATTTAAGGGCTAGATTAAAAAATATTCATAAAGTCGTATGACTGTTGCAATTAAAGTTTCTGTGGATACAACTAGAAATATCACGTACTTTGGTGTACTTCCCATGCTTTAATCATTATGAAATTTTTACAGTATCTCGATAGGAATAATATATAACACGTATCAAAAATACGTCATAATCCAACGGTTGATATGACGTTGTTATAAACTAGAGTTTTTCTAAATGTAGACAGTTTTCATTAAAATCAAGTTTCGGAGATTGCATCATATTGCGATTTAATTGAGATTTTAAAATAGTAAGTAATACCTAATTGTGTTGAACGTATTAAAATTTTATAAAACTCCAACAATGAAATCTCTATGTTTGATAATCATACGTTCGTGGAACCCTAATATATACTATGGAACAAAGTTATTTTGTTAAAGGGGATTACTTGGAAACACATCCATAATTTAACAAAAATATGATCAGAACCACGCTAATATCTTCAATAAGTACTTACTCACCAATATCGAACGAAAAAATCACCAGTTGGTAGAGTCGTGCTGATAACGTGTTGTATTATTGACAGGTAAGAGAAAGAGAACTTATTTATTAGATGTGAGAGATACATATTACATAGGAATAAGCCTGGCTACATATAGATGTGCTGCACACATGGGCCAAAGGCCCTACAACAAATGAGAATTTATTTTATTAAAATATAACTATTAGTCATAGTTAATCAGTATGATTAGTTTGTACATCTTTTAAAAGAGTGTGCACAAATCAGACTCCTTAGCAGTTCAGTACTTCTTTTGGTATACATGTGGTCATGTGTAAAGTTCGAAACAAACACGCATAAAATGCATATCCATGTAATACAGTTCTTTCTCTTTCCTAAACCAGAGCAACGCAAGCGCAGATTAGCTCCAAAATAAAATTTAGTTTATCCACTCCCGTCATAGCCGTGAGTATTCCAAGCATTCTTTCTGATTTCACCTTATGGTAAAATAATGTAGATTTAGTTTATCAAATATTTTACCTCGTTTTCTATAATTACATAGAAAAGAAAATTTATCCTCCACATAGGGTAAGATCATAATTAGTTTGTTAAATAATTAGGGACTTTTTTTCATGACTATATGTGATATAAACTCCTTACTACTTTTAGAATCTAATTAATTAAAATAAAAAAAGAATTTATTTTACTAAAATATAACTATTAGTCATAGCAAATCAGTATGATAGGTTTGTACATCTTTTAGAAGAGTGTGCACAAAATCATACTCCTTAGTAGTTCAGTACTTCTTCTAGTATACTGGTGGTCATGTTCAAAATTCCAAACAAACGCGCATAATATGCATATCCATATAATACAGTTCTTTCTTTTTCCTAAACCAGATCAACGCAAATCCTAGCCGCTTGAAACCTTCCCAACTTAGATCGGCTCTTTGAAGCTATTCGAGCAGACCAATCAACTCATCAAATCCTTTTATCTTTGTTCCATATTCCCTACGCTTTTCATATTTTTTTTGTCTTTGTTTTTCGGCTTGAATCTATCTGTTTTTTGGTTCTTTGACCCTCTATGTGTGAAGGTTAATTTGTTTTGTGATTTGATGATAAGAAATCAAAGCATATCAGCATTTTAACCTTTGATCTCTAACCAAGTTGAAGCCTTTTCAACTTTAGCTTTGGATTTTTCTCTAACAGCTATGGGTAGATCGATTTTTTACTTCGCTGCTGGGTAGATTTAGATTTAGATTCACATGACTTTTGTTTCAATTTTAGTAAATTATACTACTGTTATGAGGCTTCTACTAGATTTTATCTTTCTTTACTTAGTTCTTATGACCATGGATCTTGTGATCCTATCTTTAGTTTTGAATTTTTGTTGGTTTTTTGTTGTTGTTGTTTTGCCTTAACTCTAATGTTGATTATCATCCTCTCTGATGGGAAAAGAAGTTTTGTTGTGTCCTCTAGCGATATTTCAATTTATCAGATGAAATATATGTGATTCAAGACGAGAATCTTGGGGTATATTCATTTGATTTTCATTGCAATTTTAGTGATGATCCACTCCGAGTGGATTGTCACCCCATCTTTGATGATCAACTTTCTGGCAGGAATATAATTTACAACGAGTATCAACTTTATCGGCTACTGAAGATTTTCTACAAATAATAAGAACATCAACAACTAAGAAAACAAAGGAAAAACAGGAAAATCAAGATCATCAACAAGTTCATCAATTATATCAATTGTTACAAAGACTCTAACGCTGAGTCGGGCCGATTCATTCCAATCCAGACTACAAAAGACTGATTCAAGAAACCTATGTTACTTTAGTTCTTGTTACCTAAGACTCAGTTACTGCTCATCATTCAATACCTTTAAAATCCTAAGTCATATAAGATCCCACGTCGCACGGTGCGAATACCCATCCTTGAGTGAGCGTCACCACCCCTTGAAATTGCTCTATCTCACTTTTCTCCATATTCTATTAAAGTAACAGTCAATACCGGTTTTTAAAGGAAAAAAAAACGATAAAAGAAACAAATCTTCCCGAAAACAAAAATAAAGACGTATCGAGAGTTTTCTTCTCTTCTTCTTCTTCTTCTTCTTCTGTTCTTCATCTCTTTCTCCCTGTCGAATTCAATTCCAATGAATCGAGCTTTTTTTTGTGAGTGATTCATGTAAATCTTGAGATCTAGATAAATCGAAGAAGAGGGTGATGAATCTGGAAGCTAATTGAGATCTGAAAGATGAAGAAATGAGAAGAAGTATAAATTAGGGTTTCTGCTAGAATTGAATAAGTTGTATATTTGGAAGAGGAGTTCGATTTAGAATATGCAGATGGAGATTAGATACGGGTATTGTGTGTTGAGAGTAAGGGAGGATATTTAGCTACTGATTCTCAACTCACATGGAAGAACCAGTGATTTAGGGTTTTATGAGAACCAGTGATGGTGAAGGAATTGAGTTCGAGTCCAAGAGAAAAGTTACTAGTAATGATGATGAGTCGATGGTGAGAAAACAAAAATGAAACAAAATAGAAGAACAAGCCAGCATGACCTGAGCAAGGCTCAAATGTTAATATTCCCCACTCTAATATAACAGGCCTGGATGAAGTTATAGGAGTAATGTTTCTCTTAGTATTATGGTATACTTTTTCACCTTTACGAACAGGTGAAATTTACATCTAAGGAGCTTCGCCGTATCATGGACCTGAAATAATACCATGAACATGTTCGTCAATGCTTATGTGGTTTATGGCATGAAAGCTTATACTTCGTTTGAGATTGTATCTCATTTCTCTCTGAAAAAATTACATAAAGATATAACTGGGTTGATGTCTTCGGATTCTCCTTAAATTTAGAGCAATTCTACAAGGGAACTGAAGTAATTTGGATGAACAATCAAGGAAGAAAGGTTTGGATCATGGTGGAGAGGAAACACGACCAATGTCATCCATCACTTCCCTTCTCAGGTTGGATAATGTTTTGATTTTATTGAGAACACCTGAATCTATTATTAATTTCGGCTGTAGTTCTCTGTGATTTGATTATTTTAAGAGGCTCTTTAGTTCCAAAATGGACCAAGATGTTTACTGAGAATAGTTCACTGGTAACTTCGCATATGAAGGTGATGCTGGTGTGTTTTTACTTCTTTTATACTCATCTAGCCCACTTTATATATATTTATCATGTGTAGCTGCCTTTGTCTTCCAAGTAACTTCAGACCTTACAGTATTGTAGCTCTATTAATTTGCTTGAAATGCACTTACTGTCTTACGTAGAACTCTGGTCTTAGATCTATTTTAGATGCATTAACTTGCTTAAAATACATACAACTTGAAATCTTCATTAATGGCTCCAAAGTTTACTGATGGAACTTTATACTTTGAATAGGATTTACATATAACCAATGGAGATGTAGAAACCATAAGTAGTTCGGCATATAGGGGTTACTATTAAACATTTCAGATTAGCTAATTTTGGAATCTAGGTTCTGCTAAAGATTTCACCTGTCAACATATTTAAACTCAATTTGGTTCGTTAAATAATTATAGGTCCACCACTGCTGCTTCCACTCCTCCAACCTCCTTCACAATACCTTCTGCTGGTGAGAGTTCTTTGGCCGTGGTTGGTCCAAGTAAGTGACCAGAAGGAATTGGCATTGGTTGTAAATTTAAACAACTCTTTTTTTGTTGTAAATGTAGTCATCTTCAAATAGTATACAAAATTAGTTTATTTTTCAGTGTATTAACTGTAGAGTAGATGATACTTATGGAAAGTTACAAGTGCTTGACTAAGAAACAGTGGCTAGGGACTGCAGTGATAAATTATTTTAGGGGTCCTGTTTAAATGTCGATGGAAGTTGGTCATTGTTATTATGAGAGTTCGAGAAATGAATCTGAATTGTCTCGGACCTTCCGGTTTTATCACATGTATGATTCATCAGCATTAAAAACATTTTTTGTGACATGATGATTAAGCTGTCAAAGTGGGCAAACTTTGACTGGGATTGAATATGTGCCATGGGTCTTGAATTATTCCCTAAGTTATTTAGGTTAATTCTGAATATAACCGGTTTTGTACTGAGCACTAATGGACAAATCAACAACTACAATATTGTTTACATGAATATATCTTGAACCAGTGAACTAGCCTCAGTAACCACTTCACTTGAGAAAAAGTATGTGATCTTCATGAGCAAGCCTTTCATGCATTCCCACACTAGGGTAAGCCAACTAAATGCTGAATTAGACGGGTTCATGTTTACAATCTCATAGTAGAGTTATGGCCCTCACAAAACCTTTTCTTAAAAGTTTTCAGGGTTGAACTTAATTCTACTTTCAGTTCATTTTTCATTATTTTTGCTATTAACCCATGTTTTTGGGTGATGTTTCATAATTCTTGCAGGCATTTTTTGATCAAGGAAACTTATTTCAACAGCTGAATTTCATGCTAAACTTATAGTTCAACAGTCTAGGTATGCCGATGTTAATTTTCATTTGTTTTTAGTGTTTGAAAATATTGATTAAAAACTTTAGAGTTTTTTCGGTTAATCTTTGTAGTATAGACATCAGAGATTGAGTTTAGAGGAATTTTTTTCCTTTTTTACTTTAGAGTTGTTTGCCAGCTTGGGAAATGCCGATAAATTTGCTCACATATTTTATAATTCATTACTCATGATTTGCAAACTTGCTGCTCATACTTTTCAGGTAAATTCTTGATTCAAATATGATAACATGGGGTTTTTGCTATGCTAGAAGAAACTTAAACTGAAAAATTATATCTGTAAAATTTGTCTTCCTTTGTGTTTGATCTATTAACCAATTGAAACTCAAAATTAATATTTTTTTATTACTGAAACACAAAACTGCGATGAAACTGCTGTATTTCAGAGTGCTATTGGAAATAGTGTCTTCCTACAAGGAAAGCATGTCGGACAATGAAGTCGATGTTAAATTTGTCGATAATGTAAGTGACCTCGCATGGTCTGATGATTTGTCACAACTGGAAATGGTGCATTTTTGTTGTTGTTTCAACCATGATATCCTTTCTAGCTTTTAAAACACTCATCAATATTGATTCATGTTGGGTATCTTTGGATTTATTTCCAATCATTGTTAGAATAAGAATTATGTATATGTTACATTAATCTTACAGACTGAGAATTTATTTCTTTTTAATTGAGAACAGATTGAGAATGTTGACTGTATGTGGAGAAATGCTTTCAACTATCCGACTTGGTGATTTGGTTGGCATGATAAGGAAAGTTGCAAAAAATTAAGCAACTTATTCAGCATGCTTTGATGGCCAAGAGTTACAAAAGATTCCAAGTCCTTGGAGTCTAAGAATCTGAAGTTACTTACTGACCAGAAGGTATCATGTAAACACATATTATAACGACTATAGAAATCGTAGAATTTTAGATCAACTTTTAGAAATTTTATCATTTTGTAGGTGACAAGGGTAGTAATGATATGAAGTTAGTATCTGTCATTTTTAGTTTAGGAATAGAGAACTAAAGAACCTGATACTGATGATTTGATTAAACAATTACCGGCCCTATGGAAGCTTCTTTTCTGCCCACTAACATTGGAAATGATATTTGCTATCTTAGCTCAAATGGAAGAGCACATTGTGTCGTGGGTTCGACTCCCACAGATAGCATGGCTATTTGAGCAGGCTAGCATGCTTCCAGTTGATGCTCACTTAGTGGGACTCCAACCAAACATATTGAGTTGGACCAGGATCTCGGAGAAGCTTTTTAGAAATCTGTTTCTCAAGAGATATTACTTTTATTGTATTCGCCAGTATCTTTTTAGTTTCATCAAGCTCATATTTTTAGGATTTTAGGATTAGAGAAAAAGGAATGTGGTGCCATGGAGTGATCTTCACAAACTTATTTGTCCTCTTGATTCAGATAAGATTAAGGTTCAATATCTTTATGGAACTTAGAAGGTGGACGAGTTGCACTGCTGCTTTAATTAATTATCCCTGTATTTTGGTACGACTACACCAAACATTGCGATAAGTTTTCCTAATGCGCTTGCTCATAGTTGATCGGTTGATCGAGTGACTCGCAATGCGTTCTGACCCATGACTTAACAGAGTCCACAAGACTAACATATTTTCAATGTTTGGAATTGTCGTTCCGCACAAATACCAAATCAAAAATGCATCTGGACAAGATGAGGCAAAGCCGAGCCACACCAAATCAAAAATGCATCACGTCCAAAAAAATAATGATGGTGGATAGTTTTTGGCATCGGGCACAAAATCTAATGTTACTATAAAAAACTTAGTTCATGTAAGCTAGCATGTTCTTGCAATCCAACCACTGTTTTGCGCAGCCAAACAACTTAGTTTTGCCTCAAAACTAAATAGGCCCTGTGACGATTTGGTCCTTAGGGATTTCTGAAAAGATTTTTAAATATGTAAAGTTAGAATGGTTGGTCAAGAATTTGTGGAGATACAATGGATGTAATGAAACTGTAGTGATCTTGAAAAACAATACAATTGTTCCAAATTTTCATAAACGGCTATAGTATTGTGTGATGTTTCGATGGTTGCCCTCGTTTATGAAAAAAAAATGTAATATGGTAAAATTTTCGAATAATACGCAAATTTACTACCTAGACTCTTTTAGCAACCTTTCACCATAGTAACTTTTCTCTTTTCTTTTTTCTTATTTGCCTTTACAAGTTCAAAGGTAACTTCTTCAAGTTGCTATGAAGCAATCTAAAATTGGTAACTTGGATATTTTTTCAACGTGCTGAATCATTATTTTCCTAACAAAGCCAACGCGGTTACGAGTGATCTTAATGTAGATAAAAAACAACTGATTAGAGCATCCATTGACAAGCTAAAGAAAAGGTCTAAATGCAAGCAATTCAATGAGAAGCTCCATTTCCATTTGAAAGCAAGAGATTTACAGAGAACTGAAGAGAAATTAAGATGAATTCTGTTGTTCGCATTTCCATTGTTATTCTATTTTCCTTCAATTTCTTTCATTCTTCTTCCCATTCAGTATAATGTCTCTACTGTGATCACGGTGAGTTTAAATGGAACAATTTTTTTTACAACTCTTCAAGAAGCAATTTATGCTGCTCCAAGTAACAGCGCAACTCGCACACTTATTCTCATGGAGCCCGGTGTTTATAGGTAAGTTCTGAAACCAATTTTTAATTTTCTTAAAAATTGTACAAGAACACTAATATCTTTATGATGTAGAGTAAAAGAGTCTAATCGAATACTAATATCTTTATGATGCAGGGAGAAGGTAGTTGTCCCCAAGAACAAAACGAATTTGGTGCTTGTTGGTACTGCCAACACATGGGTTTCGTGGAATGATACGGCTAAATCTGCCAATGGCACATTTTACTGTTGGACGTTTGCTTCAAACTTCACTGCGTACAATGTGAACTTTGAGGTTTGCAAATGTACAGATTACTTGTGTCGCACTTTGATTTTTCTTTTCAATAAATTTGACACATTTGTATTTGTAAATGCATGGAGTAGAATACAGCGCCTATTCCGGCTCCTGGCGCTAAAGATGCACAAGAGTTGGAGGTGATCAAGCTGCATTTTACAGCTGCGGATTTTATGGTGGGCAAGACACACTCCATGATGACATGGGTAAGCATTATTTCATTGAAGGCTCAATAGATTTCATCTTCGGAAATGGAAGATCAATCTATCAGAACTGCACAATAAACTCAATTGCAAGTGGTGCGGGAATAAACGGAGTAATCACAGCTCAGGGAAGAGAAGCAGTGACAGACAATTCGGGTTTCTCATTTGTCAACTGCAATGTTAGTGGCACGGGTAAGATTCTACTAGGTAGAGCGTGGCGGCCATTCGCATCCGTTGTTTTCTCTAAATCCTATCTTTGATTCAAGTGGATGGAATGATCTGGATGATCATTCCACAGACGAGTAAGTCTTCAGATTTGTTATGTAGGATATACCTTGTTAACTTGTTTATTCTGTGTGCTAATTGAATTTCACTATTTTTTGCAGGACGGTTTTCTTCGGAGGGTTTGAAAACTTCGGTCCTGGATCAAACAGGACATCTAGGGTCTCATATAGCAAGAATTTAACACAAGTTCAGGCAAACCTGTATCTGGATGTGTCCTTCATTGAAGGAAATGATTGGTTGTTGTAATAAGTACTAGAAATTTTATCTTTCAATCATTTCCAAAAATCCTGTTTTCACTGGCATTTGCAATCTCTTGAGCCATTTGGCTGGAAAGGAATAAAAGTGTAATGGCCAAAAAAAGATGCACAAAAGGTTTCAGGGCCTACAAATCGTAAAAGTTAGATAATGACGCGCAAAGCAAGAAGACGTAGCTTAATTACATGTGTAAAGTTGAACACAAATTTGGCAAGGTTTCTCTGAACGCGAACGGCATATATGATTTTGGCGCATCATTTTTATATCTTTTATACACCACATGCACGGCTTACTTCATTGAGCCCACAAATTCCAAACACACCAGGACTTTGTTCTCTGCCATACTCAGCAATCTACGACACTGGTTATACTCTCCTACAAATACAGAACCAAACCATAGACCGGCAAAGTAATTTTTAAGAACGATTAAAGAGATTTTGACATAAAAATATGAAATCAAACAGACTTCGGTATAATAAAACACAAAATGAGAATGAGCGTGCCTTTCATGGAAAGTAAGTGTAATAATTTCATATTGGATGGAATTAAAAAGTCAAGTTAAAAAGAAAGAAAAAAAAAAAATGAGAGCTAGATATTGTAAAAAACCAAAACGGAAGAAAATAAGAAGAAATATCTTTAACAAACCATTACGCGTTTTTCTTTGGGTTCTAAAAGTTTAATTTCAAGATAGGAAACCAACTTTGGGACACTGGATTTGGCCATGCTTTGTTGCCTTGTTGGTATTGATTTGGCCATGCTTTCTTGCTTGGCTGGGCAATAGATGTATAATAAGTTTGGTTGGGCTTTTATAACCACTATCAATAAGAATGATGTTTTGGGGACTACCCAAAAAAGGTGGGGGACTACTTTGTTATATGAATGTCCACCCTACACTTATAAGGGGTGTCCTAAAGTGTGGAAATGACTAACCTTAACCTAATTTAATTTAAAACCAACCTAATAACCACCTATATATATATAACCACCACCTCCTCCCACCACCGCCGCCCACCACCACCGCCCACCACCTACAACCTCCAACTACCACCACCACCAACCACCACCACCACCTCCATGTATATAGCTTAATTTAAATCATTAACGAAGATATTCTCACAAACCCATTACTTGTCATTCGTTTTTGGTTAAAGAAATGAGAAGTAATCATCAAAATGAGTTGAAAATGAAAGTTGCAGAGAGAAGTTCGGCTAGGAATTATGTGAAACAGTTTGTCGAACTAGCCGAACTCAGCTTTAATGGAGTTTTTTCTTTCAGAAAAAAGTTCGGTTACCTCGCAAAAAAAAATTCCCAGTCGAACTTTTAGTTCGGTTACTTCGCAACTTTTTTTCGTTTTTTTCCTAGCCGAATTTTTAGTTCGGTTTTGTCTCAATTTTTTTCTACTAACCGAACTTTTTTCTGAAAACCTTTATATTGAGTTCGGTTACGTCGAGAAAAAAAATTCCCAGCCGAACTTTTAGTTCGGTTACGTCGCAACTTTCTTTTTCCTAGCCGAACTTTTCTCTGAAAGCAAAAACTCCATTAAAGCTGAGTTCGGCTACCTGTGTCTTCAGAACCATTAGCCGAACTACACTTGCAGATGAGTTCGGCTACCTGTTCTTCAGATGTCGTAGCAGAACTTCATTTCCATGGTTGAAATCAGTTTATCAATTTCTCATTTTTTCGAAAGTTTTTGTCAATTCAAGCAACATTAACTAAATTTGAAGTATACCTAAGTACCCAAAACCCTCATTTCGAAATCAACCATCTTAGGATACAAAGAAGACCATAAGGTTTCAATATGTATCTTTCTATGTTTTAACCATTAGGTAGGATCATATTCATTAGGAAAATTTACTAGTTTGTCCTAGGCATATATAAATACTTGATCTATGGTCCATTCAAATACTACATTACCGGCAGTTGGGGTTGTCAACGGAACCGACCGAAATGGTAATTGTTGGTATCGTTACTGATAATTTCTACCGGAATTCTGATAACGATAATTCCCGGCGAAATACTCAAAATCCTAGCCGATATCGTTTTGTTAAGGTTATCGGATACCGGTAAAATTGTCGATAAATACTGTTATCTGACAGAGTTATATTATCTTGTTTTTCAGATCCAAATTTAGTTCAAAATAAGAATCTTTCGGTTCAAAATCCATGCCGAACACAAAGTAAACACATACAAATGTTCCAAATTTGCTTAGTTACATGTTCTTGCAAAAAAAACACAAAGAAATTGAAAAAGCGTTGCATCCTTGAACAATAATTACCGTTACCGGTAACTACAGTTATCAATAAATATTGCTATCGGTATCAGTAGTTAACCAACCGGTATGTGCCTCATCCTATACCATTTCGTTAAGACAATAATAAACGATAAAATTCCTCTACCGATTTTTGATTACCATTATGTCGAAAAATTACCTATAGGAATTCGGATTATCGTAACGGATATCGGAATTCGGTAACCCATTGACAGCCCCCTACCGGAAGTTCAAAAATATCTCGATGTATTGAAGACCCTGTTAGGGCATAGATCGGTTGAACCCACCAAGCGTTGGTATGTTAAGTTTGGTTGTCATATTTTAGTATCAAAACTCATTTAGAGTCGCTTGATTAAATACTAGAGTCAACTTCGTTTAGGTCAGACTAGAAAGTCTAAGAATGTTGAGACATACAAGTATTACTCCGAAGACCTGAAGAATGAGAAGAAGTAACGACTACAACGACGACATAATCCTTCCACTTGAGGTTAGTAATATTGACTTGATCTTGTTTCCATTCCCAACTTATCTTGCAAGTCGTGCTATATTGAAAGCATAACATGCGAAGCTGTATATATTGTATATAATACTCTAGTGGTGAGACTTGGTCATAATAGTATGATCAAAGTATCAAGGAAAACATATTATGAAGTATAAAAACTTATCTTTTGGAACTTCATAAATACGACATCGACATAATCTATTGTATATAGTTATTTGATTACGTGTGTATTATATAGGTGTGGTTTCATCCTAGAAAACTATGTATCTTTACATTAGTTTAAGGAAGTAAATGTATGAACCTGTTTTCATAATTGAAAGGAAAATCATGATTGGTCTTGTTATTCATTGAATATCTTTTGGATGACCAATGGAAGATGACTATGATAGAACATATCTTAACTTTGTTGAGACTTGAGGTATAACCGCTCATAGCCTATATAATATAGCTAGTTGTAATCGGTCATGAGCTACATTGGAAATCAAAGTGTAACCAATCACAAGCTATATTGGAATGCAAGTTGTAACCGGTCACACGTTACTTTGGGAACCAAGGTATAACCGGTCACAAGATGAATTGGGAAGTTAGTTGTAATCGGTCACAAGCTACCTTTGGGAAGCAAGGTGTAACTGATCACAAGATACTTCGGGAAGCAAGGTGTAACCGATTACATCCTATACTGGGAATCATGTTATAACCGGTCACAACATATTTTCGAGTGATGGTTTAATCGGTTCCATGTACAAAACCAATATCCATGGTTCACATATTTCTTCATGGTGTGTGTGAATTAGGGTTTTGGGTTTGTCAAGATGAGAGGCTTTCAGATGTCGACATATTTGAACATGTACATAACTCTTATCATTTATTGTTCAGAGATATTACTTGATACTCAAGGTGATCCCTGGACCGAAATATTGAAAAGAATTTAATTATGATTTTCATCATATATGTTTTAATTACAAGCAATTAAAGCATATCCTCTGGAAAATATTATTAGTGAATGTGCTAGACTAATAATAGAAGTTTTCTATGAGATTTTTCAAAAATATTGGATTAACATTAATTGGAAATAAGAAAACCGAATTTAGGTACTTTAATACATATCTTGAGAATATTTTCGGTTTTGGAATTTCTTTGTCGTCTAAATAACCTTGGACTATAAAGATTTGAGTTTGCATTTCTTGCAAACTATCTTAAGAGCCAAGCAAATTTCATTTCTTTTCGTTTCCGGTGGAGCCGTCTATTCGGGGAGGAAAGTACCCTAATTAGGCGAAATCTCTTACGACGAGTACCGTTGGTGGGAAACTGATTATTGATTTGATTGACTAGCCGTTGTTGTAACTTTGATGCATCTAGTTTGTTTATTCTTGAGAACCTTATCTTCTGATATAAGGCTCACTCAAACTAGATCAAAGTAGCAACGAGATCTTTAGAACCATCTTCAGATCTTAATACATCCTGTGATAATCAATTGTTAACAGACTCCATTCTGTACGCGATTGATCATAAGAGGATTCAAGTGTTGTTGTGCAGGTAATTGAAGGCAATAGAAGATTTGAAGACGATGAAGAATTCTTATTAATTTTCATATCTTGTGGATTTAGTGCACAAACCTTGATCAGCTGGGATCCAACTAGAATCAGTTTATCTTTGATAGACTTGATTGATTAGTTGCGTGAGATCGGCATCCCTCTATAGTTTCTCTCTGAGATCTATATTAATTGATTGCGAATCTATAGTTTGATTATTTCAGTAATCAAATGATAGATTGATCTAACCAGACAAAGGAGTTTATTAGATTGAATAGAAGAGCCTTTGTCAACGACTCATTAATATCTTATTACCAAGATTGAATAGAGTGGTTACCTAAACAGATTTATCCTTTACTGTTTGGAATACGATCCAAAGACTTGCTATTCGCGTGTGTAACTATAGAAGTCGAAGGTATAGGGATACTGACGAAACTAAGTAGCTAGGGGTAGTCTTCTTGGTATCAACTATACGAAGTTGTTATTAGATTTTGTATAGCGGCTTAATTCTTAGAGTAATCAAAACTGGATTAGGTCCTGGGGTTTTTCTGCAATTGCGGTTTCCTCGTTAACAAAATCTTGTTGTGTCATTTACTTTGTTTTCCGCATTATAATTGTTATTGTAATTAATTAAATTACATACGTACGTAAACTCCGTAACACTTGATATTGGTCCTATAGAGTTTCGGTTTATGATAGACGCATTATTGTGTCTAATATGTCTCAATTGTATATATTGTTAGTGTTCGATTTTGTATTTATTTTGTTATTTTATGTCTTTGTAGGTATTTTTAGAGAAATAAGCTCTTGCGGCGAAATTGGCTCGAAAAGTGGTGTTTTACACCCCAGGATAGAGTACTAAAGGCACCCCAGAAATGCACCGGAAGCACCCAAGAAATACACCGGAGGAACCCCGAAAAAGTGTTAAAGGCACCCACCAAAATTACTAAAGGCACCCTAAAAGTGGATAAGGGCGCCCCCAAGGCAGCCGAGCTGCTAAAGGAACCCGCGTTTTGGATTCAGGGCACTACACCCTTCTTCATCGTTTGAAAAATAATTTTGGCGGGAAAAAATTCCATTTTTCTGCGGAATTTTCTGGTTGATTTTTGGAGTAGTTTCAGTGAGATTCAATCACTGATTTTGATTGGGAAAGACGTGATATGCCCAAACAATGGTGGTATGTGTGTTTTAATGCATTCAGTTGGGCTAAATTTTCGTCGGGAAGGAAATATGCAACCTCGGAGTTTATCGTGCTTGAACGTGTTTTGATTGAGTTGTGATGGAGTTTGGTTGCTGCAGAAGTGTGGAGGAGTCAAACAAGGAAGTTTTTGAGCGTGTATACGTCGAAAAGATGTGTAAGAACATAAAACATAAAAGAAAATATTCATGAGTTAATGGTTGGATATCGAGAAGATTTTTGAGTTATTACGAATTTATTCTTGATCCTGTGACTATATAAAGGCTTTAGGTGACTCATAGAAGGGGGGAGAGTTCAGGGAGAGAATAGGGAGACGTTTTGAGCATAAAAAATCGAGAGAAAAAAAGTTACAGGAAAAACAATTTTTCTGCTGGTGAAGAAGGTACGAAGAACATAAGACCCTTAAAGACCGTCGTTCTTCAACAGTGCCGGTGACGGTATTCCTTTATCGTTTTCTATAACAATTGATTTTGTAACAAATATAAGTGTTACAAAACCCGGTTTTATTCATTTTTTCTCCCATTTCATCATTTGTGAACCATTTTTGAGCATTAATAAAGATGAATTTTGAGCATGTTTCCATGATAATGATGAGCTAATTCTCGCGTAATCAAGGCACGAAGGAAGCTATTTATGCATGAATAATTGGTAACTATTTTATTTTTCTCTAATTTGTATTTTATAATTCACTCAATCACTACTTTGTAGAATTTTAATTGTTTGCATAATTTTTCCTAATTAGTTGTGATTCAATTAGATAGGTTATGCTTTGGTTAGATAATCTATGCTTAAGGGATACAATTAATGTTTGAGAATATGCTTGATAATTTGTGAATTAAGAAAAAGAGATTTTAAAAATAATTAGAGTTTTGGAATTTTTATCATCATTTATTAATGTGTAATAGTGGAATCTAGTGTCTTGGTTATTTTCACTCTAAAAAAAAAACAAATTTGGATTTAAATTTTCTCTACTTTTAGTTTAAATAAATCTAAATTCAATTGCTTTCACAAGTCTTACGAACCTCATTCTTACCACTATCAAAATTACATCAGTTTACCGTGCCTATTAACAAGTGCACACTTTGTTGTCGTACAGTCTCGATCTTGTATCCATAGTCAATCACACAAGTGATCTATTTCTTGTATTGTGTCGATATCGTATCCATAGACGATCACACGAATTGTGAACCGAATCTGTTGTATTATCTCGACTCTATCCATAGACAATCACATTCGTTAAAGGACTTATAGGTGGATAATTAAGAGATTGTGGTGTATTTTGGTACCCTCGTCTTTTTAGACCCAGTTGCCCTTACTGTAAGAGTTTCCAAAGCTGATAAAGCATTTGTCTCTTCTTTTTTAGACTGGGTCTTATCGCTCTTCCCAAGCCATTCCCAATTTCCTTTCCACGTCATCCTCGGAAGAGCCTAGGCCTAGTTAAAATTCCTAATTTTCATCATGGACGGGCAATGATTAGCCGTTCTTGTAGGGAAAAACGGGCAATGGTTGTCCGTTTTCTACTTTATGGCCCCACTTACACAATTTTTAATTCAAAACGGATAATGATTATCCATTTTCTAATAATTTATATTATTTTTAAGCAAAACCCTACTTATTTTCCTATGGACCCAATAAGTTACAAGGTTTTTAATCTAAAAACGGACAATCATTACCAGTTTTTTGCTTTTTCAAAACGGATGAAAACACTGGGGTACAAAAATACACCACCAACTTTTTCATATGCAATCTGTATGGACTAACTCAACACAACTCTGAGAGTCAAAACTCAATCAAGAAAAGTGTCTAGAGTTATATATCTCTCTATTGTTGTTAGAACGTTTACAGAACTGAATTTGTGAACCTAACTACAAGGAGAGTTCTTGGACAGTACCAAAAACCAATATCCAAAGATCAATCAAGTTTTATCCAACAAACAAGGTCGAACCTATCTACTATGATTGATCAACGCACAACCTGTGATATTTCAATTATAAAGATAAATAATATAATGCGGAAAAAGAAATAACATATACACCCAAAATTTTGTTAACGAGGAAACCGCAAATGCATAAAAACCACGGGACCTTGTCCAGATTGAACACCAAACTGTATTAAGCCGCTACAAACACTAGCCTACTACAAACTAACTTCAATCTGGAATGTAGTTGAGCCCGAAATCAGTCTCCCATTGATTCAGGTACAGTCGCGCTCCTTACGCCTCATGAATCCTAACTAGACTCTACGGAATTGATTCCCTTAGACGGTCTCACACCAACTAAGAGTTGCTTCAACTCAATAAAAGACTTTAAACCAAATTTGCCTCCCACAGATTAAGCCTATGATTGATTTCCTGATTTACGATCTAAACGGCTGATCAGATGAAATGTTGGATCCAGGTGATGGAAATCGATAACAACTTGACAAAAGTATGGCTATCCTCAAAATCTGGGCTTATGCAACCCGAAATGCAGCCTAGATTATTATTCACCTCACAAGTATAAAACTTACGGAATCAACAAATTCTGAGACGAAGAGAACTTTGATGATTACTATCTATCTTGATCGTTGGAGCAAGCTCTACAAACAATCAAGATCAGGATACTCGAGTTATCAAGATAAAAGATAATTGGACCTGGCTTCACGAATCCTAATGAAGTCTTTGTAGTCGCTAAACCCTAAAAGGGTTTCTGGAGAGGACGACTCTAGATACAACTAGGATACACCAAAACGTAGTGTCAGGATTCGAAGATCCCAGTTGCCAAGAGTTTCCCTTATATAGACTTCAAAGCCTAGGTTGCTTTTGGTTTAAGCTAAGATAGCTTTGGAACCAAGCACACAATATCCACCGTTAGATGAAATCTTTGAATGTTATTCACATATATAAGATATACACTATGGTTAGGTAAACCGTAACCGAACCGTGTACAAAAACTAAGTTCAACATGGTTAGTCGAAACTAGCCGATTTGAACTTTAAAAGCTTAACACTCATTTTCATGTTCACTAAGACAATAATCCTTAGTCACAATCAAGTGATCAAATGAGTCTAGTATTAAAATTAGAGAATTAATCAAATGCGAATTACTTTATAGAAATAATTTAATTGTAATTGAATCATAATCGACATAGTTGGTAAATGTACAAGGTACAATTACTTGGATCGTTCGTGAGTCGGCTGAGTCACAGTACGCAGACTAGTTTGCAAACTTATAAGCAATAACCGAGTTCCGGAGTTAACATAACTTTTACAGTTCATGCACCGATTTGTGAACTTAGTCGCAACTCAAAGTTCCGGAGTTGACAAAACTTTTTCAGTTCATGTACCGGTTTGCAAACTTAAGACTTCTACCGGTTCCGGAGTTCACAGAAATTTTCAGTTCATGTACCGGTTTGGAAACTCAGCATCGTTGTTGTTGAAGAACCGATTCCAGCGATAACAACTTTCAAAATAAATATTCTCAATTTGTTGTTATAAAGAGACATAGTATTATTATCTTTTCTCTAAAGTTCAATTGTATATCACCTCTGAAGTAATACTACGGTGATATTTTTTCCCCCTTAATCAATACTTACATCTTTTAATAATAGGTAAACCTATTGCTTAAACGATTCATTCCCCCTTACATAATGATCCGTAAACCATATGCATGTAATATGAAACTACTAAATAATTCCTCTCCTTTTTGTCAATAAAATTAACAAAGGTACGAAAATCGTGGGATCATGATGAAAACAACCAAAAGATATCTCAGGTTTAAGGACTATGGAGATACTACATAATAACATAGTTAAAATGCAACTCCTCATATCAACTTATTCAGATGATTTCACATAGTAATAAATACTTAGCGCTCATCCAAGGAGATTAAAAAGATACAAGCATCCCCTTTATAATTCCACAGCCACACTCCCCACAAAGATATAGCAATTAAGCACAAGTTCATTTAAAAACTCTCCCCCATAAAATGTCATTCCCAAGAGAACAACATGAGTGACCTTACTTTTGTGAAAAAGAAGGATTTTGGTGGACATTAACAAATCACAGGGATTTGTATCCATAGTATCGACATAAATTAATCTCAAGGCCAGTTACAAACAATGAGACAATTTTACTCGATTTTACTCAACATAAGAGAATCTTACGGAGTGTGTCAAGCAGCAAAACACAAAAGTATGATCACAAAGAGATCAATACTACGATAAAAAATCTCAAAGAGTTTGTTCTATTTTCCGTTTATAAAAACATAATAGATTTAACTTCTAAGCATATATGAAACATTAGCTAATTCATGAGAGCGTAAAAGCACAAATATTCCATAAGATTTTTGCAACAATTAAACCAATAATGATTACATACTGCAAGTTCATCTTCTAACACCTCTTGAATTTAAACAAATAAATCTAAAAACATGAAAGATGAAAAACGTTGAAAATAGCTATGTGTAATCACAATCTTTGCTATACCAAACCCTAGTTATGCTTCTCAAGAATAGAATCCTCAAAAGAAGTTTCCTAGTATTTTAAATCTTTGAAGAATTCTTTATTGTCTCCATACTCCTTATCAATAACTGGAATATGAACATATAGTTCATGAATAAAGGAGTATGCTTCTGCAAACCTGGTAGGCTATTGATTGACAAGCGCTTGAGGTTTGAGAGATCTCTGTAAAAACTTCTTCAGTCCCAACACTCCCTTCTTGGTTTTCTTAAGTCCTCAAAGAAGATTTTCAAACCTTTTCTGATTAGAATGGTCCGATCTAGGTTTCTTCTTATTCTTCCTTTTCCTCATAAGAAACGAGATAACAGGAAGAGACATCTCCTTCTCCTTTTTAGTTGGATCGGAATCAACAACATTGGAGCATAGGCTTCATGAGAAGATGTTATGCTTGGAGCCTTCATAATTCTTGAGAATAAAATGGATTTGTGAGACACAAATATATGGCTCAACAGGAAAACCTTCTTGTGAAAGAAATATGAATCCTTAAGAAGATGACGTTTATTACGCAGGATTTCAGAACTTATAAGGGTTCACGCACTGGAATATACAAAACCTAAAATGGAGTAAAAATGTCATTTTTATCCTTTTTAAGTTTATCAGATCAATTTTTTTAAATACAATTAGAGGGTGGAGACCCAAGTAATAATATTTATTTTTATCTTGATCCAGAAGCCATGATGTGCATAGATCTTATCTCTTTCAAGGGCGCATGAGATAAGACGCATATTTCAACATTGTGTTGAGGTGAGCATTAGATTGCTCACCACCAGATTCCTGCACGGAATTTACAATATCCTTCAAAATGGAACGTTTAGTCCGGACTTTTCTATTTGTTTGAGATCTTTCCTTATCCTTTGAATTAAGCGATCTCTTAGTAGATGAAGAGTTAACTTTGTGTACCTCAGGATTGGACTTTTGAACTAGTTTAAGCGCCTATCCCAACCGACTAGACCTTCGTTGCAGTTTGTTGACATACCTTAGTTTATGTTTGTATTTGAAACATTGTATGAGTTTGTGACCTTTATGGGTACAATAAGGACAAATCGAATTGGAGATTGTTTCAGGAACAACTTTAGAGGCTACATACAGGGTACCTGAAACATTATCAGAATTCTCATTAGTATATGATAAATCCATAACGCTCTCCAATGATTTTGATGAAGAATCATCAATTAAACTATCAAGATTGATATGAGTATTGTTACAATTATCAAAATTGACAATTTAACCCAAGAGTGCTACACTTGAATTTTCTTCCTCTTCGGAAATGTAATGATCAGAGTATCATCAAGTGTCGCAGCCAAACTCTTGTTGCCAGTGTATTTTTTTCGATTTGGACATTCATTGGCAAAGTGATTGAATCCTTTACACTTGAAGCATTGTGGCATATCCTCGTCGTCAGTGTCGTTGGAATCTCAGTTTTTAGCAGAAATACGATTATGTGGCTTAGCTGACATTGGAGGTTTGTCTCTGGAGAATCGTTTATTTCTCTTCCTAAGAAATTCTCTAAACTGTCTTATGATCAGAGAAACTAAGTTATCAAGATCTTCATCTGAAAAGTCAGGATCGACAAGCTCTTCTCCATAGTTGTCAACACTTTCACTTTTTAGGGTTTTAGTGTTTTTCAGTGCGTTGAACGCAATATCCTTTTCGGTTTTGGATTGCAGTTCATGATCAAAGATCTTCAACTTCCCAACAAGAGTGTTCCTGGAAAGTGTATCAAGGTTATTTCCTTCTATGACGGCATGTTTCTTAGCCTCGTATTTTGCTGGTAAATATCAGAGAGTTTTCATCACAATGTCCTTTTGGGAGATAGTCTTCCCTAATGCAAAGCAAACATTAACAATACTAGACACCTTTTGATTAAATTCTTCAAACGAATCCTCATCAGACATATAGAGGTTTTCCCAGTCAGAAGTTAGGTTTTGAAGCCTAGCATCTTTCTCTGAGGCATCTCCTTCAAATACGATTTCTAAGATATGCCAAGCATCTTTAGACTTAGTGCATAAGGTCACATGGTGTTGAAGATCTGGGCTTATGGCATGGATAATAGCATTTAACCCGTCTGAATTATGCTTTGCAGCACTTATCTCGGTTTTACTATATTGTATCAATGGCTTTACAATAGTAGCTCCGTCTACAACAACTGTTGGTGCATTGTATCCAATAACTACAATTTTCCATGCCTCAAAGTCACGGGCTTGTAGAAAGGAACGCATAGCGATTTTCCACCATAAGTAATTTGAGTCATCAAACACTGGCGGTACGTTTATTGAGATTGCACTCATGTCCATATAGTCAGACTGCTTCAAACACAAACTTATTAGGTCTTAATGTGTTTTCCTTCTCTGATACCAATTGAAAACACTGGGGGTACCAAAATACACCACCAACTTTTTCGTAGACAATCTATATGGACTAACTCAACACAACTCCGAGAGTCAAAAATCAATCAAGGAAAGTGTCTAGAGTTATATCTGTCTATTTTTTGTTGTTAGAACATTTACAGAACTGAATCCGTGAACCTAACTACAAAGAGATTTCTTGGACGGTACCAAAGACCAATATCCAAGGATCAATCAAGTCTTATCCAAAAAATAAGGTTGGACCTATCTACTGTGATTGATCAACGCACAACCTGTGATATTTCAATTATAAAAATAAACAATATAATGCGAAAAAAGAAATAACTCAGACATCTAAAATTTTGTTAACGAGAAAACCGCAAATGCAGAAAAACCCAGGACCTTGTCCAGATATAACACCAAATTGTATTAAGACGCTACAGACACTAACCTACTACCACTTAATTTCGGTTTGGAATGTAGTTGAGCCCGAACTCAGTCTCCCACTGATTCAGGTACAGTCGCATTCCTTAGGCCTCTTGAATCCCAGCAGGACTCTGCGCAATTGATTCCCTTAGATGGTCTCACACCAACTAAGAGTTGCTTAAACTCAATTGAAGATTTTATACCAAATCTGCCCTCCCACAGATTAAGCCTATGATTTATTTCCTGATTTACGATCTAAACGGCTGATCATATCAAACGATAGATCCAGGTGATGGAAATCAATAGCAACTTGACAATAGTCTGGCTATCCTCAAAATCCGGACTTATGCAACCCGAAGTGCATCCTGGATTATTATTCACCTCACAAGTATAAAACTTGTTATTTGCGGGTAAAACCGGCTCGCAGGTTTTCTGGTAAAAAAGTGGTGGAGGAGGCAAGTGCTCGCTGGAGCAGGTGCTCGGAGTTGTGAATCGTCTGAACCTTTAAACAAATGTACTGCACGGGAGTACTTTAAGTTCGAGAGACTAATCTGTAGGACCCTGGCCTAAACCAATACAATGGCCGTTCCAGGTTCAATTCGGTCACAAGAGGAGGTGAAGGGTCAGTCTGTAGGGAGGGAGGCTGAGATTGTATGGAGATCAATGGAGATTGATCTATAAGTGATGTGATGTGTTGAACTACTGTAAAGATGATTCTCTGTGTAGACGATAAAAATATTCTGAAAGTGTTTGATAAGACGGTGATGAGTCTTAGTTACTGTTCGTTATCAGATTATAGGTTCGGAAACCTATTTATAGCAGCACATCAATCTCCTGTAAGTGGTGACAGTTAAAGGTAGTAGAAGAAAGGGGAAGTGGGAGATCGTGTAAAAACCATTTCCATTTTGTGCGGAAGACTGGGTTGATCGACCATCCACCATTCCATTTACTACTTAACTGTTAGCACGACTTACCACAACTCTCATCGTGGATGTACCTCACATCGTACATGTTGTAGGCCGCCATACCAAAACCCTAGTGATATCCCCCCATGTGACATGACTGAAACAGCCACATACAGACCATGGATGTTAAATTAGGTCACTGATGACCATGACGTATCATTATGTTGGTTGAAGTAGTAATGATAATCGAATGAGACTTAGTGATGGTTTTATGAGATTGCTGGATCGATCACAAACCATTATGTTGGTGTTTAGCACTTTTGAAAATAATCATTGTTGAATGATCATAAAAGATCTTTCTCGATCCATGTGTCATGAGTCAGTCGAATGACGAGAGATTATAATATTAAAATAATGGTTGATAGACGGATCAAATATTGGTTGATAAACCAATAAAATACTGATAGCTGGACCAGTGTTAAATTCTCAAATATTGATAGCTGGATCAACATGAGAAATATTGTAACTCGCATATTGATAGCTGAGTCAATATGAGGAATATTGCTCTGAACAATTAAATATTGATAGTTGAATCGATATTGGTAGTTCTGAACCCTGTTGGCCGTGACCCATCTCTAGCTGCAATTAGGGTTTTGCCAGATGGAGTATTGATAATTAGAGCAAGTATTGCTAGTTAGCAGGGCAAATACTGTTAGATCCATAAATAATTGGTAGCAAGACCAAATAAATATTAATTAAAATATTGACCGAATTAATCAATTAATTAAAATATTGATTGCTGAATCAATGTTTAAATATTGGTATTTGAACGTGTTCAGAATTATGCTAAACAGAGCATTTAGTTCAAAACCCTGACTATGATCAGTGGATGATCAATGGATGCTGGTCTGAGAGTCAACCAGTGGATGAGAAGGGGACCACCTCTACTAGTAATGGACCGACCATACAGTACTTTGAATGCTTGACTGAGCATTTACCAAACTCCTTTGCAGAGTTGGTGAAAGGATGGTTAATTGTTGTTTAATCATTATTAAATTATGCTTGACTGAGCAATAGGTAGTAGAACCTAGTCATGGAGAGATGAGGGACCGACCAAGAGGTGTAAAACCGTCCCTTGGTAGTCGTGGGACCATCTGAAGGTGAGTGGATCATCATTCCCAGTTGCATGAAGGAGTTTGAACCAAATATGGACTCTGGATGATTAATTAGGTCAAAAAATCATCAAGAGAGGTGGGACCAGCTTCAGCAAGCCGAAGGGACGTCCATGATAGGTCATGGTGGCGTACCCGTGTTGCCATGCTCTTCACGGACCAATCCTGAGGATTTTGGTATTTTATGATGGTCTATCGAGCATTATTTCATCCTTGAAAAAACGGGGGTCTAACAACCACACCCAATATTTCGGTTAGCAATCTGTATGGATAAACTCCTATATACTTTCAAGAGAATCAACTAGACAGTTAGACTCAATCTTAAGAAAAGTATATCAAAGAGTTTATATCTCAATTTCTCAATTCAATCCGCAATCAAACAAATAAGAATTTTCGAGCCCGATTGAATAAGAGAAATAACTTGAACGGTACCAAAGACCAATGTTCAAGTGTCAGTCAATTCGATCAACAACTTAAAGGCTGGATTCAAGAACTGATTGATCTTAATGCACAACCTGTGATATTTCTATTATATAACAAAATATAATGCGGAAAAGAAATAACACGGAGACCAGAAATTTTGTTAACGAGGAAACCGCAAATGCAGAAAAACCACGGGACCTAGTCCAGATTTGAACACAACGCTTTATTAAGCCGCTACAGACACTAGCCTACTACCAAGCTAACTTCGGACTGGAATGCAATTGAGCCATAATCAATCTCACATTGATCAAGGTACAGTTGCGCTCCTTATGTCTCTGAACCCCAGCAGGATTCTACGCACTTGATTCCCTTAGCTGATCTCACCCACAACTAAGAGTTGCTACGACCCGAAGTCGAAGACTAAACAAATCTATCTCACACAGAAAAGTCTATTGTATAGATAAATATGTCTTCCACGGATAAACCAATGAGTTTTGTTCTGTCTTTTGATAAATCAAGGTGAACAGGAACCAATTGATAAACCAGACTTATATTCCCGAAGAACAGCCTAGTATTATCAATCACCTCACAATAATCTTAATCGATTAACGAAATAAGATATTGTGGAATCACAAACGATGAGACGAAGATGTTTGTGACTACTTTTTAATCTTGCCTATCGGATAACAAATCTCGAGCAAATCTTAAAGAAGATAGTACTCAATCACGATAGAAAACATCAAGATCAGAACACGCTACAGAGAAAATAGTTGTGTCTGGCTTCACAATCCCAATGAAGTCTTCAAGTCGTTAACCTACAGGGTTTTGTGAAAAACCTAAGGTTAAAGGAGAATCGACTCTAGTCGCAACTAGTATCACACAGGAGGTGTGGGGATTAGGTTTCCAAGTTGCTAGAGTTCTCCTTTATATGGTCTTCAAATCAAGGTTTGCAATCTAAGTTACCTTGGTAACAAAGCATTCAATATTCACCGTTAGATGAAAACCTGATTAGATTCAAGCTAATATCTTTAAACCGTTAGATCGAACTTAACTTGTTATACACAAATGAAATGTACCATCATTTAGATAAAGGTAACCTTACCTAAACGTGTTCACTTAGTTGGTTCAACAATAGTTAACCAATGGTTTGCCATATGAGCACTTTCATATCAACCTTATTCATCTTTATCATAACTAGTTCAAATGACTCAAATGAAACTAGTTAGAGAGTTGTTCAATTGGTTATATTCTCATAGAAGTATACAAGACACAATTGAAGCAAAATCGATTTTGATTCACTCGAATCATTTCATGAACATTATAGCCACGGTTTGCAAAAGATTGCATTCCTTATTATATAAACGTATTAGTTCATGAACAACCCGATTTTAGAACATAACCTACTTAAGTATGCAAATGGGTACGCATACCTAAGTAGCCGGAATGAGTTTGGTTACGCCAGTACGCATACGGGTACGCATACCACTTACACTTCCAAACTCCAGCAGAAATTCATGGGACTTGGACTTCCGCTAGTACGCGTACGGGTACGCATACTTAGTTCCCGGACTTTCAACAACCAACCATTACGCGTATGGGTACGCATACCATGGTTCCCGGTTTTGGATACACAAATGTGATTACACACTATGTTTATATCCAATCATGGTTACATGTTCTAAACCCTTATTTCAATCATTGAAACATTCTTTGAAGACGACAATGGCTGTCACACACAAACTATTAGCTTCAAAGAAATTTTCAAGTGATCGAATGATCAATACGAAATATTCCGAGTCTACATCAAATGACTGTCTCACACAAATCATGTAAGATGTTACAAGGCGATTTTTACATGATCATCTTTTGACTTTGTTGATGGTGGTTTTTAGTTCAGGGCTAAAGTTGAAAAACCCTATATTTAATGCGCCGTCTGCAAAAGGATTAAGCCATTTAAAAGTAATGAGCGCCCGGGCCTCTCTACTCACACATGTATTGAGCAATTCAGTATATTTATTCAGAATGGTGCATATAGCAACAATCCCAAACATTCTGTAAAACTCTCGCCCGCATTACTCATTAGTGTATGGTTTATTGAGTGTTTTACTATGCTATGTTCCCCAGCTGAACCCTTAGTATTGGTATGACATGAAAATTAGTGTTCAATCGCAGCTGAGTAGCATGAATTTCCCGAAATATCAAAATTAAGGTCTGCATGAAAATGCTCAATCAGAAGACGCGCTAACTGTTCTTTGAGAATAAAAAGAATTTTGTGTCAACACAAAGAATTTGTTAAATTTGCTCAATTTTGTGATAACTCACAAGATTCAAGTTTTCGGCCTAATTAATTTGCAAACATTAGGTCTTTTGCGCCTTGTGCAAATATCTCGAACCCTATTGGTCGAGGCCAAACCTAGGTAAACTAGGAAACTGATCTTCCACAGAGCTAGTGGGAGCAAAGTCCTACCAGAAAACAAGAAACAGAAGAGGAACTGTGCAAATAGGAGCAATGACAAAAGAGGCGCGGCCACGCCACATAGCCGGCTAATTCGCTCCAATGGGATCCACCTGTGGCCGTTGGCCACGCTCCATCTTTCTCTTGCCGTCCCCTTCTCCCATCAACCAATCAAATCGCTCAAAACCCGCCACACACACTTTTAATAAAGATTGGAAGTTGGTGGGTCGATGCGCCTAATTCCATTAGGAATCTAATCTAGGCGGCGCAAGCCAGTCTCCAAAAAATAATCACGGCCGTAAGATTTGGCCACTTGATTTATTAAGTTTAGCCGCTCCCCAACACGCCCAAATAGGCATCGCCATGCCACCACAAACAGCGTGCCAACACCGTTGCTGCATTCTGCGCCCAAGTATTGGGATCGTCTACAAACCATCCCAAACCACGCCTGGTAATCATCATAGGCGCCATGCCAATTGGTTAGCCAACCTTCCAAATCACGCCAGTATGCCAATTGGCAGGCCATGCCATTCCGCGACAGCAATATGCCAATAGCTTTGGTCAAACCAAAGGGAAACCCTATTTTTCTAGTCATGGCCCAATTATGCCACTCTGGGCCCACAACATGCCACAAGCCATGTAGGACCCAGGAGACCCTAAAGAATAGCGCCCGCGCCATATTATGATTACCCATGATCGTCCATGGACATGCCCACGTTATGGCCTTGCCATGCTATCTTTGATCAAAACGGCCAAGGCAGTATTTTCCAAGATGCCGCCGTGCCACGCCACCTAGTCGCGCGCGCCAGTTAGGGTTTTGATATTCCAAACCCTAATTTGGCCAGGGCCATTACGCCGCCCCATGCCAAATAGCTTCACCTAGGAATTAAGTTCGATGTGGCAACTAGAGCTAATATCATTAAGCCATATTTGGATCCAACACCAATATGCCAAGATGTAGCAGGTGCCACTTTGACCGCTACGCCATTGGCATGCGCCACCTTGCCACTACGCCATTGGCAGGCATCGCCTCGCCACTTAACCATTAACATGCGCCATATTACCACTGTGCCACTAACAGGTGTCACATTGCCATTATGCCACTAACAGGCGCTACATTTCCATTGTGCCACTAACAGGCGCCACATTTCCATTGTGCCACTAACAGGCGCCACATTGCCACTGTACAGGCGCCACTATGCCATTATGCTGCCTAGCTTGCGTGCGATTGGTCAGAATAACTAGGTCTTGCATATTAGACCCACTCAGTAACTTGTTTCACATTTTTCCACGAAACACTCGAGACATCAAACATGTCACAAACTGGGGGATACTCATCAGGGTATTGGTCTGGCGGTTTACAGCGTGCGGCGTGCAACGCGCCCATTACAAGAAAGTGTCGGGAAGGAGCGGACGGTTAAATAGCAGTAAGAGGATAGTGGGTGTAAGGCTGACCAGTTTCCCCTCACAATGGGAACGTGATGGTAAACTTCTTCTACATAACCCCACTTCTCCACTACTTAACTGTCTCCACTTCCTACAAGATCAAGGGTGCTCAATGACTTGTATAAATAGGTTTTCAACCTATTTCGACGAACAACACTGTTTTGGTTATCAACACAAGTATCCAGAAAAAATACCAAGAACTGATAGCTTACATTCTGCAAGCCAGTTCCATATTTTGTTACAAGTCATAAAACAGCCACACCCTCAAAATTCAATATTCCGATCTCAACACCTTCTTCGCTTCCCTCCCTAAGATCAACCCTTCTCCTTCACTTTGTGACCGAAGCAAGGATGGAACGGCCATTTCTTGGTTTAGGCCAGAATTGTACAGATTGATCTCTCGAATCTAAATTATTCCCGTGCGGTGCATTTGTTTAGGGTTTAGATTCGTTTCTCGACGGCACACCCAAATTTACCAAAACCAGCAGAATCAGTTTTTACCCAAAAATAGACTTTCGTCAAGAATAAAAGATGAACTTGGTTAAAGCGAAAGCTTACCAACACATATTTCGAGAAATAGATAAGCGAGATAAACTCGACTCGAAAAACCAAATGTGTATAATTGAAGTCTATATAGCAATACAACTTTTTGTCTCAAATAGGGGATAGAGTAGATAGACTTTTGAGTGATAGATGAGTTCAAGTCTCCACATACCTTTTGTTGATGAAGTTCCACAAGTTCCCTTGAGTAGTTCTTCGTTTTCATTCGATGAACGCCGTGAAGTCTAAAGCTCAACTACACTTACTATCCTAATCCGAGACTTAGCTATAAGTAGACTAGAAATCAAGACTTATAGTTTTGGAAATTAAACTTGACAAACAAGCTTGAGATAGCAACGCTTGCGAGTTCGACCGAGCAGTGCTCTAACAATCCTTGTATGAAGAATTTGAGTTTAACTGAAACTCTTAATAGTGGTAGAAGAACCACTATTAAATATATTAAAATAATATTATTTTAATATATCTCATGGTGGTAGGAGGACAAGTCATAGTTGCGGGACCACTTGCTTTGCAAACCACATGGTTCATGGAAAAATATGGAAGTTTCATGAGTTTTGATCGAAAGAGGAATTATTAAAAGAGTAAAATCCTAATAATAATAATAATAATAATATTATAACAAAATAAGGAAAAAGGGGGAGGGTCGGCTCGCCGTGTGGGCCACCCTCATGTTTTATTATTATTATTTTATCTCTTCCCTTTCCTTCTTTAATCAGACTTCCAATCCTAGTTCTTCCACGAATGCTCCTTTGAGCATTATCACTAAATACACCCGTGCCTCTTGCTCGTGGCTTACTCGGGGTGCCCCAAATGCCCGAAAGGTAAATATCCATTACTTTCCATGGAATTCGACTGAGAAAAGCCATGGATCCTGAGTAGATGAATATTTAGGGTTTAATCAGTACATAATTTCTAGGAATTCAATCCGATGAATACTGCGACTAGATTTAATTAATCCATTGCTCTATACTAGCATACAATATGTCTAGGAGCATTCAGATATGATGTGATCAGCATCATATATTATTTTGGGTTAATTCAGACACCAGGAATGAATTCCGAATACAAATAAAATGTGCTGAATCTTTCAGCTTTTAATGATGAAATGCATGGAATATTAAAGGGGGATTTTGTGTTTCCCCCTCAAAATAAATAGGTATTTTACAATACCCCCTTTTAAAATCGATAATAGGTGAAACCCCCTATAACCTGGATGTGTTGTGACTGCCCAGTTAACTGACTCATCATTGGGTACACATGGTAAAAATTAATTTCTTTTTACGTAAACTTCCCAAAATACCCCTCAGACGTGTTATACTCTCCACCCGTTTCAAATGCCATCGTTCTTTCTCTTCTTTCGGAAAGAGGTACAAAATTCTGTTATTATGGTCGTCATTAAACCTGCAACTTCTTAGGTTCTAGATTTAAACCCAAACTTGTAAACCGATTCGAACAGTGGTGAGTTATTTCAAACATCATTTGATTCAAATCCAATTGGGCAAGAGAATATTAAAAAAATGATAAGTTTTTTGAAGAACAAACAAGGAAAATATTGAAATTGTCTTCACCTTCAAAATTATCGTTCACTAAGAAATTAATGGATTTTGTAATTGGCCAAATCTAAAGAGTTGTATAGGAGAAGAGAACTCCATTACGGTTGGATATGTATTAAGAAGGATACACAAGTGAATGTATGGTGTTGATTTTGTTGATAAATGGAAGAAATTGATGAGTGTTTATGAATTCTGGTAGAATAGTGAGTCATGGGTTGTCATCGTATTCGAGTTTGCAGGGAATCAGAGAGCTATAAAAGTGAACTTGGTATACAAAAAAATCACCGGCGAAATGCACAAAAATTGTTCGAGAAAAGTCTTCAACCAGCACTAGCTTCCTGAACCTTCGTGCCAACACCAGCAGGACTTTCGGTTTTCATATTTGAATATTTAATCACTAAGACACTAATCATACGTGCCGAATCAACCCACGCACTCATCAACCATCAACAAGATTTCTAAGTTTGTTCTTCTTCAAATGTTGATTTTAAAATTAGCAGAATTAAGTCGTGAATGAACAGGTTCAAAAGGTATTATGAAGGGTTAAGAAGTTTGGTTCCACAGAGAAAATAGGAAAATCAAAAACTTTCAGAAGCTTTTAATGGTGGATATGCTCCAAACAGAAGCTTTTATGTGAAAGAAGAAGAAGAAGATTTATGTGTTAGGGTGACCGTTCAATTAGTTGTACTATCTTTTATTATCAGTCATTGGATTTGCAAAAGGTTTAGCTATTCGTAATGCACATGTGCATTTGGCACGAGTACTGACAGTTTTCAAGGGTAGTATGGGAAGTTCAGTATTTATTGTTTAATTATTACACTCATGTGTACTGCACGTGCTGACTTAACTGGGGAGTCACGGCACTTCCAAGTCACAGAGGGTTTCACCTATTATGGGTTTAAAAAGGGAGTATTGCAAAATAGCTATTTATTTTGAGGGGGAAACACAAAATCCCCCAATATTAAAAGTTCTGCCTCAAAAACCCTAATATTATTATTATACGTTATTACTGCCATTGATATTACAGAACTGCGATTCACCCCTTGTGAAGATACAAATTTCTTATGATTCGATACTGATCAAAGATACATGATTTCCGATGTGATTTTACGAATATAACCTTCGTCAAAAATCCACCATTAACACTTGCAGAATCAACAAAGTCTGAGACGAAGAGAACTTTGATGATTACTATTTATCTTGATCGTTAGAGCAAGCTCTATAAAAAATCAAGATCAGGATACTCGAGTTATCAAGATAAAAGATAACTGGACCTGGCTTCATGAATCCCAATGAAGTCTTAGCAGTCGATAAACCCTAAAAGGGTTTCTGGAGAGGACGACTCTAGATACAACTAGGACACACCAAAAAGTAGTGTCAGGATTCAAAGATCCCAGTTGCCAAGATTTCCCCTTATATAGACTTCAAAGCCTAGGTTGCTTTAGGTTTAAGCTAAGATAGCTTTGAAACCAAGCAAACAATACCCACCATTAGATGAAAGCTTTGAATATTATTCACATATACAAGATATACACTCTGGTTAGGTAAACCGGTGAAAAAGTGGGGGTACAATCAACCTCACCCAATAATTCGCTTTGCAATCTGTATGGACTAACTCCAATATAATTTTAAGAGAATCAACTAGACAGTCAGACTCAATCTTAATAAAAATTATATCAAAGAGTTATATCTCAATTCCTCAATTCAATCCTTACTCAAGCAAATAGAAATCTGCGAGTCTGATTGAATACAAAAGAAATTAACTTGAACGGTACCAAAGATCAATGTTTAAGTATCAACCAATTTCAATCAACAACCAAAGGTCGGATTTCCCAATTGATTGATTCAACGCACAACCTGTGATATTTCAATTATATAACAAAATATAATGCGGAAAAGAAATAACACAGACACCAGAAGTTTTATTAACGAGGAAACCGTAAATGCAGAAAACCCCGGGACCTAGTCCAGATTGAACACACACTGTGTTAAGCCGCTACAGACACTAGCCTACTACAAACTAACTTTGGTCTAGGCTGTAGTTGAACCCCAATCAATCTCACACTGATCCAAGGTACAGTTGCGCTCCTTACGTCTCTGATCCCAGCAGGATACTACGCACTTGATTCCCTTAGCTGATCTCACCCACAGCTAAGAGTTGCTACGACCCAAAGTCGAAGACTTTAATAAACAAATCTGTCTTACACAGAAAAGTCTACATGAATAGATAAATCTGTCCCCCAAAGAAATACCTACGAGTTTTGTTCCTTCTTTTGATAAATCAAGGTGAACAGGAACCAATCGATAACCCGGACTTATATTCCTGAAGAACATACTAGAATTATCAATCACCTCACAATAATCGAAATCGTATGGTGGCGAAACTAGATATTGTGGAATCACAAACGATAGGACGAAGATGTTTGTGATTACTTTTATCTTTCCTATCGTAGAAATTAATCTCGAGTCAATTATTTCAATTGTACTCAATACGATAGAATCGGGAAAGATCAGATCACGCAACTACAGAGAAAATCGTTGGGTCTGGATTCACAATCCCAATGAACTCTTCAAGTCGTTAACCCACAGGGTCTCGGTAGAAACCTAAGGTTAAAGGATAATCGACTCTAGCTTATACAACAAGTATCATACATGAGGTGTGGGGATTACCTTTCTCAGTTGCTAGAGTTCTCCTTTATATTGTCTCCAAATCACGGTTTGCAATCAAAATTACCTTGGTAACAAAGCATTCAATATTCATCGTTAGATGAAAACCTGATTAGATTCAAGCTAATATATTTCAACCGTTAGATCGAACTTAGCTTGTTATACACAAATGAAGTATACGTCATTTAGGTTTGTGTAACCGTATCTAAACGTGTACAAGTCGTTGGTTCAACAGTAGTTAACCAAATGGTTAGCCATATGAGCACTTTCATATCAACCTTATTCATCTTCACTATAACTAGTTCAAATGACTCAAATGAACTAGTTCAAGAGTTGTTCAATTGCTTAGATCTCATAGAAGTATACAAGACACAATCGAAGCAAAATTGGGTTTGATTCACTCGAATCGATTCATGAATTTATAGCCACGGTTTGCAAATATGCATTCCTTAGTTTATATAAATTTAAGTCCACGAATAAACCAATTTTAGAAAGTAACACACTTAAGTATGCGTACTTAAGTAATCGGATTTGAGTTTGGTTTTGTTTTCAAACTCAGCAGAAATTCACGGACGTGAACTTTCCGCCAGTATGCGTACAGGTACGCGTACTTAGGTAACTGGATGAGTTGGTTTTGGTTTCCAAACTCAGCAGAAATTTACGAACGTGAACTTCTGCCAGTATGCGTACGAGTACGGGTACGCATACTTACCCAGTCTCCATCAACCATTTTGTATACACACAAGTATGCATACATTTGGTTCCCAGTTTTGGACTTATACACTAATGTGCGAACACACTATATATGCTTATATCCAAAGATGGTTACATATTCTAAACTCTTTATTTCAATCATTGAAACATTCTTAGAGGATGTTATATATAGAGGTTAGTCACGCTCTATTTTTCATCAAAGCAATTTTCATGAGATTGAAACAATCAACATGACTTTCATCAAGAGTATAAATGAACTTGGCCAAAGCGAAAGCTTACCAACACATATTTCGAGAGCGAGATAATATCGTCTTGAAATAGCAAATGTGTATAATCGAAGTCTATATAGTAATACGACTTTTGTCTCAAGATAGGAGATAGAGTAGATAGACTTTTTGAGTGATAGATAAGTTCAAGTCTCCACATACCTTTTAGGCGATGAAGTTCCACCAGTTCCTTGAGTAGTTCTTCATCTTTGTATGATGAACGCCATGGAGTCTAGAGCTCAACTACACTTTCTATCCTAGTCCGAGACTTAGCTATAAGTAGACCAGAAATCAAGAATTATAGTTTTGGCAACTAAACTTGACAACAAGCTTGAGATAACAACGCTTGCGAGTTCGACCGAGCAGTGCTCTAACAACCGGGACCAAACCGTGTACAAAAACTATGTTCAACATGGTTATCCGAAACTAGCCGATTCGAACTTTAAAAGCTTAACACTCATTTTCATGTTCACTAAGACATTAATCTTGAGTCACAATCATGTGATCAAATGAGTCTAGTATTAAAATTAGAGAATTAATCAAATGCGAATTACTTTATAGAAATAATTTAATTGCAATTGAATCATAATCGACATAGTTGGTAAATGTACAAGGTATAATTACTTGGATCGTTCGTGAGTCGGATGAGTCATGGTACGCGGACCAGTTTGCAAACTTATAAGCAATAACCGAGTTCCGGAGTTAACAGAACTTTTACAGTTCACGCACCGGTTTGCAAACTTAGGTGCAACTCAAAGTTCCGGAGTTGACAGAAATTTTTCAGTTTACGTACCGGTTTGCAAACTTAAGACTTTTACCGGTTCTGGAGTTCACAAAACTTTTTCTGTTCACATACCGTTTTGGGTACTAACTTGTTCTAGAACATAGAACTGTATTAGCTCGCATACCTGTTTGATTATTTTGACCCGGTTTCCTTACCACAGTTCCAAAATGGTTTGCATACGAATATGCATACCTATCCAGATCACGAAACAAACAGATTTTTCCATGACGTACATATGAATATGCATACCACACAAATCTGAAAGTCGATATATATCTACTCTGCTACATGTATAAGTACATGTAATATGATTTCAGGCATATAACAGTTTTCTCAGTTTGTAAGACTGATAACACTATCTTTTATCCGAATATAGTAGTTCTATATTTCTCTAAATCAATTCGAAACATTCCTGAATAACATCAATGATACATATCACTGTTCCAGGCTATTTTCGAATGATAAACTTGAATCATGATTTGGTTCCGAACAATAAATTGTTCTCCACCAATATTTGATCAAGTATGAACAAATGTTCATTAAGCTTAGTCATTATATTTCAAGAAATTCATAAACTAAATAATTAGTTCTTGACTCGAAATTCTTGTCTATGCATGCTAGTCTAATTAGTTATGCAACAATTGTCTCAAGGATAGAAAGGTGAATATAACTTGAAAAATAGGTGGTTCAGTCTTCACTTACCTTTTGTTGATGAAGTTCTCCAAAAGCTTCGGTTGATCTTCGCCTTTAAATGGTAGAACGCAAATGATGACTATTTCGTTTCTCAGCTACCTTTATCCTAGACCGAGACTTAACTAATTGTAGGCTAGAAATAAAGATATATTTTTGACAACTAAATTTGACAACAAGCTTGATATAGCAACACTTGTGAGTTCGACCGAGCAATGCTCTAACACTTCCCATAGGGATTCCCACACAATAGAGAACGAGAGAGGGAATGAGGGGATTAGGAAATGATTTTTAGAGTTGGGAAGAAGTTGGGAACCTCCATAAGACCCAATCTTATACTTAAAATATCCTAAATTTCTCTGTAACTCTCTTCCTAAAATTAATGGTGATTGCATGTTCATCGTTGTATCTATTGTTACACATTCATCGTTGGAGAGAAAATAAACTAGTTGAAGAAGACAAATAAGTTTAGTAGAAGAAGATGGTAAACCATTAAAAGAAAAAAGTAGACAAAATGTAGAAGATATTGTATATACAAACCTGATTGACTGAAAATATTACAATATGAACCCAAAGTCGATATTAATATGTACTTGCTGAAATTGGGATTTCCTGAATCAATATAAAATTTCATTGAAAGCCATCAGAAAATCTACCAATAGATATTGATATGTACTTGAAAATGAGAGTGTACTAGGTAAATCACCGCAATTTTTTTCGTTCGGCAACCTGTATGGACAAAACCTAATTCTCTTCCTCTTCCACATCAATATGTATAGACCAAAGGTCCGTGTACCTGATAGTGTAGAAGAGTTCTTGGATGATCTCAAAATTCAATATCCAAGATCAATTTAGTCGTATCCAAATTTAGAAGATCTGAATTCCAACAAGTATGAAACTTGCAATCTATCTTTCAAGATATAAATTCAACGAGAAAGAATCTTGTTTTTTTTATCTCAAATTATAAGAACTTAAACTATCTAGATTGATTCATGTACTACTTTGTTGTGATTTCACAATAACTAGATGAGCAAATGGGTAAAAGAAGAAGATAAATGGTGATAAACACCTCATGAATCGAAGATTCAAGCCAAAATATGTGCAATATGCGCAGCAAAATAGTTTATGTTTTCTTAATTTATGATTGCCCTCAAAAGAAGTTCTCTTATAGCTTATAATGACCAATAATTAACCCTAATTCTAAAGCAGTTGATGGAGGGCATGTGTCCTTAATCGAATGGACAATAACTACCAATGAAAGAAATGCTAACTACAATCAACTAACTATTAGCAACAGACCCTATGGAAGCTCTCACTGGTCACACTGTGACATTGCCTCTCCCTGAGAAAGATCCTTGTCCTCAAGGATGAACTTTGGATAGTGTGCTCGGATATTAGAGAGATCCTCCCATCTAGCATTTTCCGGTGAAGAATTGGTCCATTGAAGGAGAAGCTGTCTGACCAACCTTTTGCTTATGAGAATGGTTCTGGTGCGCAAGATCTTCTCAGGTAACATGATAATTTCCCCTTCATGGTCGACCACAGAGAGGTTGGGAGATGGGGTATGCTTAGGTCCAATATGTTGTTTGAGCTGGGATACATGAAATACTGGATGGATAGGTGCCGCAGAAGGTAACTGCAATTTGTAGACCCCCGGACCAACCTTCTGCAAAACTTGAAAAGGGCCATAAAATTTGGAGGAGAATTTGAAATTCTTGCGCAGAGACACAGAAGCCTGCAGTTTGAGATACGCCTTGTCTCCTATTCCAAAACATCTGTCCTTTCTTGACTAATCAGCATAGAACTTCATTCTGGCTTGAGCAGTATGCAATGACTCCTTGAGAATATCAAGTAGAGAATCCCCCTCCTTCAAATAAGCTTTCACTACATCAACTGAGGTAGTGGCAGAAGTAGGGAATGCAAGGTGAGGAGAAACATACCCATAAAGAGCCTGGAAGGGGGACATTTTCAAACTGGTATGAAAGCTGGTGTTGTACCACCATTCTGTAAGGGCTATCCATTGGCTCTATTTGCTTGGCTTGTGTCCAGTAAGACACCTTAAATAAGTCTCTAAGCAGGCATTGACCCTCTCAGTTTGGCCATCTGTTTGAGGATGATAAGCTGTGCTCAGATTGAGACTGGTGCCCAAAGCCTTAAAAAGATCTTGCCAAAAGTTGCTGGTGAATATTTTGTCTCTATCAGACACAATTGAGGAAGGCAAGCCATGTAACTTGAACACCTGGGTGAGGAAGGCATTGGAAACTAAGGCTGCTGTGTAGGGGTGTTGAAGTGCCAAGAAATGAGCATATTTGGTAAGTCTGTGCACAATGACAAGGATAACACTCTTCCTATTGCTGACAGGCAAGCCTTCAATGAAGTCCATAGTGATGTGCTTCCATGGCTGATCAGGGATGGGAAGAGGTTGAAGTAACCCTGCAGTAGTAGTGGTGTCACTCTTATTTCTCTGGCAGACATCACATTGAGAGACAAAAAGTACTATATCTTTGTGCATGCCCTTCCAATAAAAATGGGTTCTTGCTCTGACTGAAGTGGCTTGGATTCCAGAGTGTCCTCCAACTGCAGAAGCATGTAGTGATTCTAAGAGTGTTTGCCTCATATTTCCTCCAACTCCAATGTAGAGTTTGTTTTTGTATCTTAGGACACCTTGCTGATAATTCTAATGAGGGGCACTGAGAGGGTTGAGAAGAAGGCTAGAAATAAGCTGGCTAGCCTTTGAGTCATTGAGATAGCTGCTTTGAACATCTTGAACCCAAGATGGAGTAGAGAGTGCCAAGGCATTGGAATTAGAAACATCTGTAGGTATCCTTAAAAGAGCATCAACATCTATGTTCTCAGCTCCTTTCTTGTATTGAATATCATAATCAAAACCTAATAGTTTGATCAACCATTTTTGTTGCAAGGTGGTAGTAAGTTTCTTCTCCAAGAAGTACTTGAGGCTTTGATGGTCAGTCTTGATGGTGAACTTTGTGCCCTGAAGATAGTGTCTCCATCTTTGAACAACCATAACAATGGCAAGAAACTCCTTCTCATAAGTAGAAAGTGCTATAGCTCTTGGACCTAATGGTTTGCTGTAATAAGCAATTGGCATGCCATCTGGAAGTAAAACTGTTCCAATGCAAGATTCACTAGCATCACTTTCTACCACAAATGGTTTCGTGAAATCAGGGAGGGCCAACACAGGAGTATGCTCATGGCAGTCTTGAGCTTCTCAAAGGCAAAAGTAGCAGCAGGACTACAATGGAAAGAATTCTTCTTGAGAAGGTCAGTCAGAGGATTGCATATTGGACCATATCCCTGGACAAACTTCCTATAATATCCTTTGAGGCCAAGAAAACCTCTCAGGTCTTTAATAGTCTTTGGAAGTGACCAATTAAGCATGCAATCAATCTTGTTAGGATCAGCACTAACCCCTTCAGATGTGATGATGTGACCAAGTACTCCAAAGAACATTGGCCAAAACTGCATTTGGATAGCTTAGCAAATAGCTAATGTTGTCTGAGGGTAGAGAACACAATCCAAAGATGTTCCAAGTGCTCAGACATAGTTTTGTTGTAGATGAGGATATCATCAAAAAAGACCAAAACAAACTTCCTCAAAAATGGCTTGAAAATGTCATTCATTAATGCCTGAAATGAAGCAGGGGCATTAGTAAGACCAAATGGCATTACTTTAAATTCATAGTGACCTTGATGACACTACAAGAAAATTGGACATTAGCGACTATTTTCTTACCAACTATTGTTGGTGAAATACTTTACTAACTGTTACTTGTAACCAAAAACAACCATGCTGGTTAGAAATTTCTTCCCACCAGTTTTCAGCAACAACAGTGGGTTAAATCCTTTAACGACAATGATTCAGCAGCACGATAATCATATGTGCCGCTATTAGCTTTCAGTCATTGTGTTTCACCAACTAGAAAACACACCAGAAGCTATACACTTTTGGTCACTGGTCTTAGCCACCAAATATGATCTTGCAAGACCTATCTACCGATCATCAGATTATCGGCGTTGCTAGCAGCTTTCAACCACAGTTGTTTGGCACTAAAGAGTTCTCTAGAGGTTGAATATTTCTAGCCAATGTCTTTAGCCACCAATACTCTTTATTGGTATGCAACTACTCCAATTAACAAATCCGCGGCATCACTCTTAGGCTTTAGCATATGCGTTTGCTAACTACATAGTTTGTTAGAAGTCAAATACTTTTAGCCGCTGTAACTAGCCACCAAATCAATATACCGGTCGGTTAGGTCCTTCGATGGTTTGTCAAGAGTGGTGTTACGCTACATTTTGGCTTGGGGATCTTATATCATTATATTATTTAAGCTTAATTAGACAAGATTTTAACGTTTTAATGTGAATTAGCTCAAAAGAGCTATTTTTCTCTTCTTCATAAGCGAAAAAATAATTATCGGCTTGTTTGAAAGTGGTCTTTATACAACACCTAATTTTTTTTGAAAGAAACAAGCAAAATCACACCAAGCAGAGTGTAATCCCATTAGCAAAAGTGGATTTTGTACAGACCAGTCATTTGTTTCCGAGACCAGAATTTCTGCATGACTGAGTCCAGAATTATAATATATACTTTCATTGAATTATATGTAATTTCACACCCATTTCTATATACAATTTAAAAGATTGAATATGTACTCGGCTAAATATTCCAGGATATCAACAAAAGGTTAATTACAAGGAATCCTACAGAGTATGAAGCACATATTCAAAAACATGGTGGGCAATTGTTTCTCCCCAATTTGAGCCTGAATTGGAGTAACTCACCTGAAACTAATCACAATCCATTTCGTCATTTTCGTTAGATACAAACTCTTCTTCATCGCTAGAATCAGTATAAATTGTTTCAAGATCATCTTCACCATCATCATCTTGCCTTTGACTATTTACTTCTGCAACATAATCGACGGTTTCAATTGGAACATCACTCCTATCCCAAGCAAAATTGTCATTATCATCCTCATGCGGCTGATCACCCAAATCATTGATCGAAAAACCTGAATATTTTTCTTGAAATGCCACAGCTGGACTCGAGTGCTCTATACTAATTTCCTCCTCCGCATTAACCTTTTCAGGTACATTAAAAGAACTGCGAGGTTGTGTTCTTATAGCCACGTGCCACGGGAGGTTTGCATCATCCTTCACATAAAAAACCTGATCTGCTTCTCTTGCTATCGCAAAAGGTTCATCTGCCCAAGCACTTCTATTGACATTCACACTGGTAAAACCATACTTATCTTTCTTGCATCCCCTTTCAGTAACATCCCGCCACTCGCACTTAAAAAGAAGAACTCGAAATTGACCAGCATACCGCACCTCGATAATTTCGGTCAATGCTCCATAAAAATCCACAACAGGTTCTTCTTGTCGATCATCATCTCCCCCTTTAACAAATACTCCACTATTCTGCGTCTTTCTTTTCTTCTCCCAATCTCTTGTATGGACTCTGTAACCTTTGAGAATGTAGCCCTTGAAAGACATGGCTTCTCGACAAGGACCTCCTGCCAACGAATACAATTCTGTACTCATCTGACCGGTCTCCCGCTGCAATTGGTATATCTGCTCATAAATTAGCAAAGAAACCCAGCAAAATCAAAAACATTACAACATTATTGGAAATATAAAACAAATTGTATCTGTAGTCCTAAATTGGTACTCACTCTATTTCTAAACCAATTAGGAAATTCTTTGGCATGTCTTTTGTGGGCATTTCTATCACTAGCAAGTTCCGCCATGTGCTCACTGTCAGTTTAGTGGGAATAATAAGCAACGTTTAACAAAACTAAAACAATCGCAGTTTTGAAGAATATAGAGTTGAGTTTGGTGCAATTCATCCTCTTTGATATAACGCGGTTTTTGGGATCCAATGGGCCAACCACTCTGTCTGAAAATAGACAGCTCCTCACCCGATTCTTCCATATCATCATCGTTTCTTTCCGGTTGATTAAACTTTGTATCTGCACTACGCAAGTGGCGCGAAAGAAGTACTAGAGTTTCTTTTGACTGGTATCCTCTAGCCATCGAAAATACCTGAAGTGTAAAACAAAAGCAATATTAGTGAGATAACAGTTGTGCGAAACTGAACCGACAAGTCAACTTAAACTACTAAACAGAAAAAAGGTGAAACGATTGTACCTCTCAATCGGGTACATCCAAAAATACTGAACGGGACCAGTAAGCTTTGCTTGTTCTACTAAATGAATGGGCAAGTACATCATTACGACAAAGAAAGAGGGGGGAAATATCCTTTCTAGTTTACACATCGTAATTGCAATCCGCTCTTGTAGTTTGTCCAAGTCTTCCATGTGCAGAACCCTGGTACACAACACTCTAAAAAACAGGCATAATTCAGTCAGCGCTTCACACACATCGGCAGGCAACAGTCCCCGTATTGCAATCGGCAAAGATTGTTCCATTAGAACATGGCAGTCATTACTTTTTTAAGACCCATAAGCTTTAGTTCTTTGAGGTTAACACAGCGAGAAATATTTGATGAGTAACCATCAGGAACTTTGATCTCTTTCAATCTTCTACAAAACTTTGAATATACATTTGTTTCACATTTTTTCAGTTACTTCATGTTGATTTGCTAAATTATGTAAGTGGTTAATTGCAGAATCAAGTGGAATTAATTCGCAAGGGAGAAAAACAGCAGATGTGCATGGAATAGATCTTCCAAGGGAGCAAGCAAATGGCAGTACTCTAATTAGATACTCCCAACGAAGACTTGGTATTGCTGCTACACCGTTATCTCTTCCATCAAACTGACGGGTAGCTCCAAACGCACCTCAAGCGCAGAATCGTGTGAGACGTTCCTTGATACTGGAAGAGGAGAATGCTTCAAGTGCATTGCGAAACAAGGAAGCTGTACATGACAGAAGGCGGCAGTCAGCTGAAGTAGACCAACATACTCTCTCACTCTCTATATCCTTGTCCAGTCCGCGACAGTTAGCTTCAGACAGAAATGCAACTGGATAACCAAATTATGAAGACGGATTGTCTAGCCGATCAATCTCTAGATCTCGGTGCAATTCACTACCAAACAACTTGGGACTTGACGCTAGGAAGCACCACTGTAGATATCCATCGTAAGGGGCGTCAAATAGCCATGACCAGTCCAACCAAGGAGATGAAGTTGCAACAACAAGGCCTTATAGTATGTAATTCTACTTCATTTCTATTTTATCTTTACTATTGGCTTATAGTATGTAACTTTACTTCATGTCTATTTGATCATAACTATTCATCATTTTAGTTGATTATTGTCTGATTTCGGAAATGATGAATGTGAACAGATCCGAGGGGTGCAACTAGCCTGCCTGAGCTTTGTAAAAGAAGAAGTTCGGTGATAGTAAACCTGTAATTCTTCTTAATCCCAAGAAGAAGTTCGTGGGTTTGTGTCTTCGTCAGTTTAGCTTGGCTATTGGTATGTGGGTAAGGCAACGGGAGAACTTCCCCCTCCTTACAGCGCGTTTGTTCAAAGACGTGCCTGAAGAGAATGTCAAGAGGGTGGTTCAGCTTGTGAGGGTAATAAAAAAACATAAGTTATTTTCCTTCTTTCTTCTTCTCTGTTTTCAAAGTGTTGATTTTATTGTCAAGAGGGTGGTTCAGCTTGACGTGACCCATAAGTTTAAGAAGTCTACCTATCCCACTTGTGAAACTATTAAGGTATAGTTTTATGTTTTCGTAGAATGAATATTGATTGTTATAATAAAAAATCTGAGTTGGAGCAACGATAGTCTGTATTGTCCATACAATATTTGTCGTTCCACAGTGAACTTGGGTTGCTTTTTATATTCTTGTATACGGCCTGTATTGAAGACTCTTACCTGTGGAAGACTATTACTTGAATTGCACATAGGAAATGTTTCATGCACTAGACTGGCTAGACGTATAATTAGCATAATCTAATTGCAGAACATCTGTGAAACATGGGCTTGTGCAGATGAATTTAAGTTTTTTGCAAAACGTACTCTAAAATTTTGTAGATGAAGAAATCGTGGGTTTGCTTGGAGAAATGTGTATAAGGACTGAATTAATGTTTGGATCTTCTTAATTTCAATATATTTGAATCTTTAGTTGCTTTGCTGTTTGGTTACTGATTTATTTGATGACTGATGGTAGGGAAAAATGAAAGCAATGCTAGAGCAAGTGGAAAGAGGAGAACTTGACATGTCAGTGGAAGACATATATCACGCAAATCTTCCTTCCTTAAGCTCTGGCAGAAAAAGGCGTCGTGATGAGGTTAGTTCTGTGTACTATTATTCAAAAACTGAGGAACAACTGGCTGAAATGCATGCAAAGCTGGATGCTGCTAACTCTGAAAGAGCAAGACAAGCAATGGAGATTGAATGATTGAAGAAAGAGTCCAAAAACAAAGGTACTAAAGTGATGCAGTTCCTAAACGAGGTTTTTGTGAGTTTGGGTCGTGAGCCCTTATCAGAAGATGCACTAGATGAGGAGGAGGAAGGCGGTTATGAGGATGTGGATAGGGAAGTCATATTTTGGGATGTAAATGTCTCTTGGGACAAATGTTAGGATGAAAAACAATCATCTTTTGGAAATATTTTGGATGCTAATTTGATATATAATTTCTTAAATTCAAGTATTAGCCATGTTATCTTTTTTATGATTTATAATTATAATTACTGCGCTGAAAGCACCTTAACTAACTATATTTGTAACGGGATGAGGCTTTGAGCGACAACACTAGTGACGGGATTGCTCGTCGTTTAAGCCCTTAATCTGCGAACTAACAGCAAAGGCTTAAATCCTTCATTAACAGAATTTACAATCAGTGGAATCCTCGACCAACAACACAAAAAATACCTCAAACAACTGGATCTTGTGCTGGAAGAGCTTTCCATTAACATCAGAACCAACACCTTAACCAACCACAAATCTGGTGCGTAGACATCTTGTCCAGCCAAGGAGGGGGTGGTTACACCCTTGAACCTACTGAAGAAATGGCGGTTAGAGACCTTGACTAGCTAGAAAGAGGTGGTTGCACCCTTGGACCAACTTAAGAAACAGCGGTTAGAGACCTTGACCAGCTTGAAAAGGGTGGTAACACCCTTCAACCAACTGAAAAATGAGAGGCTGAAATTCTTATCCAACCGATACTACAGAAGCTTAAATTCTTGAGCAACTAAAATTCAGTGGAAAAACTTTTCTCCGTTGAATTATGTAGTCGATACAATCCCTAATCGACGCGTTCAACAACTAAAACTCAGTGGGTCAAATCCTTTAGCTGCTGACTACATTTTATAATTGACAACCTCTATCAACAATATATAAGTCTTCAGTAACAAACTCTTTTGTGGGTTAACTATTCCAGCAACAATGCTTTACGTACTCTACCAACAGTAGTCCATAGTTACTGGAAAATTGGGCTAACTATGACTTGAGTCGCTTCATTATAGTCGACAGATATCTGTTCCAGCAACATGGTTGGTACACATCTTTAGCAAATAAGTCTTCACCCACAGAGCATATCGGTTGCCATGTCGGTTGTTATAGAGCTCCAGCCACTCGAAACGGCCCTGTACCAACAGAATCCTGGTAGTCGCTAAAGTCATATTTTCTTGTAGTGTGAGTTCTGAATGCTGTCTTGAAGATATCCAAGTCATGGATTCTGATTTCATGATAGCCAGCTCTTAGATCAATTTTGGAGAAGAAGGCATACCCACATAACTCATCTAGCAGCTCGTCTACAATGGGAATGGGAAATTTATCTTTGATGGTGATACTATTCAATTTCCTATAGTCCATACAAAACCTCCAAGTGTAATATTTCTTTTGACCTAGAGGATTGGAGAAGCAAAAGGGCTGTGACTTGGTTGAATAATGCCAGACTGTAGCATTTATTTTACAATTTCTTCAATTTCTTTTGAATATAAGGGCATTTATAAGCTCTAAGGTTGACATGAGTCGAGTTAGGTTGAAGAGGAATTGTATGATCTAAGCTCCTTTTAGGTGGTAATTGAGTAGGTTCATGAAAAATATCCTCAAATTCATGTAGTAATGGAAGGAGTATTTCAGGAGTTATGGGTGTGGGTGTGGAAGCAGAAATAGAGAATAACTGACCCACCAAGCCATGGGAATTGTTAGAAATAAAAATTCTTGAGTGTTGTACCACTCATTTGAAGTAATGAAGGCTTTGGGGTAATACCTTGTAAGGTAATCTATTGATTCTTTTATTTAAAGGAGATAATTAACTTGGAGAAATTAAAAAGTACCTCACCTAAGCTCTTGAGCCAGTCAGCACCAAGTACAATATCACAACCCCCTAAGGGCAGAATCCTCAAGTCTTCAACAAAGTTGTGGCTCTGCGTGTTCCATTGAAGCTTTGTGCAGATGCCAGTGCTGTCTGTCCTTGCACCATTGGCAACTGTGACCATCATGGGTGAAAATACGAGGGTACCCAAATATACCTCAATCTAAAACTTTTCCACCTATAAGTTCTTTTCCGAAAGTGATTGTCTATGGACTGAGTCGAGACAATACAACTAATCGGTTCACACTTTGTGTGATCGTCTATGGATACAAGATCGACACAATACAACAACGAAGTATGTTTACTTGATAATAGGTTCGGATTTAACCAAAATCTAGGGATTGTCTATCAAGTAAAATAGGAATTAACGTTTGTGCGATTTACTTTAAATTATAATAAACACAATTATAATTGCGGAAAATAAAAGTAAATGACATAGCAAGATTTTGTTAACGAGGAAACCGCAAATGAAGAAAAATTCCGGGATCTAGTCCAGAATTGAATACTCTCTGAATTAGGCCGCTATAAAAAATCAAACCAACTTCGTATAGTTGAGACCAAGCAACTACACCTATAGTTCACCTAGTTTCCTCAGTATCCATGCGCCTCCAACTTGAAGTAAGTCACGGACTTGGTACAATTCCTTTGGTTCGTACTCCAAACAGTAAAGGAACAACAAATCTGTTCGGTAACAACTCTTTTCAAACAATGTGATATGAGTCTGATAAAGGCTCTTCCGTTTAACCTATAAACTCCTTTGCCGGGTCCTTAGATCAATCTCTACAACAACTACCGAAGTAATTGTTAGACTATTCAATCAATACTATTAATCACAAAGAAGTGTATTGATGCCGATCTACTCACTAATCAATCCAATCTATCACAAAGATAAACCGATTATAGTTGGATCCATTTCCAACCGAAGCAAGTATTGTGCACACCAAAGATTATGAACCCAAAAAGTCTTATTGTCTTCAAATCTTCTTTGATCTTCAATCAGCACTTGCACACAATCGACTTGAATCTCTTGTGATCAATCACACACATAACGGATTCTGTTAACGTTGGATTATCACAAGACGTCTTTATATCTACAAACAGTCTAAAGATCCCCATCGAAACTTCGATCTAGTTTGAGTGAATCTTATATCAGAAGAGAAGATTATCAAGCATAAACAAACTAGGTGCAATCAAAGTTCAACAACCGTTAGTCAATCAAATCAATCGAAAACTAAAATAAACTACAATTATCTAGTTTCCCACCAACGGTACTAATAGAGCTTCTCAATCCCAAAGAAGTCTTTAAACCGAGCGGCCGTAAGAGATTTCTCCTAATTAGGGTACTTTCCTCTCCGATAGGCGGCTCCACCAGTAACAACACAACTGAGGTAGTTTTACTGGCTCTGAGGATTAGTTTGCTAGAAATGCAAACTTCAATATTTATAGACAAGGAAGTTTGGACACCAAGGAATTTCCAAAACCGAATATTCTCAAAGATATGCAATAAACCCAAAATCGGTTTTCATAACTCCTGGAAATGCACTGTCCAAATATTGGCCGAAATTCCAATAGAAAAATCTATAATCAGTAAATGCACATTACTAATTATTATTTTCTAAAGATATGTATTTAATTGCTGGAAATTAAATAACATATAAAAACTAAGAAACCTTAATTAAAAGATTATTAATTTATTTCGATCCTGGGATTCTCCTTTAGCTATTAAGGAATATCTTTGAAAAATTAATGATAAGAGTTACTGCACATGTTCAAAGTATGTCGACATCTTTACTTTGAAAGTCGTTTTTCATACTTACAATCTTGGAAACGATTTTCCACACTTCCAAACAAGTTTGGAATTGGTTCATCTGACTTCCAAGAACTATGTGATTGATTATCCTATCAAATCACCAATCATGGGTTTCACGATTCTACCAAAACAAGTTCGGTTCTACCTCCATGTGAGTACTGTGCATAGTCACGCTAGTTAACAAAACTCGGTTGACTAGGAACTAGGATCGGTTCCCCACATATTTATGGTAACTACCTGTATTTGGTGCACATGTCCATAGGATCGGTTCCCCCATCTTCTAAGAACTTGTTGCACATGTTCATAGGATCGGTTCCCCCATCTACTAAAAATGTGTTGCACCTCTTACAAGGATCGATTCCCCTCTTGTAAATTTGTTGCACCTCTTACTAGGATCGGTTCCCCAATGGCTAGATAAAAGTTGTTATTTACAAGGCTTCGATCATACCATCTTGAGTGATTACTTAAGATCGGTTTCACTAATAAAAGTCATACCAATACATAAGTCAGGTTTTTTGAATAGTTTTACCAAGATACATAAACAATTTTATGAGCGGTTATATTAAACACACATATTTGTAATTCAAAATAGATTTACAATGAATAACAATACCAATAAGCCTAGCGATTTCCCTTTCGATTCACAAAACAAGTTTATAAACTTACTTCCTTTAAACAAATGTAAAACATTGTTTCCTCGGATGAAATCTTCACTCATACCCATACATAATCACAATAGCATTCATATGATCATGTCGATGTCTTATATACAAAGTTTAATGGTTAAGCAATAAACCTCGTATTGTATTCACTAAAATATGACAACCAAACTTGACATACCAACGCTTGGTGTGTTCAACCGAGCTATGCTCTAACAATCTCCCCCTTTGTCAATTTTAGTGACAAAACTCTTACATCATATGGATAAACAAATTACAAAAATTCATTATACGCATACGCTTGATTCCAAGTTCAACAACACAAAACCTGCATTAAATTCAATCCTTAAATGCCGCTGCTGACATTATAATAACAAAGCTAATACTCCCCCTAAAGGTGAGATAGGTAGATTTTCAATCCGCACGTCTTTGTTATTTTCATGTAGTTCCTCATAACTATGTATCATATGATATGTGACTCCCCCTTAGTCTATGCTTTCACTCTTTAGGTTAGAATAAACGTTTTAGCACAAATGTCCTTTCCCTTAGTGATACCAACTCACAACAAGTCAATATCACTTGTTTACTCCATATATTTCTCCCCCTTTTTGTCACAAAATGACAAAGAAACGAAAAAATAAAGGACAAACCAAAAGGATCTTACAAATTTCACAAAGAGAATTTGCAAACCTATAAGAGTTGAGCACGAGGGTTTTGCATACCATTTTAGATAACAAATATTAAAACCGAAACTACAAGTAATTTGGTTTTAACATGTTATCTAGGAAACAATTGCCTGAAGCAATTTTCCCTAATAGTTTAGCACTTCAAAAATCGACTAATCACCTTAGTTCTTTTGCTAAACCGATTTTACAAATACAATCGCTTGTTCGATAAGACCAAAATAAATATCAGAATTAATTTTATTTTTCTCATCAGGCTCTAATTATTCTTATCAATAACTTAGACCTTTCACTTTTAAACAAGACAAATACTAGGTTAGTAAACTAGTAATTATTGTTAAGGCATTCAGTTAGACTTGAATAACCGAAGCCTCCACGTTTGATAAGTCTAACTAAGATCCGAAAAACTTAGTTTCTCTTATCCGGAAATCACTTGGACTAAACAAATGATCCCGAAACCTTTTGTTAAGCCATAAAAAATCCATACAAACCAAATAAATCAACTTGCATAATCATTTATCTTAACCGGAAGCAATTGAAACAAACATAGACATTATAGCACCGCAATTGCACCAAAATTTTGTAAGCCTAAACAATTGATATCAAGCAATAACGAAAGATAACAATAGTTTTTCTTAACCGGAAACAATTGAATCACAATCAAACATCCATACACAAATAATGGAATCAACATCAATTGTATCGAAAACTTTGTTAAGCAAAAGCAATAAATATATGCAATAAAATCATGCTTTTCTTAAACAGGAAAGCAATTAACTAACAAGATTGTTACCTAAAATTTCACATCCGCTTCCCCCTTATGTCGTTTTATAGTTGTAGTGGTAAAAAGGTTCGTTGCTCGAACTTGTAAAGGATTTTCGAAAATTAAATAGAGTTGTTTTGACAATAATAAGAAA
>JAJJMB010007553.1:2526749-2539746 GCA_023531105.1 Papaver atlanticum
TTTGGTGTTGGTGTGAAAAAAGACTATGGTGTTGTAGGTATGGATTTAGGGGAAGTGAGAGTGGGCTTAGGTGATGAAGGTGCAAAAGAGTAGTGTCTACTGGAATTGAAAGGGGTAGAGTAGGACTTTAAAAATGGTTTAGAGGATTCGTTGGCTAAGTGGAGTTTCTGCACTTGTAATCTAGCCAATGAAAAAGCATCTGCTAGAGTATGTGGGTGAAACATAGAGACAGATTTTCCTATTTCATCCTTTAAGCCACTAAGGAAACTCATAACAAAGTATGCTTCACTGAGAGATGGGTTCATGCGTAACATTAGATCTTTGAGGGATTCAAATTCCTCATAATAATCATCCACAGAAGAGGTTTGAACCAATTTATTTAAACTACCAACAAAATTTTCTTCTACAAGGTTTTCAAATCTAGCACAGAGATTGTGGGATAATTCTTGCCATGTAATTCTAGGTCGATTAACTTGAAAATTTAAAAACTATTTTTCAGCCTTACCCCCAATATAGATTGCTGCGATGTCAACCTTCCCGTGTTCCTCAATATTATTGAGCTGAAAGTATCTTTCACTCTTCTGGATCCAGCCTCTAGGATTGTTTCCATCAAATCTGGGAAAATCTAGCTTTGGAATTCGATGATGGTGATGAGAGGAGTTATATTGAGGTGGGAAAATAAATCCATGTTCATCCGGATCGAAAGTATGAGACCCACTTGCAGCAATAGTATTTGGTTGTTTTTGATGTTGGTAAGGTTGACTGAATAATTTAATGAGATTGCGATTGTTTTCTTGTAAGGTACTGTTGAGATTTGTTGCAAGAGTATCAAATTTAGTAGTTAGTTCAGATGATAAGGTGCTGAAATCAGTCTGGAGTTTGGATTGTGAAGCTTTGAGTAGAACTACATCCTCCTGAACCTCCTTCAGAGTCATTGTAAAAAAAAATTTTTGATGAAATTCGAACGACTCTGATGCCAATTGTTGTGATTCACAACAACTAGATGAGCAAATGGGTAAAAGAAGTGTTTTCTTAATTTCCGATTTCCCTTAAAAAAAAGTTCTCTTACAGCTTAGAATGACCAATAATTAACCCTAATTCTACAACAGTAGATGGAGGGCACGTGTCCTTAATCGAATGGACAATAACTACCAATAAAAGAAATGCTAACTACACTCAACTAACTACTAGCAGCAGACCCTATGGCAGCTCTCACTATTCACACTGTGACATACTTGTGCTATACATATTATAAACATAAACAATATAATGCGGAAAAGGAAAAACACAAGACACCAGAATTTATTTAATGAGGAACACTGCTCCTGCAGAAAAACTCCAGGACCTCATCCAACTTTGAACGCCATATTGTATTAAACCGAAATAGACACTAGCCTACTATTAGACGTCAGACTGGAATTGTAGGTGATTATGAATTAACCCTCCAAGCAATTCGTCCGCAGTCATGTTCATTAAGTTTCTTGAACCTTGCAAGATTCAACGCTCTTGATTACCTTAACTGACGTCCTTTACAGCCTAAGAGTTGCTTTCAACTTCAGTGAAGAATTTTGTTACCTATATACCTCTAAAAGAAAGCCTATTTGATTTCCCTTTTGATACGTTTAAATCTAGGTTTGGAAATCTATTCGAAGTAAAAAAAGGTCCAGCAAACCTCACGGATCCGGAACACTTACACTCTTTTAGCAGAGAAGCCTAAATCACTAACCACCTCTCAAGAACAATCCAAACAAATCAATGAAGAGATTAGATATCTATCTTGAGGAGTCACAAAGTCTGAGACGAAGAGAACTTTATGATTTGTATTTATCTTCTTCCTTATCTAAAGTTCGTGAACTTGATCAATAACCAGTAGAACAAGATACGGATACAAGAACTGTTAGGTAAAAGATAATCAGATCGGGCTTTACAAATGCTTAAGTGAAGTCTTCAAAGTTGTAGCCTAGAATATTGTTTGTAAAGAAACCTAGGTTATAGATGACAAATATAGCTTTGCAAATAGAACACAAGAGTGCCAGGGATTAAGAAATCTTGTCGCAAGAGTCTCTCTATTTATATATTTTCAAGGCTACAGATAACTTTGAACTCAAGCTAGGGTTATCTTGAGATGCAAACAAACACAACCCAATTTAGATAAATTCTTATTAGGAATTCATGTAAGCATGTGAAAAGTTAGCCTTGAAATTACATAGTTTAATATCTTTCCTATTAATCTTCATTCTTTTCTTTAATAAAAATATTTTTAATCTCACAAAAAATAAGATTGATAATATAACCAAAATCAGTGGGAATATATTTGTTTTTATCTTCTTTTAAAATTTTCCAAGAATAATAAAACTACCCAATGCATGTCTTTTTATGTATTACACATGTTAATTTTAACTTTAGTAATAATTTAGCATTTAATAAGGGTAGTCATGGCATTTTCTCCGGTCTCCTTAATATTTTGATTTACTGTAGTTAACAGATAAAAAACTCGAAAGGAGTATATTTTACATGCATAACAAATAAACATGATTTTCTCTCTCCGCAATATATGCATCCACTTTTTTTAAAGATTCGGAATGTGAAGGAGGAATGAGAGAGAGAGACAACTTTTCTATGTTTTTTTTTCCATGTTTTTTTCTTCTTGGTGGCAGCTGATCATAGAGACATTATGCTACTTGATCTTTCTATATCAAGAGCTAAGTTATCTAATGTTATTACTACTACAATCATGTTCGTGAAACCTATCTCTTATACAAATATAGTTTCAGGTCCCAAAACTCATGATATTCATATTTTTCAAGTATCGAAGCCTCGTATTAAAGGTAATCATATACCAATTGAGATTAATACCACAAAAGAGTTGGGGAATGCAAGAATATGTTCTCCTATTTAGGTTGGATTGTACCGTATTTAAACCTTGTGATGTGTATTATTGGTCTCCTTGGTTGTACAATTGGCAAGTTTGAAGTCTAAACTGCTGGAAACAAAGAATGTGAAGTTGGTGATACCAGCGAGATCATGGTAGACGATGCGGAAGGCCATGGTGTTGGAGAGGTTGCATTATTTTCTGAAAAGTGAGAAGTCTAGGACATCGAGACCTATCACTAGAATCTTGTGTTGATGAAAGAGAGAAAAGATAATTAGGTGGTGTGGGAGATCGAACTAGAAATTCAGCATTAATAACATGTGGAATAAGTGCCAACTAAGGACCATCTCATAAAATAAAAGACTATAATATCTATGCATTAAAAAAAGAGGATTTTAATAAAGTGCCACACTTTCATTTTCATATTTAAGAAAGTGCCACCATTTTTTCAAACTTAATAAAATGCCACGCTTTTGACCTTTTCCGTCCCGTTTTTTTATTAAAGACAGTTAGTATCCGTTAGTGAATAGGTAGCAGTTATTCATCCTAGTAAAAGAATTTAAACCCTCAAATCGTCTTTACTAAAACTGGGCTAATTCGAGTCATCATAGTGAGTCATAACCGAGTTAAATCGTTAGTCAAAGCCAAATTAAAAGTTCAGAACTTTTATATAATTTGAAGAAAAAATTATGGCATTTTATATAATTTGAAGAAAAAAAAACGGTGGCACTTTCTTATATCGGATAAAGAAAGTGTGGCATTTTCTTAAAATTCCCTTTAAAAAATAGGACTGCAAAGTATCATGTTAGAGAGGGAGGGACTAGAGAATTTAAATATCAACAAAACTAGAGTATCAGATAAAGTCGTAATCACGAATGTTTTTATCTTACCCATTTATTTCATGTCTTTCTTTGAAACATCTAAGTTTATTGAAATGAAACTAGAAAGACTTAAAAAGAATTTTCCATGGAATGGTGCTAGAGGAAACAGAAAAATTCATCTTGTTAAATGGGATTTTATATGTAGAAGGAAAAGAAATGGTGGTTTTGGTGTTAAAATTTTAAAGGCTATGAACAATGCTTTGTTAGTTAAATGGTAATGAAGATTAGCTAATGAATCTGATGCTCTTTGGAGATGCATTATAAAAGAGAAATATGGTGTTTCTTAGGTAAATTGGTTGTCTAAGCAACCTAAAGGTTCTTACGGTTATTCTGTGTGGAAGGGTGTTATGTAGAGAGGAATGATTTTTTTCTAAAAAAAAATCAGCGCAAGGTTGATAAAAGTGAAAGAACAAGGTATAGGAAGACATGGATTTTAGATGATGCACTTTGTAGCAATTTTCCTCATCTATATGCAGTCTCAAGGTCAAAATATAAATATGTGGATTAAGTTTTTCCCGGTTCTCTGTCAGATCTTTTCCAAAATCTTAAGTTTCCTAGAAGACTTTCGGCAAATACAAATGGTAAGCATATTTTTTGGACTCGTGCAAGTCATATAATGCCAAATCGCTTCAGATCGTATCTCTGGATCAAAATTCCCAAGAATCGTAATCTGGACTTTTTCCGGAACCGTTGACTAGGTCAACCACTTATTTTCTACTGAAAGTCTTAAAATTAAGTTAATATTTTTTTCCCTCATCTATATGAGGTCAAAATCTAAATATGTGGATGAAGTTTGCCATGAATCTCTGTCAGATCTTTCCCAAAATTTTAAGATGTCTACAAGACTTTGGGAAAATACTAACGGTGAGCATAGTTTTTAGACTTGTACAAATCATATAATGTTCTGGATTGAAATTTCCAAGACTCGCAATCTTGACTTATTCTGGAACCGTTGACTTATTCTACCAATTATTTTCCATTGAAAGTCTTAAATTTAAGTTAAGAAAAATAAAAATTTAAAGGGATGGTGAGAGTCGAACCTAAGAGCTCCTAGGTACTTTTTACAGCACACCATTTACAACTGTATTTATATCAATACTCATACATTAAATATTGAATGTTTTATTTAGTTTAATGATGATATATATAGGCATACATCTTAAAATATAGCGATTCAATAATCAACTAAGAGTCTTAGATTCATGATTCAACATATGAATCGATTCTTAAAATTAAAAATCGAGCGACGATTCGCTTCACGATTTAAAAACATTGATGGTAAGTTTGAGATAATTCCAGAGAGCCTCTCTAATTTTAGTCTCAATGTCGATATTGAAGGTGTATTTCTGTGGAATTTGAATTAGAAAAAAATCTTACACCGTCAAGTCTAGTTACGACAAGCTTGTCCCTTCAAGGGTTTCAGCAGCTCGGGTTTTATTTACTTTTATATGGAACAAAATTGTCCTCATAAGGTCGGCTTTTTCATCTGGTACCAGAGACTCTCTCGTCAAGAAAGGTATTGTGACTCCATTTACTTTCCTTTTCTTCTCTCATGATGAATCCACTGTTCACATCTTTGTCAACATGAGTTTATTTTTCAAATTTGGCATCATTTGATGGACAAACTTCATTTGTTTTATTAATTATGCCTGCGACTATCCCTGCTGCTCTTTTAGCCTAGCGAATGAGTTTTGGTACTGTGCAAATCTTGAATTTATTGGCCGCAGTGATTCGGTTTTGACTGTGATTCTTGTAATCGTCTTTTTTTCCTCTTTTTCCCCCTCTTTGGGTGGTTCAAACCTTTGGTACCTCCTTTCAGATCGATGAAATCTTCTTTGTCGATAATAATAAAATAATTTTGGGACTAATTAAAACATGGGTATTGTAAGAAATGGTTATAGTATTAGGACCCATTCACAAAACGATCCTACTGCTACAAACTATTTACAAAATGGTCATGTTTATGTTAGGAAGAGAGATAGGTTATGAGTTACAATTAAATATGTTAATGAATTACTTATTTATCCCCCCTAACGTAATTTGTAATTTTTCCTTCACTACTGTTGTTTGACGGTTGTGCAGTTTGATAGTGGTGGTGCCGCCGCATTCAAGTTCGTTACATGACATTCATGGTCATTACATCACATTCAGGATCGTTACATGCATTTAAGATCGTTACATCGCATTCATGATTGTTACATGGCTTTCACCAATAGGATTCACCGCTTCGCCTACGGGGCTTAGCGAAACTGCTTCTTAACCTTCCACCACCGCTTCATCACCACCATCTTAACCAATTTAATTCAATGAGGGTATTTTGGGAAAGATAACACCGTTTTATTGAAAAGCATTAAGCCGGATGAAAAAAGACCATTTTATAAAGCAAGTTAATAAAAAGTATGATGTATTTGCAAACTCCCCAATTATAAAAAGTAGGACCATTTTGTAACTGCCCCTTAAAACGTTCATTTCTTTTTTTTTAACTTGCCCAAACCTCTTGATCCTTTGTCGTCCCGAACCTTCTTTTAGTTGGGCTCAGAACTTAGAAGATTCATATGAGAAAAAGCGCATTAAAAACTGTGACTCGGTCGATGTTATATATCCTGATCGCAGTGTTTTTTGTGTTCGTCATAAAGAGTTGAAAACTTGTGTTTGAGAGCAAGAAGAGTTGCAACCTTGTCTTGAGGTATGTACCGTATGAATCCTGCAAGTGATTTTGATTCATGAAATTCCAATTATATGTCTATTTCCTTGAACTTTTTTCTTCAAGTTTCTGACTAATTTTGTGTTCAAGGTGTTCACGCTGAGATTACATCTATGTCTGTATGACTACATTGGTTTTCTTATTATGTGCTTCTTTTCAGGTTTTGTTGTTGTACCTGTTAGCTTTATATGAATGTTTTCGTGCTAGTAACCAGTCCCAGAATTAAACACGAGTTTCCGCATTATTGTTTGCAAGAACTAGCTTTCATTTCTTTTTTCATCATGTCCAAATGTTGTCGTTGATGAGACATTATGTCCTTAGGCTTCTCTTATGGCCGTTCCACATTTAAGATTCAACGCAAAAACCATTGCCTAAACCCTTAATTCCAGATAGCGTTCTGAAATCAACTCTGCGGCGCCAAAGTGGTTTGGCGCTGACAATTTACTTTTACCATGTACAATGCGCGCTAACGTTCATGAATGATAAGTTTCCTTGCAAGAGTTACTAGTACTACAACCGGGATTGAGTTTCTGTACCAACCCAAGCAAGTGTATTCACTGGGTCTGTATTCATCTAGCGGAACAGCCAACAGGTTGACAAAGATATATGGTGGTTGAGTCTCTGTTAGAGTGTCTACTGTCTAATGTGTCTTTCTGGATGGAAGTTTGATTTATTTTGGTCTTAAGGACAATCAAGCTCAAGCAAAATTCAAACTATCTGCTATTGGAACTTCACACTTACCATGGTTCAAATTCCATAAGAAGCTGCTGTCCCTTGGTTTTCTTTAGATCTCTAGAGAGGATTAAATGAGGCAAGGAAACTTATAATTTGTGAATGTTACCGAGCATTGCACATGTTAAGAGTGATTAATTCAGGCATCTAAATGAAACTAACTAGATAAGATTTGAAGAATGCTCATGAGCAAGAATGACTAGTAACAATTATCGTATGGTAATTACGCCAGTGAAGATGAGTTTGAACATATATGTTATACAAGATCATATAGGTGATACTAGAACTACAAGCGGAATTAAGTTCTGTACTTATCCAAGCAAGTATTTCACTGGGTCTGTATTCATCTACCCAACAGCCAACACGCTGACAAAGATATATGGTGGTTGAGTCTTTGTTAGAGCGTCTAGTGTGTCTTTCTGGAAGAAATTTCGATTTCTTCTGGTCTAAGAGTGATCTAGCTAAAGCAAAATTCAAACTATCTGCCATTTCAACTTCACATTTACCATGGTTCAATTCCTTAAGAAGCTGCTCTCCCTTGGTTTTCTAACGTTTGCAACAAATAAAGCTTAACCCCCTTCAGCATCATCTCCATCTATTTCCACTTTGCTACATCTATCAATAAATTCGAAATTTGACAGAACTCAGGACAATTAATAGCAGAGACATGAGATCCTGGTGGGTGAATGTTGTTGCCTTTTCCATCGTTTCTTTTTATAATTACCCTACAATTATCTCGGCTCGAGCGAATGAGAAACTGGTTATGGAGTTCAGATAGGAATCGACCAACTGAATGGTTCGTTCACTAAGATTTACTAGAGCTAGACTTTAATAAAGGTCTCTACAATCTCCATCACAATGGTTGGCTTACACCCTAGGACTTGGACTAGATCTGCATTTACGAAGCCATGAAACACTAAGAACATGCTCATGAAGCAGCAAATTTATGAGACATTGTGATCAGACAATAAAACTACAATATATGCTTTCCAAAATGCTAGCAAACCTGAATTGGCAGCTATAAGCTTTCACAAAGCAATTCATTCAGCTCTAACAAAAACAACAACAACATGATGGTTACACTATTTTTTAACACACACCTGAAATAAACAAGAAGGGAAGTCCTATCCCAAAGCTAATTCAGCTTCCAATAGATTCACCTGCACATTTTTAACAAAGAACCAAGAATCTACTCAAAAACTAAAAACAAAACTTTCTAGACGAAAAACACACACACAAAAAAAACCTGGAAAATGCACCTTCATTTCAATGAGTTTGGAAAACTCAACAAAATTCCTACTTGAGAGAACCCATTTTTCCTACATCTCTAATTGTCTGAATCTTGAGAATCATCTTTAGAAGATTGCTGCTGCTGTTGTTGCTGTTCATGCTGTTGATGCTGCTCATGCTGTTGTTGTTGTTGAAGTTGCTGTTGTTGCTGAAAGAATTGGTTTAATGCTTGAGGATTTAATACCCCAATATGACCATCTTGAGAAAGACCAAGTTCTAAACCAGGAATTTGTTGATTAGTACCACCCCACATTGAACTAAAACTCATTGGCCCCAGATTAGTACCAGGCATTTCAAACCCATGAAACCCAATTCTGGGTGCAAAATTGGAGGTTTCAGTACCCAAATTGGATGTAGATGGTTCAGAAGTAGGCACATAACCAGACCCAAATTCACTAACAGTATGATGATGATGAGGCCATAAACCAGATGCAGTATTAGTATTAGTAGTATTACCATGAGCTTGAGATCTATTTGAAGAAGCCATTAAATTCCAATGGTGATTTCTACTAGCAGAACCATGAATATCTGCTCCTCCTCCTCCTCCTAAACCAACAGAAACAGAAATCCCATGTTGAGAAACAGATGCAGCAGCAGCAGCAAGAACCGAAGCTGGAATAGTCCCAGTACCAGTTGCAGAAATAATAGATGGTTCAGATTGTTGTAACAACCACTGAATGGTTTCACCATCAGATTTATGACCTAATTCTCTTGTCAATTGAAAGATTCTAGCTGCACATAAAGCTGGCATCCTTATTCTTCTACCTCTACCATCAACTTTAGTATGTCTATCTTTATTTGAACTTCTTTTTGGTGCTAATTGTTTCTTTAAACTTCCTTGCTGCTGATCATCTTTCTGATCTCCTGCTACTACTATATTGAAATCTTTAACTTCTGATACTTTATGATTATGGTTTTCTTCCATCTCAACAATCTGGGTCTGTTTTGATTTTGATTTTGAATGTGGGTTTATGTTTATTATTCCTCCTCCTCCTTCTCTAGGTTCCATTCATTCAACGTATTTAAGAAAAAACTGGTCTTTTTCTTTCTGTTTTTTTCATCAAGTCTGAAAGAAAGAAAAAAAGGACTAAACTTTCATGGGTATTCACTGTTTTTGGCAAAAAATACTTGATTTCAAAAAAAGAACTGAAAATAGAGAGTTGAGATCCCAATATACAAACAGCACCATTAAAATAATACTACCAAGTTAAATTTTTTACTCAGGGTTTTAACTTCTGGTCTGGTCTCTGTTACATTTGTGTCGTGTACTTGAAGGGGCTATTTTGCTCTTTTCTTTTCAATTGTTTTTATATATTTTGGGTTTTGGGATCTGCCTCTCTAATAGAGTTCTTGATTTGATATCCACTTTGAAAACTTCCACAGTGAAAAAAAATAAAAATAAAAATAAAACAATGATTTTTTTCTTCATTGAATGTCAAAATCAAGAAACAGCATCATATCTTGTGACTTGAGGGTGATTTTGAATTACACAGTACAGGACATATTACAAAAAGTGTCAGTTTTTTTTTCTTCTTCCTCTGATGACTTGTAACAGAAGAGCTGCTACCTACACTTGGCATTCCATTTAGAAATAAATGAGTGGAGAAATTGAAATCATCACAAGAATTGAGTGGAGAGAAAAGGGATTTATTGATGTTATTACAAGCTACAATGAAGTTGGGGAATTTTAATGTCAAATGTCATCATTTTTTTCTTCCTTCGGTTCATGACTTTTAAGTGTGTAATTTTTGTTTTTGCTTTGTAAACCAACGGCTCATTATGGACAGTGAAAACATCTGAGTGAGAGCAAACACCAAGGTATTCTTATTTTTCTGCAACAATTAGGATTTGTAACCAAGCCAGGGATAGGAAAAATAACAAGTATTATGTTGCAAATCATAGTACTTGTTCTTGGCAACAATCTAACTGATGCAATAAAAACACAAACACACACTTTTCCATGGTGCTTACTCTAAATGAATGAACTATCACAATGAAGATGTTCCTAAAATTATTGAACATTTACCATGAGCTTGTCATAAAAAAAAGATGTGCAAAAATTATTTTTGAATAATTACTGATGAAATACACATTTTAAAAATATGGAGTAAACCATACCAACAATCTAAGTTCGAAACTCATCGGCACATAAATTTTACGAAAAACCTGAATTCCATAGAAATTGCGCATTCATAAGGATTGTACAGTTTGATATGCTAAGGCTAAGTCCTATGGTGTGCTAATCTAACATCTAGATTAGCAGTCCACGTCAGCTAGGGGAAAGAACTAGTGTTAACAAATAGGCCACACTTTTTTCTTTTGAATTGCAACACATAACTGCTAAAATAACAGTTGAAACTAGCCCATAGACTTAGCCTAATGACACACTCACCATTCCCATACTACATCTTCTTAACGCGTGATCAAAGAGGGTAATTAACTTGCCAAGTCCTGGCTCCCTTGCATCAGCTTGTGCAAAACTATATGTTATTTTCTCTCTTTTTTTCTTTTTCTCTGTTTCTCTTTTTTTTTTTTGGAGGAAAAAAAAAATACAGTTCTGCGCTTTCAATGGTCTAAAGGGTTATCGTATGGCCCAATAGGCCGCCTACAAAACAATATTGAATGCTTCCAAGTTCCAATAGTAAATAAAAAAAGGGAAAACAGTCCTTTTTTTTCTTCTTCTTGCGAGATGGGTTAAAATTGGTCTGAAATATTTCTTGGGATGCATGAGAGTTTGGTAGAGAGGTTGGATAAAAAGAGAGGCTAATGGAGGTATTGTCCAAAACACAATTTGTCAATGGTAGTAAAAACACCCTAAGATTCAGTGGATCATAATAACAAACCATGAGATAAATACAAGAGATCCCTTGAAATCCTCCCACCATGACAAAAAAAAAAAAAAGTTTACATTTTAAAATTTGTTTTCATTTTAATTTTAATTTTAATAAAGCCATCCCTATTTTCAGGTATGAATTTTAACTCTTTTAAAATGAAAGTGTGTGAATAAGTGAGTAGTATATGCACCAGATTAATTGAGGCTGGTTGTGGATTTCTTGAAAATTTTGATCCCCAAAAAATAGAATAAAAATCAGAAAAACACATGGTGGGTAACTGAGAAGATGCGCCGCTTACAGTGAAACTGTGGCAATATCGCAGCCATCTTATCACAAGAACTATTTTTCAGATAATTTTTGTTTTTTTAAAGTGTTCTTGGCAGCAGAGTACTGTTTTTTTTTTATCTGTCGATAAGAAAATTCATTGAAAAGATATCAACAATTACTGTCAATAGTGCGTTTTGCGATTTCAAGCACAGTTTTCTTCTATTCTCTCCTGGTAAAATTAAAATTACTAAAAATCATCTGTGAGTTTAGACGTAGAACACCGGATATGTTCATTTTTTCTTTAATCTTTTTCGTTAAAAAAATTCTTGAAATTTGACATTAATTAGGGAAGAATTTTACCAGACCAGATAGTCTTTTGAAATATACGGAGGAAGATGCTTGGGATAGGAATGTCAATAGACGAACATTCAAAGAAGTGTAAAGTATTTCGCACCATGTAGCCTATAGAGTAGTTGACACTAGACAAGTTTTGAATAATTGGGGGTGCAACTGTATTTGAACTCCCCATATCTGAATTGGCGCTCCTAATAGCACCCTTCTTATTTGAACAATCGGTCAGGTGAATGGGGGATGTAAAGATCTGTCTGCTTCAAGACTAGGCAGCTGATTATTTTATCTCTTATTAAGATTAATATTAATCCCACCGGAACAAGAAATCTTATTTAATTAGATTTTAAAAATATTATAAAAACACAAGCAAATAAGTTCACGGGAATTTCAATTTCTACTATGATGAAAATGCATTTTTTAGTAGCTTTCATGTGATGAGAATGAGATGATACAATATCTTCTTCATCAACCTAAACAAAGGCACAGCTTCCCCTGATTGTTCCCCGTCATGCACGCCCCACTTATGTACTTGTCGCCGAGGATTTTCTTGCATGCGGCCACGCATTGAGCCAGAGTGCAATGGTTAAGTTCTACCACAAAAGCAGACTCGCCGAGGTTCAAAACCGTGAAAACCAACACCATGACCATGGCTATAACCACGATAATATGTTTTTTCATCACCATTTTTATAAATCTAGCTCACTTAAATAGCAACAATACTTAGAAATCGAAGTAATCACTGACTCCCACAATTAACTCTTATTCTTGAATCATCTCGGGTTTAGGGTATATTTATAAGATCGGACAATACTTGGCCTTGATTACTTAAATAGAGCCTGTTCCACTAACAAATAATTAAGCTCTAAATTTATTTATCATAATCAAATGTCACCCAATTAAGCTACCATATTAGATATGTTAAAGTATTTAGTTATCCTGGTTTTGTCTATCCTTGATATGCTGGTTCTGCTTTTCAATGTGATGATTAACAATCCACTGACTCTATGCCATACATTGCTCTTGTTAGTGGATTTTGGTAACCAATTATGAAACCAACCTTAATTTG
>JAJJMB010007553.1:2539756-2600990 GCA_023531105.1 Papaver atlanticum
CTTGTTAGTGGATTTTGGTAACCAATTATGAAACCAACCTTAATTTGTACCAAATTAGGTTCTAACGTGTGTAGTTGATTAGATGGGTCCTACCTAACACTTACTCAATTTTTATTTAAAAAAATAAATCTAATTTAGAAATTTTTGTTTCTCAGACAGTTTTTACTTCATCAGGGTTTATGTTTAGTTCCTCAACTGAAATGAACTTCTCTTCGGATGGTTTTGCAAACCTAAGCACTGATAATGTTCCTCTAAGTATTCCAGATGTTGAGACTGAGATGGATGTCGCTCTTATACTAGAACCTGTACCTTTGGATACTCTTCCACCAGAACCTTTTATTTCGGATGAAGAATTTGATAAAGAAGTTAATCTCATGATGAATGACTCTGTGGACGCTATGGATGCTGAGCCTTCATCAGTTCATGACCCTGTAAGTCTCTTAAATCTTGTCTCTGCTTTAGTATTTTGTTTGCTTCTTTGTTTATTAAAGTTTTATTATTTGTCAAGCTGGTCTTGGGTTTCTTTTACAATGAATTTTCTTTGTTGGAATATGAATGGTTGTTGTTCGGATAAGAAGTGGCTTCACCTGCTTAACATGTTTAGGAAATTTAAGCCAAGTGCAATATGTCTCTTAGAAACTATGGTGGATTCAGAAACTGTGAGTAAATATAGTCATCATCTTCCGTTTGATTCATGGTTTGTGGTGCCTGCTATAGGTAAATCAGGGGGGTTAGCTTTAGGTTATTTTGCAAACTCTAACATTGAAGTTATTGGCAGTGCTTTTAATATGATTCATATTGTGTGTGATATAACTCCGGCTATCAAAAACTGTATGGTAACTTTCATATATGGTTCTCTAAATGTGGTGGGAATAAAAAATCAGTGGAATTACTTAAATCATTTGAATGATGATAATAACATACCTTGGATTTTAATGGGTGACTTCAACTTTATATTGAATGCTTCTGAAAAACAAGGTGGTAATTCAGATAATTCTTTTCCTCTTGAATTTGTTAGGAATTGTTTGACTCAGATTAAAATAAATGAGATTTTTGCTTTTGGTAATCCTTTAACATGGTGTAATAGAAGATTCAAGAATCCAGCTGAACTGATATTTGAAAAACTTGATAGGGGTTTTATGAATGATAAATGGGTTTCAGCTTTTCCTTACACTAGAATTACAAATCTAGGGAGAGTTTATTCTGATCATTGTCCTATTTTACTGAAGTGCTTTCATCAGCAGCAAGGTCTTTACATACCATTTAAATATTTTAAGTGTTGGCAATTGAGTCCTGATTTCAAAAGTGTCTTAATAAATGCATGGGAGAAAGATGTTAAAGGTTCTCCAAGTTTTATTGTTACTGGCAAGCTTAAAAATATTAAGCAAGATCTCAACAACTGGAATTTGAACTCTTTTGGTCATATTAAACATACTATAGCAAGGTTAAATTCTGAAATTGAGAATCTTCAATCTTTGCCTCACTCTCCAGCTATTGGTAATTACATCATAAATTACTCAAAACAGCTTGACTTCTGGTATGAGATTGAAAATTATTTTTATAAACAAAAATCGAGAATAGATTACTTTACTCATTATGACAAGAACACAAATTTCTTTCATAATTCTGTAAAACTTAGGAATATGTATAACACCATTCATACTTTAAAGGACAGTCAAGGAAACTGGTTGGAAAATAGAGACCAAGTTGTCTCTCTTCTCACAAGCCACTTTAAAAGTATTTATACTAGTTCTTACCCTAGTTCTACTGATATTGAAGAAGTTCTTAAAGATGTTCAACCAGTTATAACAGATGAGATGAATGTTGGTTTAGTAGCTATCCCTACTATGGAAGAAATTTATTCTGCTGCTATAAATATGGCTCCTTGGAAATCTCCAGGGCCTGATGGATTTCCGGGGGGATTCTTCAGAGATAATTGGGATGAAGTCTCTAATGAAGTTATAAATTATGTCCAAAGTTTCTTTCGAAATAAGTATCTTCTCAAGCAGTTAAATCATTCTTTCATTGCACTTATTCCTAAGGTAGTAATCCTTCTTCTCCAAATGATTTTAGACCCATCAGTTTAACAAATACTGTTTATAAAATAATTTCAAAAATTTTAACAAATCGTTTAAAACCTCTTCTGAATTCTCTCATTTCTCCCTTTCAGTCTGCATTTATAGCAAATAGGCAGATTCAGGATAATATTATTATTAGTCATGTTGCACTCTTTTAAAACAAGAAAGAAAAAAAAAACGGTTTTATGGCCATTAAATTAGACTTATCGAAAGCTTTCGATAGACTTGAATGGCCTTTTATTCTTTCAGTTTTTAAAAAGCTAGGATTTTCTGAAGAGTGGTGCCAACTGATTTCTCAATGTATTAGTACGGTTTCCTACTCTGTCCTAGTAATTGGTTCGCCTGGTGATATGTTTTCCCCTACTAGGGGCATTAGGCAAGGAGATTGTCTTTCTCCCTACATTTTCATTATTTGTATGGAAACTCTATCTCGGCTCTTATTGAAAGGTGAAAATGATAACTTGATTCAGGGTTTTAAACTTAAGAAAAATAGTCCTTCTATTTCTCACTTATTTTTTGCCGACGATTGTATGTTGTTTTCGAAAGCCCCTCTTTCTTTTGCCAGAAATCTAATGAAGATTATAAATAATTTTGCAAAGGCCTCTGGTCAGGCCATAAACTTCGAAAAATCTGGGTTTTTCACTAGTGCTAAGATGCATCATAAGCATGTGAAGTTACTCTCTAAAGTTTTGGGTATTAAATTTTTAAGTACTTCTGAGAATTACCTGGGTACCCCTTTATTTATCAATAGGGACAAAACCAAATCTTTTCAGTTCCTTATTGATAAGTTCTATTTGAGATTGAGTAATTGTAAGAGAACTAATCTTAATGGTGCTGGTAGAACTGTAATTACTAAACATGTGTTATCTAGTTTGGTTGTTTATCATATGTCATGGTTTCCTTTTCCTAAAAAGATTACTTCAAAAATTGATTCGATTCAGAGAACCTTTTGGTGGTCAAAGAAAAATCCAAGGCGGGCAGCTTATTTTAGGTCTTGGAGTGATATAGGTAGATCTAAATTGTGTGGAGGCCTGGGTATTAGAAACTCTTACGCTACTAATAGAGTTTTCATTGCTAAATTGGGTTGGAGAATTAGTAAAAATCCTGATCAGTTAGTCTCTAGATTCTTGAAAGATAAGTATTTTCCTAATCAGAATTTGTTGGAAATAGATAAAGCAGCTGATACTTCTTCTTGGTTGTGGAAAGGTATAGTCAATAGTTTAGTTTTCTTAAAATCAAATATTGTTTGCAAAATAAATGATGGTACTTCTACTAAAATTTGGTCTTCTATTTGGTTGCCTATGAGTAATATACCTCCTGTTTCCATTAGTGATAATTACAATAATTATACGTTTGTTAGCGAGCTTATTGATGATCAGACTAACACTTGGAATATTGGGCTTTTAAACTCTTTGTTTTCTCCTGAAGATGTTATAAAAATTAGATCATTAAGGTTAAATATCAATAAAAAAGATGAGTTAATGTGGGCACATACGAGAAATGGAAATTTTTCTATTAAAACTGCCTACAATGCTTATATGAATATGTCTAGTTCAGCTGAAGAAAAGTCTTTTTGGAAAAAAAAGTTTGGGCTTTAGATTGTCTTCCAAAAATTAATTTTTTATGTGGAAAATATTTGCTGAGATGCTGCCAGTTAATTCTATGCTGAAGTTTTATAATCCTTCTATTGATGATTGCTGCCCTTTGTGTAAGAATGATGTGGAAACAGTTATGCACTTGTTCTTCCACTGTCCAATTGCTTCTCATATATGGTTTGCTCTATCTTTACAACACTTGGTTGCTTCTGTTTATGATTTTGATTGGATAGAAGACATTTTTCTGTTGTGGTTTGATAATGTTTTTGGAAAGTCTCATTTCCCAGTGAACTGGCTGAGTATAGGTGCTATAGTTACGTGGTGTATTTGGAAGTTAAGGTGTAATGTGGTTTTTAAAAATGTCATTATTAACCTTGACAAAGTTATTCTGGATACTAGAAGACATATCAATACTTATATTGCTCCTCCTTTACCTATGAAGTCTTTTAGAATGGAAATTAAATTTTCCATTCATGAAGTTGATCATATCATGTTTATAGATGGTTCTTTCAAGAATTTTAACATGGGTGTTTGTATTATTCTATGTGACAATGCAGGCACAGTAAAGGGTTCGAAAGCAGACTTTGGACTGATCATAGACGCAGTTGGTGCTGAAATGACTGCTCTAATTTTGGCTATCTCCTGGGAAAAGGAGTTGAATCTGTCTAAAGTGTTGTTTGTTAGTGATTGCCTTCATTTGGTAGATTTTGTTAAAGGAGGCAATGGTGCGATGGATTGGAGATGTAGTAATATCTTGGAAGACTGCCGGCGTTCTTTTTCTTGTTGTAGTAGTTTTAATATTGTACATATTAAGCGTATTAAGAACAAGATAGCTGACCGGCTTGCACGTCAGGCTAGGAAGTTTTTTTTAAAGGATACATGGGATTCTTTTCCTCCTTTTTTGGACAGGTTGTTGAGGAAAGATCCTTTAGTCGATGTCTGTAAACTTCTCCTTTGTTAATTTAGTTGGTGTGTTTCTCAGCAAAAAAAAAAAGGTTCTCACCTCTTCAAAATGAAACATGTTTCGACCTTTAACAGGATATTGCTCATAGAATGTTCAGCACACTTAAAAAGGTTACTTTTCGACTCCCACAAATGAAAAAAAAAGCATAAAATAGTTTTTCCATATAACTTCAGAATCGCTTACAAAAATAATATTTTTTTAGCATTGTGTGACGTCTGGAATTGAATTCTGCTTCTGGAAAAGAAGAAGCATTTTCTACTTATTGTATCCACACATATTATAAGGTTAAAGAATTGTTTTGGGTAAAGAAAGAGTTTGGCCAACATTACTTGTTGGTTTGCTCCTTTAGCCGCTGCAATACAAAACCAGATGACGATAAATGATCGTCAAATAAGGGAAACACCTTCACTCCTTAATTTAATATATTTGGTTAAAAGATTTGAACGTCCAAGATTTTATAAATTAAATCAAGCATAGACCGTTGGTTGTGAATCTTAATTAGATGCTCCGGCTGTGTTGTTTATAAACATGTACAAGCTGATTTTTTAGATTTAACTAAGAAATAACTCATAGTTTTTTTGGGTTGTTCTTATAAATTAGGTAATCTATTATAGACTTCCAGTAAAGTTTGGTACAATTTTAGTAGAGTTATCAAATATGGAGGTTAATTGATTCCTGCTACGGACATTAGATTTATCTATTTCAAGATTTTGCTCAATGCGATCGCAAATAAAAATGTTTAGCCTTTCTTGCAAGAATATTAGCTATTTAGTTGCAAGTTACACCTAGGAAATTTTTGGCAGCATGCGTTTTCTTTTTCCTTCCAAAATATCCCTGCTTTGCCAAGTAATAGAAATTGTCTTTCCATTTAAAATATCAATAAGGTTTCTACAATCTCCTTTTGTGCTGAAATTATTCATCTTCTCCTCTTTGGCCCATGTTTCTGCATGTAAAAGTCCTAGAGCTTTTGTTTATTGTGGATTGTCTATTGTGGATTGTCTAGCTCTTGCTCTACCAAAGACACTATTGCATCATTCCTTAGAATTAGTGCAAACCCAGGGTGCATCCTTAGAGACCCATGCGACATCAGTGTTTATTTTCAAATTTCTTGGTTCAGGTTCAAGCCATATATCATGTTTGTTATTAGGGGTTGGTGTACTCTGATTATTTATATTATTTGTTATACACCAATATTGCAAGTTTTTCTGAATATCCAAAGCAATTCGAAGGGAAGAAATATGTTTCTCTTGAAAAACTCTTACACACCTTTCTTTCCATATAAACCGCTTTTTTGATGTACAAAAGAAACATATTGTTGGGGTTTAAATATCCAAGAATTACAGATGTCAATGAAACTATCTGAAGGATTGATGTCTAAGTGAACTAGGTTTGGAAAGTACAGTAAAAAAACAGGTGTTCTGAAGTTTCATTGTTATCCTATCCAAAGGAGCATGTCTTTTATTATGCCAAAGAGCCTGGAATTAGTGGTGAGTATACATTTTGAAGACATTTCCAGAAGAACATATTTTCTGGGAAATTCCTTGGTTTTATAGTCTTTTCGAAAAACTATCATGCATGTTAAGATTAGCTAATTAATTTCAAACCACGGGTACCCAACACTGATTTAATTGTGAATTCTCCAGAATTTGTTAATATCCATCTGCTTTCATCCTCTCTAAGGTTATTCTCATAATGAGTATAAGTATTAATATTAACTATTCTGCCAGCTATGTTTGTAGGAAAAATAAATTGAACAAGTGTTGTATTCCACTTTTTGTTGGAAAAATCCATAAGGAATGCAAGAAGTGTCAAATGGTTGTTTAGGTTGTTACTAAGTTGTGACAGGTTATGAACTAGATTTTGGATCCAATTTTCTTCCCAAATATTAATTTTCTCATTTCCCACTTCCCAAGTGCTATTTTGATTAACGAATTTACTTGTGCATTTCTAAATCCAAGAGCCAGAAGGAGAAGGTTTGGCTCTCAAAGATCATCTTCTCCTAAAATATTTTGATTTTAATGAATACCCCCAGTTTGGTTCATTTAACAGTCTTTATGCCACCTTCGCTGGGATGTCCAAATTAGTCAGATGGGCATCTCTTAAGTCTAATCCTCCTTTAGACAAAGGATTGCACAATTTTTTTTCAAGCCTTTGGTATAGAAACCTTTGGCACTAAAGTCTATACCATACCGAAAATCTCTTTGTATTGCATTTATTTTATGAGTTTATTTTTTTGCAAGAATGATTTATTTATGTCCATTTTAATGGTCTGAGAAAGCATTTTGCTTTTCCAACCTTGGACTATTTGCTCCATTTTATCCACTATGGAATCAATTTTTTTAATTTTTGACCTATTAATGAATTGAAAACATAAGGGATACCAAATACACTCAACTTTTTTGTTCGGCAACCTGTATAGCAAAACTTAATACAATAACAAGTAGACCAACTGAATGATCCGTGACAATATGTATATAAAGTTTATCTCTCAACCTCTACTCAATCAATATGTGTATAGACACAGGGTCCGTAAACCTAATTTTTAAGCAAAGTACTTGGACGATCTCAAAAATCAATATCCAAGATCAATCTAGTCATATCCAAATAATCCAATCGGAATTCTGCCAAGTGATTAAACTTGTTATCTATCTTTCAAGATACAAATTCTATAAAAAACAAGTCTCATAATCGATTATAATTAAACGGACGTATCTACTTATATTGAAGATGTAAAAACCTGTGCAAATCCAATTATAAAGATAAACGATATAATGCAGAAAAGAAAAAACACAAGACACTAGAAATTTTGTTAACGAGGAAACCACAATAACAGAAAAACCCCAGGACCTCGTCCAGATTTGAACACCATACTGTTTTAAGAAGCTACATACACTAGCCTACTGTCAAACTTCGGATTGGAATGTAGTTGAGACCGAACCCACCCTCCAAGCGATTCAGTTACAATCGCGCTCCTTACGTCTCTTGAACCTCGCAAGGCTCTATGCACTTGATTCCCTTAGCTGACGTCCTTTACAACCTAAGAGTTTCTTCAGACGAAATGAAGACTTTTGATACCAATCTTCCTCTAACAGATAAGCCTATTTGATTCCTGTGTAGATCAAGGTGAGGAAATCTGTTTGCAATAGAAAAATCTAGCAAACCTCACAATCCTGAACACTTACGCTCACTTAGATGAAAAACCTGGATCTTTTTACCACCTTTCAAGAACAATCTTCAAAAGATCAATTAAGACCAGTTTTCAGATATCTATCTTGAGGAATCACAAATCCTGAGACGAAGAGAACTTTGCGATTTCTATCTATCTTTCCTAAAAGAGATTACGAGAACCTCGATAAAAGAAAATCAAGATCAGGATACACGAACTATCAAGGTAAAGATTGTCGGACCTGGCTTCACGAATCACCAAAGCGAAGTCTTTAAGTCGTAGACCTAATTGTGTTTCTCAGAGAAAACCTAGGTCAATATAGAACGACTCTATAATCAACTAGGACACAAAGTGTCAGGGATTGAATTTCCTAGTTGAAAGAGCATCTTTATTTATAGTTTTTCCAAGACCATGGGTTGCTTAGAATTCAAGCTAAGAGAACTTGAGAATCAAGCAAACTCTATTCTTAAAATATAAAATAAAAGGTTATATACTTAGGTTTAGTTATGGAACCATGTATAATGACCGTTCGGTTTGGAAAGTTAGCCAAAGAACTAAAATCAATTTGATATTCATTCAAACACTTAAGAGTTTAATCATGATACACACACATAAGTGTTTAACTGATCAATGAAGTCTTAGAAGTGTTCAAGAGAGTTCTAGTAAAGCTAAAAATATTATGAAAATAAGTCTTTGAGCATATGCTAAAATATAAAATGGGACAGTTAGTACAATAGTTCTCAAACCGTAGGGCTTGTTCTTGAGTCAGGGTGCTACGGTTCGTGAACCGGGTTCGCCAACTGCTAGCCTATTATTCCAACTTTGAAACAGTTCATAACGGTTCGCCAACCGAGTTCTAAATTGTACCAAACTGAACTTACGGTTTGAAAACTGGTTCGCCAACCTTCTTGTATTTCTGAAACTCAGATACCTATGGTTTGCAAACTGGTTTGCCAACCTATCATGAGTAGAAATATCAGTAAGTTCAATATTTCTCTCTTATGTTGTTTGAAACATTTCCAAATGATAAAATCATTTGCATGGGAAATTTTCAATTGATCGACCAATTAATTCATAAAACTAATATTGTTAAAGACAGTTGAACATCTTTTCTTAGAATCATATTTGGAAATTTTTACAAGAAAAGCTTGACTCGAAATTTCTCCTTTGTAAATCTACTAGAAGTCATACGACATAGTCTTAATAGATAGAATGGTAAGATAATACCTGATACAGAAGTTCTCTAAATGTCTTCATTGATCTTCGGTATTCAAGGGTGACGTCTTATACTCAACTAACAAATTCTAACCTAGTCCGAGACTTGACTTAGTAGACTAGAAATCAAGATATAGTTTTGATCACCTAACATTTACAACAAGATTGAGATAGAAAAACTTGTGGGTTCAACCTAGCAATAATCTTTGAGGTTTATTTTTTTTATTTTTTTAAGTAATCTGGATATCATCTTTTGATGTATGAGATGAACCTTTTTACTGGAAAAAAAGACATGATTTTTCAAATTTTATTAATTGTGATGCCCTACTAATGGTTTTAATTGTATTAATAAGGTTTTTATATTATTTGAGATCACTTTTACAAATGAAAGACAATCATCTACGAAATATATATGAGAAATTGGTGTACCATTTTGAGACAATTCAACTCAAGAAAGAGTTTTTTAGCCTCCTTGTGTAAGAGAGAATTGTGATAGTTAGACAATTCAACTCAGGAAAGAATTTCAACTATCTAAGAGAGATAGTTAGCCTCCTTGTGTAAGACCTCTATAAGGTTGAAAACTGGCTCCTACAGATCCATTTAACATGACATAAATAGAGATGGTACAAATGCATTGTTCTATAAGAAAACAAAAATCGGGGTTGAATCCAAAAGCTTCAGGAGCTTTAAGAAGAAAATCCTAATTGACTATGTCGAATGCCTTCGACATGTTAAACTTGACACCTGGATTTCCAATTTTTTCTTTGTTATTTTTGAAAGAATGCACCGTTTCATGATCTATTATGATGTTGTCATATATATATATATATATATAAGTCTAGAGCATAAGAATGTACATTGAAACTGGGATATGATTTTGTCAAGAAAAGGTTAGATTATGTTGGCTAGGGTTTGTTATCAGCTTATAAGTTGTACACACAACTCTATGGGTCTAAATTAACTTGCATATTTAGAGTGTTTGGATTTTAGCATCAGAAAAAGATGAATTTTATTTATATCTTTGTTCATGAGTTTCGAAGAAAAAATTGTTGGATCATCAGAATTACATGCAACAATATCCCAGTTAGTTTTGAAGAAGTTAGCGGGAAAGCCATCTGTCCTCGGGAATTTATTGAGTTTCATTTTCTTTAGATTTCCTCACCAGTATGGATGACGACCAATAATAAGTTTTCCACATCAGAGACACAAGACGAAATATTACAGAAGACAGAATTTTGTTGCGAGGTATCAACCGGGTCAACATTAAAGAGTTTCAGAATGTGCTTAGTTAGGATGTGACTAAATTCAGGTTTACTCAACTTAATTTCTCCTAAACTGTTTTTCAGAGAAGCTATATAATGCTATTTACGCCTTTAAGTGTCACAATATGAAAATACTTTGTGTCTTTTTTTCTCCCAAAGCTATTGTGTTATTTCTAGAGCTTTGATTTTCTAAAGCTTCTTGAGTATCATAAAGTCGTTCAAGGAGATACATGTTTCCTTGAATAATAACATTACTATGAGTAGTTGGCCTAGAAGATTTGATTCTTTCTATTTGTTTTAGGGTAACTGAAATCTGTTTAGCTGGTTTACCAAAGACATTTTTCTTCCAATCTGACAAATTAACTCGTAGAGTATTAATATATGAGACCAAAATGGTGGAAGATCATTAATAACTAAGTTTTCAAGAATTCTGAATTACTTGGATGCATGATTGATCCCTCTACCAAGTGTCATAAAATTTGGATACCCAATCTAATAGGGTGTATCCCGAGCCCATGGACAAAAAGTTATGGCAATGATCAGAAGCTACAGCTACTAAATGCGATAAAGAGGCAAAGAGAAATTGGATAAGCCATTCAGCATTATGAAATATCTTATACAATCTTTCATGAATGTTTTGGCTTCCTTCTCCGTGATTGTTCTTAGTATAATCGTGATATGTGAAGCCTAACTAGATCCAAAAGTCACGCTTGCTGGATGATTCTGTGGTCATGTGCGTAATCATTCTTATTCAAGGGTAATCCTCCTAGTTTCTCGGATTGATCAAATATCATGTTCATGTCACCCATAACTATTCATGGCATGTTCTTATTATTTACTTGAGCTACTATTTCTTCTAAATAATCCCAAGCTATTTTCTTCACTAGAGGTTTCTGTGATTCAGTTTCAAACATGAATTAAATTTCAGTTTTATCGACATTATCAGTTGTTTTCGATAGTTTTGAGTGAAGATTTTACCACGACCTTGGACATTCCAAGCAACGATTTTTATTTTTAGATAGAAAAAACAAACAACAGTGCTTGTCCATCCCTAATTTGCTTCTTCCGCTTACACTGATGATTAACAACCCACTGATTTGTATGCGGTATGCCATATATATTACTCTTCTCAGTGCGGTTTCATTAACATTAACCAATCAAGAAAGTAACCTTAGTTTGTACTAAATTAGGATCTAACATGTGTAGCTTATTAGATTACTCTCACCTAGAGTGGCCCAAAGTAAACACATCCACTATTGAAGTAAAGAAACAACCAAGATTTGCAAATCTAGAGTACTTGATTATCAAATAGATCAACATTAATTATGCTAAGACATTGACTAGTCCACAAATTAAGAGCAAAACAATCAAATTTTAAACTCATGGATGAATCTAGTATCATTGTCATTTTCTTTTGACATCGGTTGCAGATGGTGTCGCCGATGAGTCAATCGAAGAGGGATAGATGTATTTCTTCATTCCGGTGAAGTCTAAAATCCTTTTGGTTAAGGTACTGTTTTCGGTTACTCCCGGTTGTGGTACAAACAATACACTGAAAAACCATTCCACTACCTCACTCACAAATACTTTGCATATGTACAGAATCCTAAACCATGACGGATCTGTTATATTTCTGTCCCCTCTGCGTACACCATGGACGATAGTCTTGGCACATTCGAATCCTCCACGTACCGGAAACATTCCCACCAGAGACTGCTCATCACCAAATAACAACCAATTAGTCATGCAGTTGAATTGAAAATACAAAAGGTGTATATATATATATATAAATGCAGCCATTGTCATTGTAGTACAGTGATAAAGTTATTGCGTGATGATAATAGTGATCCACCAAATATTTTACCGATCAAAAAAATAAAATAAAATAAAATATACTTAACAAAAAATTAAATGCAATTTGTCATGTAATGAACTTACATCTCTCTTTTCAGGATCAACTTGCATGGAACCATCATTGGTAAGGTGTTTGCCTTGAGTCATTTCAGACTCTATAAACCCTGGAGATACTATCGTTATCTTGACCGCAGAACCTAACTCAACTCTCAGTGTTTCGAAGAAGTTCATCATTGCAGCTTTGCTAGCCTACACAATGTAGATGCCAAAAAATATGCAACAAATGAATTAGCAGCTAGCGTAAGTGAAATATTTTGCTAAAATGAATTATAAGACATAGTTTGACGTACACCATAGAAGATCATCTGCGGAGAATACAACCAGGACGCCAGAGATGCAATCACCACGATCTTGCCTTTACTCTTTTTCAAATGTGGAACGGCAAAATGAGTTGGATAAACGGATCCCCAGAAGTTCACGTTCTACAGATTTTTTTTTTTCAGATATTGATGATTCAGTTTAAAAAATTCAGACATTGATGATTCAGAAAGAATTTTTTTTACCATGAGGTTCATAGGTGTGGTGATATCGGTCGTATCCTCAAATGTGTAACCACTAGTCACGCCGGCGTTATTCACAAGATGATCCACTGAATATATATACATCAAAATGTGTTCATAAGATACTGATACAATTTAAATCAAAAGGGATATGACTAATGGAAAAATATATTGAATTATGAACTTACGACACCCGAAATGGTCGATTGCATCTTGAACAAATCTTTTACAGTCTTCAACTTTGGAGACATCAGCTGCACAAACTAAAACATCAGGTGATCCATGCTTCTTAGCTTTTTCTGCAACTTCTCGAAGACGATTCTCTCTTCTAGCAACTAGTACTAGACGAGCTCCTTTCTTGGCATAAGCATACGCAAGAAACTGTATATATAATGTATAACAAGAAGTTCAATCAATTCGACCTATATATAAAACTTTTAGCTATAGCAGAAACTAAATATACGCTACCTCCCCGATACCGGACGATGCACCGGTGATTAGAACAACCTTTCCAGATAAGTCTTCAAGGGAAAATGATCTCCGAATGAAAGAGACTAAATTATTGACAAGATTAAGAGGTATGGCGATAAGGAGGGAGATTAGAATGATGGGTGGAACCACTATGTCCATTATCACATGAATCAGCTCCATATTATTATGTCCTTAAGCTCTAGATACATAAGACTACTATTATTTCTGGTGTGTTTATGTGCTTATATGTAGTACATACAAGAAAGAGATTTATAGAATTATTACGGGATACCTCGAAATCGGCTGTCATCTTGGGGATATGTCCCAGGATTTCATTTTTCGGGAATATGCCCCAGTCGTCCAAAATTCCATCAAAAACCTTTAAGTAGTCAACATTTGTACACATTTGGGATTACATATGCGAATTAAAAGACACATATGCTATATGCTAACACCTTTACAAGGTTCAGGAACATATTCAGACACAAAAAACCTCGAAGAAATTAGAGAGAAAGTTCAGACACATTTACGATAAATTGACTATTTAACGGTTCCTTAACGGAAACCGTTACTTTGGGACATATTCCCAAAAACTAGAATCCTGGGGCATATCCCCAAAATGACAGTCAATTTTGGAACATATCTCCCATTTCCCTGATTATTATAGTTGCCCGGTCACGGATATACAAGAAAGAGAGAGAGTACGTACAGGGCTTTAAAATTTTATAACTAGCGGTAGGCATGTTTTCTGAATTTTCCAACCTAAGTTATTGTTCTTTTTGCATCACAGCAACTGCAAAACACTTGCTTAATTTACTAACCCATACATGTTAATTTGCATCTGTTAAATTCAGATGATGCGTGAAGACATGCAACATTGCTGATGGGGTACCGCTTTACTGGGAAGAGTATTAAGATCCTTAAAAAACCGAAAAATGTTTTTATCGGATTTTGATAATTATGCAAATTGGTGTGTGATTATCCGTATTTTTTTTTTTTTTTTAAAGCATGAAAATATTATCCGTATTGAATGAACATAGCAATATTTTCATGATTAATTGATTTACATCACTATTTATGATGTTGATACCTGAAAGACATCGAGGTGAAAATTTTGTAATTTCCACTGCTCTCCCCTTTTCAGCATTTATTCCTCGGTCCTTACTAGAGGTAGCGGTGAAAGAAAAGCACTTATATGTATACGGACAATAAGCATGTCATATCCGATTTGTAATGAAGAATGCGGATGGGGATTGCTATATATATCGTTGAAAGAATTAAATGGGATATCTAGATTTTGGTCATCATAATTAATTTCATACAACTGATTTTAAATTCCATCAAGCTGCATGAACCATCTCCAGCGGTCCTCAATTCTGACATGTTTGGAGATCCAAATCGTTTTTGTTGATCATTTTTCCATGGATTTGCCTCAAGTTTAAGAGATATTTTGCCATTTAGGTCGTAGATTTTGGTTCCCTTTAATATTTGGGTCGTCAATTTGTTCGTTGATATGTTTTGGACCTTTGGGTTGCTTGACACACCACGGAAGTGGTAGTATTTTTGGAAAAAACTTGGGTGTTATGACCGTACGGTACACCCACAGGAAATAATGAGAACATTGAATTGGTGTTGGTATGGGTTGTTCGAAAAGCAGATAAAAGAGTACAGAGACGTTAAATATGTTTTGGTCTACCAAATTTAAGAGTTCAACAACCGGCATTGCCGTTATTACGAGCCCTAAAGTAGACACATGCAGAGTGAAATGACACAAAACAATAACGCGTACGGTCTACTCCAACATCAGCTGTAATTAATTTTATCGTACATAGCTAGAACCCACTACCTATTTGTTAGGAGCTCAATCCCGGCCAACCGGGCTAATGCCAGTTGGTTACATCTCAGCAAAGTTACTATACCAATCACCTTTAAAGAGGCTCTTATAATTTCTAGATAAAAGAGAAGAAGAACAAGTTTAGGAAAAGAAATAAAAAACCTTAGATCGAAAAATGTAAAGAACTTGGAAAAAAATAAAAGAACTTTAGAAAGAATTTGGAAAAATGTAATCCCAAACTTGAAAGCTAAAATATAAGATTGAAAATAAAATAAAACTAGACTACCGATGCCATGGTGGGATGACCGACCGAAGAAATTGACCGAAAACGTGACTCAAAACTCGACAACCAACGCCCGCTTCAATTCTCTTAGCTCCAAATTTTAACTAAAAACGATTAAAACAAATTAGTAAGATTATAAATGAAAAAATGAGAAGGCCCATGAATTACCCCAATGAATATCCAATGTTTAAATTTTTGTACCAAATGCACGCGTACATATTATTTATACTAATTCATGTTTTAACATATTTCTTAGCCTGGTTTATTTGTGTAATTGTGTTACAAAAGTCTGGTGAACCCACTATGTTGCGACCAATCTGGCCTTCCTGTCCTGTTGTCTTCCCATCGACAGAGTCGTCGTTACTGAACTGATGAAATGCTATGAATCTTCTTGCCATCCTCCCTCATTGTTTCGCCATACTCTTTACAGCCAAACCCTTTTGGGTTCTGCCCACCTAATGCAGATTCTAGCTTCTCCATATTGAAGAGGTCTCCCATAACCTTCTGACTTTCAGGGTCATTGGTACATACAAATTTTATTTTGCTAGATGTCCTCGCTTCAAAAAATGGTTTCACTAACTGCAAAAGTGAAAATATTGAAATGGAAAGTAACTAAGAGAATCACGAAACTGAAAAAGTAAATAAACTTCAGACTAAGTTTCTTTCTGAAAGAAACAACTATATGTAGGCAGCAGTGAGGATGACAAGGCAATGGAGCTGCTTTCACAGACCCTAGCTATTACATCCAACTGAAGCTGCCAATCAGATTCCACTATGACTACTAGGAAACATTAAGGTAATTGAAGCAAGCTCCTTCGATTAGTAAAACTTTGGACACTTACCTTCTAAAAGCTAGGAAAATTGAACTTGGCTGTTGTAAAAAAGTGAACACATTTAAGATGTTCGGTCAAGGACTTGCAAACTATTAAAAATTAAAGCACATGTTTAAGGCGTGCATTACAAGTGTAGAGTGTTGACTTACCATCCAGAAGGACTCTAAGATCTTTGGAGGATTGTAGAGGATGGCTTGTCCCAGCCTTTCAGGGTAATGATCCTGCAGTATACGAGCTGTTTCCCGTGTTGTTTTTATTGATATGCTCGACATATTCCATCCTTGAAAATCAATTATCCACACCATTTGCTCCTCACCGGGTGGCAAGTTCATTATGGCTTTCTCCATGCGATAAACAAGGAACTTGATCTGCCCGCTTGTTGAATATGTATTCTGATAAATTGAAAACTGAGCATGTATGGAAGTAATTCTCGAGCGAGATACATTATAAAAACTTGTACCTCCAGTCCAGGTCTCATAACAAGAACCATCCTTCCATACTTGTCAGGATAGTTGGACCTGTATGTCTTTCCAGTTTCGGCTTCATGAGCAATCTCATCCTAACAAACAGAAAATGTTGAGGATCAAAATAAAAAACAGAAAATGTTTATTGTCAGTTTCCTCATACTAGTTAGATCTCTCAGTGCAGCCCTCCTTTTTGCAGAACATTCATATGTTTTTTGCTTTCTATACATCTCTGCATTTAACAGTGTTGTAGATATACGATATAGGTACAATTATCTCAAGTGCAATTGCAGTAATTTGATTAGATACATACAAACTTGATCAGGACAAAGGAAAAACACTGCATACCCAGCAAATCCGTTCTGGCTTATACTACATTCTCTTTAATTTACATACAGAAAAAGCCCCTTTTCCTTTAACTTGTAAGCTGAGATTAAGAAATTCAGTCAGCAAAGTTGATGAACCATACCGTTAATGGTGATTTTATGGGAGTGGTGTAGAAAGCAGAGGACGAAGTTGGTGATGGTGGATTTGGTTAAACCAATTCACCCAATTTCAAATTTAGGGTTACAGGTTAAAGATGATTGGATATCCAATCAACCAAATCCAAACTCTACACTCTAAAGTCGAAATTGAGTAAAGATTAATGGAGATTTAGGGAGTGAAATTGATGAAGATGAAATTGGATTTCGATTTCGACAAAGAAGAAAGGAATCGAGAGAGAAGAAGAAAAAGGGAGGAAAAATAGTATTTTTGGAGGTGGCCGGGATTCGACCCCAAGACCTCTAACTCAATTCCGTGTTTTTGTTTTTTTTTCATTTTACAAAAAATGTCCTCAACATTGTAATTATTTAGGTCTGTTTAATGAAGGGAAAAAATCAAGGAGGGGCAGTGAGGTCTTTTCAGCGTTGAACAAAATCCAATCCTTTTTGTGAAATTGGAAAAAATAGTCATGTTCCATATTGACACAAAGTCACCATATATAGAGTCCTCCCTCGCTTCGCTCGGTCCGTCTAATAAAATAGGAGATGTGTTCCTCTCGTTTTCGAGTTTATTGTTAGTCGTTTTCTCGCTTAAACTAGAGGAAGGACCGTGTCATTCCTATTTTCACACTATTTCATATTTTGGACACTAATTGTTTTTATAAAAACTATATGGTAGCGTATTTGAAGCTAATTATTAAGGGATCCGCATATATATTATTGTTTATACGGTAGTTAGGACATATCTTGTATGTTAGGAAAGATATTAATTGAGTATAATCTGCTAACCATATTTGTAAAGGCGTATTAGCCTCTTTAGGCACATGAATAACCTGTTTTGTACTCAAGCTTCTGGGAATATACAAAACCTTCATCTTCTCTACCTTGTCGTTTCATGGCATCTGAGCCAGGTTCGACTTAATCTAAGTAAAATCAAATCAGAATAATTTCACCATGACTGGGAAGCAATCAACTTCTCAAGGTGAACGAAAAGTTGATTCAACTTCACCACATTATCTACATCCTTCCGATCATACAGGTATGTTGATTTCTCCGGCGAAGTTGAATGGTGATAATTATGAAGTATGGTCTCGATTGATGTTGAATGCTTTTAAAGCCAGATGTTGAGGGGTGATATTAGTTTTGGTTCTACCCGTCCTAGCTACACCAAGTGACCTCAGCTTTCTAGGAATAGTAAGAGAGAGAGTTGCCTTTCCATTGTACCTTGTCCTTCCTTATATATACTTTCCCAAAAGTCCCTTCTTTTATGACATCATGACACATGTCCTAAAACTCCTTAATTACTTCTAATGTCATTCCTAAATATAACCTCCTCCTTACTTATTAATCCTTCCTTGTCCTTCTTTCTTCATGGATATTTTATCATCAGACTTGGGCCTAGTCCCCAAGTCCCCATGTTTCATACTAGGCTTATCACCCCTTCTTGGGGCACCCCAGACTCGTTAAGGGGTATTATTTTTCATGTATCAACATTAGTCCCCTGACTATTGGGTTAATTATAAAGTAACCCGATAGTCATACCATACTTTAATACGAACCAGCACGTATCTCGACATGTGTGAGGAGGCGTAAATGGTCGTCACATCGTAAATGGTGCCACCCTTTCCTATATATATATATATGGTTCGCATTTCCTAACCCGGTTCACGATTTCACTTTCAATTTTACTTTCCCATTCCCTTTTGGTCAACATATCGCCAGCATGGCTAACTCTCTTCATGGATATGTGTTGTCCTTAGCGCCTGTTCCGGCATTGGTGTCAACGATGTTTAAACATTGTGAATTGAAATGACTATTGCTCGTGAAAGCTGAGATTGAGGTGCTTCGGGAGCAGAGAATAGCAAACAGAGATGCTATGCGCGTTCGGTTTAACGAACGATATGAGGTGCATCAGGATGCTCAGACGGCTGGATCATTTAGTCGTGCGTCACTGGAGGTTCAGCGCGCTTTGGATGATGCCGTCACTGCTCGTCGTGCGGTTAATCAATTGTTTATGGACTCGTCGATAATGTTGGCTACCATAAATCGCGCCATTTACGATTGTCGTATCCAAATTTCTAACCAAGCGGCTCCACCACTCCTTGGATACACTCTGACTTTTGCGGCTGTATCGTCGCTTGTGTCTCATCCTTACCTCGAGGATGAGTTGGCGCGTTTGTTGGTCTTGAGGGAGGAGGTGGGCGTGCTATGGACCCTTAGGTCAATTCATCAGGATAAGGCGCGTAAGGAATACGATGAGCATGAGGATACTCTCTCATTTGCTCGCGGAGCGAACGCTAAGGAAAAGATTATTCAAGATATTTAAAAGTTGGTGAATGAAGCTGATCAAGACTTGCGTCTTGCCAACGCGCAATGTGATGATGGGCGTCTGATGGTGGAAACCTTGGACGCGGACATCGCTTGTTGTCGGGCCTTAATGGCTGGTTAGGTTACACGCCTTCCTGCGGGGATCTCTTTTTTTTTTTTTTTTTTTTTTTTTTGTGTTCCTGCTGTTATTTTCCTGTGTATCCTCTCTGAAATCTCTTCCCTTCGGTAGGTCTTTTGAATATTTGTTGCTTTTTCTTGTATGTGAATAAAATTTTGCTTTAGGTGGGGTATTATTCTCTTTTCTTTCATATTGTACGACTTTTGCCATTGATTTCGGTGAGTTAGTAGTAGTGTGTCTATCCATTTTTTTTGTAGAGGAGAGGAAGGCATACCGTGCCTACTACTCCTCCCCCTTTTTTTTTTTTTTTTAAACGCGCCTACTCCCCCTTTTCTTTTTATCAGAAGGATTGGGTGTTTCTGGGCGGGTGTTTGATAGAACGCGCCTACTCCCCCTTTCTTTTTAATTTTAGGAAGATGGGGTGGTTTCGGTTTTGGGCGGGCATTTAAACACGTCTACTTCCCCCCCTTTTTTTCCAGGAGGATGGGATGGGATGGGTGAGCGTTTGGTAGAACGCGCCTACTCCCCCTTCTTTCCAGAGTGGAAGGGGTAAGGCTGGGTGAGAGCTGATAGAACACGCCTACTCCCCCTTTCTTTTTTAGGAAGATGGGGTGATCGTGGGCGGGCGTTTGATAGAACGCGCCTACTCCCCCCTTTTCTTCTTCTTTTTAATTTAGGAAGATGGTGTGGTTTTGGGAAGGCGTTTTAAACGCGCCTACTCCCTCCTTTTTTTTTTTTTAATTTTAGGAAGATGGGGTGGTTTTGGGCGGGCGTTTTAAACGCGCCTACTTACCCTTATTTTTCAGGAGGATGGGATGGGATGGGTGGGCATTTGGTAGAACGCGCCTACTCCCCCTTCTTTCCAGAGTGGAAGGGGTAAGGCTAGGTGAGCGCTGATAGAACGCGCCTACTCCCCTTTCTTTATTAGGAACACGGGGTGGTCGTGGGAGGGCGTTTTAAACGCACCTATTCCCTCATTTCTTTTTATCAGGAGGATGGGGTGGGTTGGGCGGGAGTTTGATAGAACGCGCCTACTCCCCTTTTTTTCCCCAGGAAGATGGGGTGGGATGGGTGAGCGTTTGGTAGAACGCGCCTACTCCCCTCTTCTTTCCAGAGTGGAAGGGGTAAGGCTGGGTGAGCGCTGATAGAACGTGCCTACTCCCCCTTTTTTTTTTTTTTTTTTTTTTTATAAGTTTGCCAGCTGGTCGGGCGCCTTTGGCATTCCTTTAGCCTTTTGTAGATTTGTCATCCGACTGGGCGCCTTTGGCATTCCCATAGCCTTTTGTAGATTTGTCAGCCGACCGGGCGCCTTTGACATTCCCGTAGCCTTTTGTAGATTTGTCAGCCGACCGGGCGCCTTTGGCGTTCCCGTAGCCTTTTGTAGATTTGTCAGCCGACCGGGCGCCTTTGGCGTTCCCGTAGCCTTTTGTAGATTTGTCAGCCGACAGGGCTCCTTTGGCATTCCCATAGGATTTTGTAGATTTTCCATCCGACCGGGCGCCTTTGGCGTTCTCGTAGGCTTTTGTAAATTTTCCAGCCGACCGGGCGCCTTTGGCGTTCCCGTAGCCTTTTGTAGATTTGCCAGCCGACCGGGCGCCTTTGGCGTTCCCGTAGCCTTTTGTAGATTTGCCAGCCGACCGGGCGCCTTTGGCCTTCCCTTAGGCTTTTGTAGATTTGTCAGCCGACCGGGCGCCTTTGGACTTCCCGTAGCCTTTTGTAGATTTTTCAGTCGACCGGGCGCCTTTGGCGTTCCCGTAGCCTTTTGTAGATTTGTCAGCCGACCGGGCGCCTTTGGCGTTCCCGTAGCCTTTTGTAGATTTGTCAGCCGACCGGGCGCCTTTGGCGTTCCCGTAGCCTTTTGTAGATTTGTCAGCCGACCGGGCACCTTTGGCATTCCCGTAGCCTTTTGTAGATTTGTCAGCCGACCGGGCGCCTTTGGCGTTCCCGTAGCCTTTTGTAGATTTGTCATCCGACCGGGCGCCTTTGGCGTTCCCGTAGCCTTTTGTAGATTTGTCAGCCGACCGGGCGCCTTTGGCGTTCCCGTAGCCTTTTGTAGATTTGTCAGCCGACCGGGTGCCTTTGGCGTTCCCGTAGCCTTTGTAAATTTGCACACCATGATTGATAACTTACTAGGAATAGTAAGAGAGAGAGTTGCATTTCCATTGTGCCTTGTCCTTCCTTATATTGACTTTCCCAAAAGTCCCTTCTTTTATGACATCATGACACATGTCCTAAACCTCCTTAATTACTTTTAATGTCATTCCTTAATATAACCTCCTCCTTACTTATTAATCCCTTCCTTTTCCTTCTTTCTTCATGGATATTTTCTCATCGGACTTGGATCTAGTCCCCGTGTTTCATACTAGGCTTATCGCCCCTTCTTGGGACACCCCATACCTGTTAAGGAGTATTATTTTTCATGTATCAACACCAGACGAAAAACATCTTTTGTGGATAGAAAACTTACTCAACCAATTGATGATGATATATATATTGAAGATTGGTGGAGTGTTAACTCTATGATTATTGGATGGATCCTTACATCCATTGAACCAACACTCTGATCGACTTTAACCTATTTCGAAACTGTCAAAGAACTCTGGGATGAATTAAAACAACATTTTTCAATTGGTAATGGACCAATATTACTACAGCTACATTCGGATCTTACAAGTTGTAGACAAGATGGACAGACAATACCATCTTATTACAGACGATTGAAATCTCTCTAGGAAGAAGTCAATGATCATGTTAAACCACCTTTGTGCAGCTGTGGTAAGTGTACATGTTCTCTCATCACTCAATGGAATAAACAACGTGAAGAAGAATGAGTACATCAATTTTTGATGGGTTTAGATGATGCTGTATATGGAACTGTTAGATCTCATATTATTGCACAGGATCCTCTTCCAAACTTTATTCGCGTATATTATATTGTCGTTCAAGAAGAAAGACATCGAATAATTACAAAAACACGTGATATACGCGTCGATGTTGTGGGTTTTCCGGTGCAAACTTAGAAAATATCAAAGGGATATGATAAGGGCATGGCCTATGTTGCTACATAGAAACAAACTTGCAAACACTGTGGAAAGACAGGTCACGAGATGGAAAATTGTTTCAAACTGAATGGGTACCCGGAATGGTATGAGGAGTATAACATGGGACGAGGAAGAGGAAGAGGACGTAGTCAACATGGGAAAAATACTGGTCGTGGAAAGTCGTCACCGGCTGTAGCTAATGTTGCACTCACAAATACCAATCCTAGTGGAAGCTCTCTTTCATCACAGGATCGTCTAGATCTTGATAACACCCTTACTGATGCCTAATGGGAAGCCATTATTGGAATGTTTAAAACTTCAAATATTGATGGTTCGAAGGAGAAGCTGTCTGGTAAGTGGATACTTGATACAAGGGCTTCAAGGCATATGACAGGAAGTAAAGAGTTTTTTCTTAAAACATATCAAATTGGATTTTCTTCTGTAAAACTTCCGAATAACACATATTCAGTTTCTCCATGTGAAGGCACTGTGGTGTTTGGATACAATATGAGTGAAAACGCGGGGGTACCAAAATACACCACCACTTTTTTTCTTAGGAAATCTGTATGGACAAACTCAATACAACTCCAAGAGATAGACTCAATCAAGGAATAATATCTAGAGTTATCTCTCTCTCTCCCTCTCTTGCGATTAGAACGTTTACAGAATCAAATTCGTGAAGCTAATCACCAAGAGATAACTTGGATGGTACCAAAGACCAATGTCCAAGAATCAATCAAGTCGTATCCGACAAACTAGGTCGGATGTATCTACTATGATTGATTAACGTACAACCTGAGATGTTTCAATTATAAAGATAAACAATAATACCAAAAAAGAAATAACGCAGACACAAGAAGTTTTGTTAACGAGGAAACCGCAAATGCAGAAAAACCCCGGGACTTAGTCCAGATTGAACACCAAACTGTATTAAGCCGCTACATACACAAGCCTACTACCAATTAACTTCAGACTAGAATATAGTTGAGCCCTAAAGGGTATCCCACCGATTAAGTTACAGTCGCGGTCCTTACGCCTCATGAATCCTAGTAGGACACCGAGCAATTGATTTCCTTAGCTGACGTCACACCAACTAAGAGTTGCTTCAACTCAATTAAAGACTTTGAACCAATATGCCTCCCATAGATTAATCTTATATATGATTTCCTTTTAAAATCAAATAGTTTGATCAAAGGTGTAAAAATCGATAGCAATAGACAAAATCTATCTAACCTCAAAATCCGGAATTATGCAACCCGAAGTATAACCTAGATTGTTATTCACCTCACAAGTATAAAGCCTGTGGAATCAACAAAGTTTGATACGAAGAGAACTTTGATGATTTCTATCTATCTTGATCAAGTGAGTAGCTCAACAATCGATCAAGATCATGATAAACGAGTTATCAAGGAAACATAACTGGACCTGACTTCACGAATTCCTATGAAGACTTTGTAGTCGCTAAACCCCAAAAGGGTTAGGAAGAGGACGACTCTAGATACAACTAAGACATACTAAAAAGTAGTGTCGGGATTCAAAGATCCCAGTTGTTTGAAGTTCCCCTTTTATAGACATTCAAAGCATAAGTTGATTTAGATTTAAGCTAAGATAACTTTGGAACCAAGCAAACAATATCCACCGTTAGATGAATCTTTGAATCTGATTTACATAAACAATATATACACTCTGGTTAGGTGAAACCGTAACCGAACCGTGTACAAAGACTATCTTCAACACGGTTAGCCGAAACTAGCCGGTTTTAACTTAAAAGCTTAATATTCATTTTCATCAACACATAATAAATAAACTATGAGTCACAAACATGTGATCAAATAAGTCTAGTGTTTGTAGAGAATTAATCAAAAGCTAATTATCTCATAGAAATAATGTAATCGCACTTGAAAATATAATCGACATGGTTAGTAGGTGAACAAGGTACAAATACCATTGCCGTTCGCGAATCGGTTCAGTCACAGTACATGTACCGGTTTTGAAAAGAAGAGGGTACCCAAATATACCTCAATCTAAAACTTTTCCACCTATAAGTCCTTTTCCAAAAGTGATTGTCTATGGACTGAGTCGAGACAATACAACTAATCGGTTCACACTTCGTGTGATTGTCTATGGATACGAGATCGAGATAATACAACAACGAAGTATGTTTACTTGATAGCAGGTTCGGACTTAACCAAACTCTAGGGATTGTCTATCAAGTAAAATAGGAATTAACGTTTGTGCGATTTACTTTAAATTATAATAAACACAATTATAATTGCGAAAAATAAAAGTAAATGACACAGCAAGATTTTGTTAACGAGGAAACCGCAAATGCAGAAAACCCCCGGGACCTAGTCCAGAATTGAATACTCTCAGAATTAAGCCGCTATACAAAATCAAACCAACTTCGTATAGTTGAGACCAAGCAACTAAACCTATAGTTCACCTAGTTTCCTCAGTATCCTTGCGCCTCCAACTTGCAGTAAGTCACGCACTTGGAACAATTCCTTTGGTTCGTATTCAAAACAGTAAAGGAACAACAAATCTGTTCGGTAACAACTCTTTTCAAACAACGTGATATGAGTTTGACAAAGGCTCTTCCGTTTAACCAATAAACTCCTTTGTCGGGTCCTTAGATCAATCTCTCAACAACTACCGAAGTACTTTTTAGACTATGCAATCAATACTATTAATCACAAAGAAGTGTATTGATGCCGATCTAATCAACTAATCAATCCAATCTATCACAAAGATAAACCGATTATAGTTGGATCCCTTTCCAGCCGAAACAAGTATTGTGCACACCAAAGATTATGAACCAAAAAAGTCTTTTTGTCTTCAAATCTTCTTTGATCTTAAATCAGCACCTGCACACAATCAACTTGAATCTCTTGTGATCAATCACACCCAAAACGGAGTCTGTTAACGTTGGATTATCACAAGACGTCTTTAGATCTACAAACAGTCTAAAGATCCCCGTCGAAACTTCGATCTAGTTTGAGTGAATCTTATATCCGAAGAGAAGATACTCAAGCATAAACAAACTAGGTGCAATCAAAGTTCAACAACCGTTAGTCAATTAAATCAATCGAAAACTAAAATAAACTGCAATTATCTAGTTTCCCACCAACGGTACTAATAGAGCTTCTCAATCCCAAGGAAGTCTTTAAACCGAGCGGCCGTAAGAGATTTCTCCTAATTAGGGTACTTTCCTCTCCGATAGGCGGCTCCACCAGTAACAACACAACTGAGGTAGTTTTGCTGGCTCTGAGGATTAGTTTGCTAGAAATGCAAACTTTAATATTTATAGACAAGGAAGTTTGGACACCAAGGAATTTCCAAAACCGAATATTCTCAAAGATATGCAATAAACACAAATTCGGTTTTCATAATTCCTGGAAATGCACTATCCAAATATTGACCGAAATCCAAATAGAAAAATCTATAATCAGTAAATGCACATTACTAATTATTATTTTCTAAAGATATGTATTTAATTGCTGGAAATTAAATAACATATAAAAACTAAGAAACCTTAATTAAAAGATTCTCAATTTATTTCGATCCTGGGATTCTCCTTTAGCTATTAAGGAATATCTTTGAACAATTAATGATAAGAGTTACTGCACATGTTAAAAGTATGTCGACATCTTTACTTTGCAAGTCCTTTTTCATACTTACAATCTTGGAACCGATTTGCCACACTTCCAAACGAATTTAGAATTGGTTCATCTGACTTCCAAGAAATTTTTGATTGATTATCCTATCAAATCACCAATCATAGGTTTCACGGTTCTACCAAAACAATTTCAGTTCTACCTCCATGTGAGTACTGTGCATAGTCACGCTAGTTACCAAAACTCGGTTGACTAGGTACTAGGATCGGTTCCCCACATACTTATGGTAACTACCTGTATTTGGTGCACATATCCATAGGATCGGTTCCCCCATCTTCTAAGAACTTGTTGCACATGTTCATAGGATCGGTTCCCCCATCTACTAAAAACGTGTTGCACCTCTTACAAGGATCGATTCCCCTCTTGTAAATTTGTTGCACCTCTTACTAGGATCGGTTCCCCAATGGCTAGATAAAAGTTGTTATTTACAAGGCATCGATCATACCATCTTGAGTGATTACTTAAGATCGGTTTCACTAATAAAAGTCATACTAATATATAAGTCAGGCCTTGTGAATAGTTTTACCAAGATACATAAACAGGTTTATGAGCGGTTATACTAAACACACATATTGGTAATTCAAAATAGATTTGCAATGAATAACAATACCAATAAGCCTAGCGATTTCCCTTTCGATTCACAAAACGAGTTTATGAACTTACTTCCTTTAAACGAATGTAAAACATTATTTCCTAGGATGAAATCTTCACTCATACCCATACATAATCACAATAGCATTCATATGATCATGTCGATGTCTTATATACAAAGTTTAATGGTTAAGCAATAAACCTCGTATTGTATTCCTTAATACTATGTCTAACTAGAGTATCATACACAGCTTCCCAGTAATGTTTTCAATATGCACGACTTGAAAGATACGTTAGGGAATGAAACAGTTCAAGTCAAATATTACTAACTTCAATAGGAATGATGATGTTGTCGTTGTAGCTCCATACTTCTTCACATTCTTCAAGTCTTCATGTAATACTTGTAAGTCTCATATCCTAACACTTTCAAGCTAACCTATACGAAGTTGACTCTAGTATATAATCAAGCGACTCTTTAAATGGGTTTTGATTCACTAAAATATGACAACCAAACTTGACATACCAACGTTTGGTGGGTTCAACCGAGCTATGCTCTAACAATCTCCCCCTTTGTCAATTTTAGTGACAAAACTCTTACATCATATGGATAAACAAATTACAAAAATTCATTATACACATATGCTTGATTCCAAGTTTAACAACACAAAACCTGCATTAAATTCAATTCTTAAATGCCGCTGCTGACATTATAATAACAAAGCTAATACTCCCCCTAAAGGTAAGATAGGTAGATTTTTAATCTGCATGTCTTTGTTATTTTCATCCACTATTTGGGATCCCTAAAACACATCATAACCATAAGTATCCTAGAAACAAAATTTTAATTCTTACATAATAATCAAATAGACATCAAAGATAGGCTTACCAAATTTGCATAGAAGTCTTTAACTTCAGTTCTAATTGAATCCATATCCCCTTTAATCACATCTGGTTTATACCTGTTCATCCATATTTCATCAATCATAATAAAATAAAATGAAAACACAAATTCTCATTGAAAATCAGAGATAAACAATGTGAAAATTTACAAAAACCTGTTTCTAACAAGCAGAGGATCTTGTTGTGGTAATAACAGGGGCATTTCATCAAACACTTTATTAGCTCCACCATCAGCACATAAACATAACTTTGCATGGTTCCATAAGAGAGGTGTGAATTTGGGGAGAGGTTGATTAAGAAGTATGGGAGCATAAGTTTTCTTATCTTCTGAATATAAAGGAATACAAGGAAGAAGGAATGATGAATAATGAGACATTAAATCCATGGTGTCGCTCCTCCTCAATAATTAACTAGAGAATTTTTTTTTGCTGGTGATTTGGTTTCGACGAAGAAAGATTATTTTCGGTGTGGACATTTTGGCTGAGGGACATTACTTGTTGCCATAGATTCTGGACACGCCTTTATTTTAAGTTTTTAACCAACTAATAATAATTTACTACAAGAATATGGAGTGAATGCATTCGTGTACCAATGAACTTGTAACCCATTTTTTCAAAATCTAGATGTGTCACAGGTCAAAGAGGGTTCACTTCATGAAACTTGAGAGATAGGAAGCTTCAGTTTGCATTGTCAATATCATTCCCCTATGAAGTCGTTTTAAATTTCCAATACATAGCCATGGAGAAAACTGCATGGCTGCTAATGGGTGGCAGTTTACTGGGAGGGTACCCATATAAGACAAATTAGAAAGTCTTCCCTAATAGTATGGATTTTGGTACCCTCCCAGTAATCTGACACCCCCATTAGCAACATTGGAAAACTGAAACTGGGAAAGAGTTGTGCCAAAGAAACCAAGGCCTTTAATATAAAAACACCTTCACTTGCACCCTGCTCTCAGGTAAAAACACACCTCTCCTAGGAAGCAACAGCAACCCAAAAAAAAAGTTTGGGACGACAGACGAAGACTAAGAATTTGAAGCAATTGGTTTCCCAAGAATAGCACGTCAGTGAGAAGAAATAGAATCTTAGATGACATGATTTTTCACAAGAACAGAACTTATATTAGAAAAATTAAAATTCAATCTCCATAAACAAATGTTTACAACAATCTTGAAACATGCTGAGAGTTTGTCATGTCCAAACCCTGTTTGGCACATGCCATTGTGTAGCTGCAACTCAGACATGCTCCCCACATATCTGACCTTGGCCAAGTTACTGATAATGCGCCACTGTAGTGCATTGTCACTTGTCCACTTGATAGCCATGTCATAGAAGGTTAGATCTTCACGTTATTAAGCAATTTTCTTCTTCTTTTCTTTCTTGATTCTCAGAATGACGATTCAACAATTGAGTGAGCATGTTAAAGGTCTTACTGAAAAAGTGAACACAGTAATTGCCGAGATGCAGCAAGATCGAATAAAGATGCAACAAGGTCGACTAGCTTCATGTGAAAAGTTTGATGCCATAATCAGAGAGTTACATGAGTCACGTACATCATCTCAAAGTGATTTGACTACTCCAGATGAACAATTTGATAACCAATCTTGGAAATATTCTTTGTGAAAAACGACAACCTCCCAAAAATAATAACATACCCAATAATGGTATGTTACGCCTGAGCAATCGTTAGAACAAGAACTATCAATATTCAAGTTTCCTAATTTTGACGGGGATGATCCTGAAGGATGTATCGACAGGAACTATCAATGTCGATACGTATCACCATCTCCTATCATAACTCGCGACTCATGTGGTAATTTAACCGATACGTATAGACATTGTTTTTGAGATATTACGTTCTAACCATTTGTTTTTAAAAGGATCGAAGTGTGACTTCGCTAAGTCTTCCATAGGCTACTGAATACATATAGTTTTAGTTGATGGGGTTCCCGTTGACAGTGAAAGATATCTAGTATTGTCAATTGGCCTATTCTAACCTCGATTAAAGATCTTCGCAGATTCTTAGGATTAACGGGATATTATCATAAGTTTGTGAAGGATTATGGGAAGATGAGTGCACCTCTAACTCAACTGTTGAAACAAAATTATTTTACTTAGTCGGATACAACTACATCGGCTTTCAAACAACTCCAATTAGCCTTAACAACAACTCCAGTATTTGCACTTCCGGATTTTACGAAAGAATTTTCCTTGGAGTGTGATGCTTCTGGTAACGGGTTAGGTGCTATTTTGATGCAATCTGGCAGACAAATTTCTTATCGTAGCACGCCTCTATCAGATAAAAATTTAACCCTTTCGGTATATGACAAAGAAATGCTTGCTATTGTCTATGCGGTTCAAAAGTGGCGAACTTACTTGCTCGGTCGGCATTTTAAGATTTACACGGATCATCGTAATCTGAAATATTTTTGAGAGCAGCGACTTTCTTCGATTGAACAACAAAAATGTTTTTCTAAAATTTTGGGTTACGACTATGAAATTATTTACCGTTGCAGTGCTGCTAATAAGACTGCGGATGCATTGTCTCGTATTTCTGAATCTCAATTTTTTGTTGTTACCAAGGTAGTTAATATCGCGTATCGGTCTCGTATCGGACGGGTCTAATACACCTATACAAAAGATAATATCGGTTTTTATCGGTGATATATCATTTAATATAAAATTTCAAATAATTATAAAACCATAATAAAAAATAATAAGAATCATACACATATCTCAAATTTCCAAAATACAAGGTGGTTTATTAGCCAGCGTTGTGATTGTTGTCCCATTATACCGGTAAATCTTTTTTATTATCCTTCATATTTATCTTTTATATTTCCCTGCCTTGCGATCGAAATATGGTTTCCATCTTATATCCTACCATATAGTCATTGATTTTATATTATAAATATAATGAGGCTTTTTACCTTCTCCAATTGACATTGTACTTGTCTGAAAATACTAGATGCATGTTGATGAAAAATTTATTCACGAAACCGATATTATCAGTATACAAGTAAAACCGATATATCGGTCTGTATCGGCCTGTACAACCGATAATATCGTTCCGTCTTTGTATCGCCGATATTTTCGATATCGTATAGGTATTTTCCGATATACGATAAAAACCTGTAATATCGGCCTGTACAACCGATATTGACTACCTTGGTTGTTACTACTCCTATTTTTGTTAGTCACGAATGCCATATTGATAATGAGTTGAGTATTCTTATTGAGGTGTTACGCAAAAACCCGAACTATAAAAAAAAAATTCTTATACTGATGGCATTCTTCGTTACAAAGGAGGTATTGTTGTGGTTTCTACTTCTACATGGTGAACTAAGCTCATTCATGAGTTTCATGCAACCCCTCTTGGTGGTCACTCTGGCTTTTGGTGGTCACTCTGGCAGAGATAACCTAAATCAGTCATCATCGGACGAAATCAATCTGGATCTTCATCGGAATCGATCTGGAAATATTTGTTGCTGGTGTCTTTTGGGTCTCTGGTGTAATTGCATGTGTCTTAGAACATTTTGTTGCTGCTGGTGACTTCTGAGAACATGTTATTGGAAGCCTAAATCTAGAAAAATTAGTAACATCAGAGGATGTAAATCCGCTTTGAATCGATGGAGATGATGTTGTTGAATCTTCAAGTTCTTCAGAAATCATGGCTAAAGATAAACATATGCTATGATATCTACTCAAAAATTGATCACAAGCCATACATGCATGAATATCCATCGATCTGGAAAATAAATCCATAAATTCTCAAGAACAATAACAAAGTAAAAACTAATCTACAAGAAAAACAAATTAAAAAGTAACAGGTAGTAGATCAAGAGGTAATAGAGGTTGGGTTGCTAGTTGATCCGCTCAGATCATCCCATAAGGAACCGATCTGAGCATAGGGGATTCAAGTAAAATAGGTTTTCGTTGAAAAGTTTTGGAGAGAGGAAGAGAGATAAGTTAGTAGACTTGTGTTTTTTTTGAGTTGGTAGACAGGGAAGAAAACAGGTACTCCCATATTGATTCACAAATGAATACAGTTAATGTGCAGTGAAACAAGTTTAGTTAAACAAGTCTGTTAAGATTTGCGATAACACAATTAAGCTGCATAGAGACACTGGTGGTGAAAAAACGATAAGGAGATTAATGAGAAAAATAAGAAAGGTGTGTTTCTTGAAAATTGCAATTTTATATGTAAATCTCTAGACGAAGGCGGATTGTGAATAAAAAATGTTCAAAATTTCAATTTAGCAATGATAGCTAAGATGGGTTGGAGGTTTCAAGAGAATCCTAGCTCCCTTTGTGCCTCCATTCTCAAAGCTAACTATTACCCAAATTGTGATATGCTTCACATAAATAGTGTTCCAAATAGGAAAGACATTTGGATTTGGAAACGCATGCCAACCGGAGTTAATCAAATAAATAAAAAAACTTCCTCCGTTTAAAAAAAAGATACTGTCATTATTTTAATTTGGCCTATTTTTAGGCTAAAATGAAAAGTTGGTAGTATCTCTTTTTCTAAAACGGGGGTATTATTATTTTTTGGAACTAGGAAATGGATTATATGTAGATATCTAGGATGATTTTTGGATCTCAGATACCGATCTACCAATACATAAACCCCATTTAGAAACTAAAGGGATGACTTAAGTCAGTAATATGTTCACTACTCAAAACACTTGGGATTTGGAAAACTATCTAAATGTTTTGATGTTCAAACAATAGAGAAAATAAAGAAGATAAGAATACAGGTTGCTGATAAGAAGGATACTCCACGTTAAATGTATTTTTTCCGTTAACTCTTCGTATAACAAAATATATTTTTTGGTAAATCCAATAAATATGTCATATAAATAAATGGGAATAAAGATCAGAACAGGAAGAAGATATGGAGTATCGATACAAGTCCATATGTCAAAATCTTTATCTGTAAAGTAGCTCATGTCATATTTGTCAGTAGTACGCGAATGACAATAATTATTCCGGATATAAACACAACATGTAACCTATGCAATGAAGGTTAAGAATCTCTAAACCATCTCCTTTTGAAATGTAACTTTGCAAAATAGGTTTGGATGCACTTTCATTTTGATATTCAATTAATTCATTGCAATGGAACTAATGCATTTCATTATTGGCCGAATGATTTCTTTGGATATCCCGATAGAGGTGGTTATGGCATTGAATGGCAGTGTTAATATATGATCCCCGGAAAGTTAACATCTTACAACAATATATGAAACTAAACCAAGTTAGTGTTAATAAAATTGAGCATATACGTACATAAAATTATAAATTAAGCATTAGTGATTACTATTACCATAATAGGTGCAAAAATGGGTATGTTTTTTTGCTTCTTTAAATGAGCGCGTCCTAGAGTTTCCGGCATTATTCACTAAATGATCCACTGTGCACATTGGTTGAATGATCATTAATATTAGTTCAGTATTCCAGAAACTCAATATTTGATTTTTCTAATCCAAATCTGTTTGGAAATCATCTGATTTATTCAAATTTTCTAGGCAGATTTGGATATAATAAGTAAATAGTTAGATTATAATTTTAAATAAAACAATCGCTATTATAAGCGATTTGCAGGTTTCCTTAGGTTTTTCTTCATCAATTTCATTCACTTCTCTTATGGTGTTATACCCATCAGAGGTTTATTCTAGCCTTTATGGCGTCTCCGTTGATTGCAATAATCGTTTCAAATATGTTAACAAGGACGATTTCTCCCGTTGTGACGTGATTATACATCAATGGCTACCTGAACTAATCGTGAAAATGATGTTCTGTGCGTATTATTCCCTTTTGGGGAAACTTTGTCTTAATGAAGCAGACAGTGAAGAAGAGAATTTCTTCGAATCAAAATGGCAGAATCTTAATTCAAAAGCTATTATTCAAGTACCATCAATTTCCTTTCTAAAATTCATGTATTTATGTATGATGTATTGCAATTTTATTGTGATACAAAACATTTGTATTTTATTATATTTTTTCATCTTTGATGTATTTGATCTTGATGTATGCAATATTCTGATATTAATGAAATTGAGAGGTTCACCTCTTTTCCTTCAATTTTTTTTTTTTAACAAAAGTTCTGAATTTCCTTTGATGTTTGAAATATTCCCAAATGATAAAATCATTACTTTGGAAATTTCCAATTAATCCCCAAATTAATTCTTGAACAATAAATTGTTTTGAACTAATATTGTTAAGGACCTTTGAACATCAATGCTTGAATCATATTTCGAGATGTTTAACAAGACAAGCTTGACTTGAAATTTCTTCTTCGCAATAAATCTACTAGAAGTCATACGATTGAGTAAAATAGAATGGTTCAGTCTTCACATACCTGATTGATGAAGTTTTCCAAATGTCTTCATTGATCTTCAGTCTTCGAGCGTGATCTCCGATACTCAACTACCAAATTCTAACCTAATACGAGACTTGACTTCGTATACTAGAAATCAAGATATAGTTCTGATCAACTAACATTGGCAGCAAGTTTGAGATAGCAAAACTTGGGGTTCCAGCGAGCATTGCTCTAACATCAATCTCGTCATTTCTTCGGTTTGTTCACGCTCACAGTTTTCTTCTTCACCCAATGATTTTTTTGTGTCGTTTGTATTGTTGCATTTGCTTTCCGATTCCAGGGTCATGACTATTAGGTTTTCTAGAAGTTTGTTTCATACGCTTTTGCATGTTTGAAGAATCAGGTAATGGAATTTCGGATCTGACGACTACGGTAAATTAACCCATTCGTTTGAATGATGGAGAGGGATGGAGAGGGGTCGTTAGGTTGAGTAGAGGAAGAGGAGAAGATGAAATGAGAAGATGAATTAGGTTAAGTTTTAGTTATAATTGTGACGGGTATCTTCATAACTTCACCAATTTTAATGCTCCTTAGCCTTCTTCTAAGTTCACTTAAAATTAAGTATACCCCAGTTAACTTGGGTATACCTCGATCCGTCCGTTTTTCTTTCTCGTGTATTTTGCATTTCCTCAATAGTCAAAGGCGTAATTGATAGCCCTAAGTCTCCTGACAACTTTTATCTAGTTCCCAGGGAGTTGGATTTTTTATGGAACTTTGTCTCTGCGGCAATTTTATGGGAAATATAGGTGGAGCACAATTAACTTATCCACATTAAGTCTTCCTAGTGGGTTTAAACTGTATATATTTATCATGGTTTTACTTCGCTTGAACATTGTTAAATCGCGGTTGTCCAGAGTCGATTGATTTTCAGCTGGATGCGCACAAATTTACAACCCAATACAGATACAATATCATCGAACATGTGAAATGTGTGGAAGATAAAAGAGTTTCTCATCAATTATACAGTACTCTCAAGGATCATAGGGTATATGGTCCATGCATACTCCCAGCAATTGGGCATGGTCATTTCCCAGATCTCTGAAGGATTTAGCTAAGTGCTGGTCTTTTATCAAAAATAAGATACAAGTCTTAAATATTTTCAACTTGTTCTCACCAAGAAAGTTCAGAGTTAGTTCAGCTGTCACGAGTCATGACACTGAACTAGCTACTTGCAGGTCCATCAGCCTGTTGTACATGGCCCATGGTTAGAGTGGCTCTTTAATGGCAGGTTTGAGAGAGTTCATCCAAGTAAAAATCCAATGAACTATCTCTGGGCAAAACACTTTTGCCAGATAAAAAGCTCCATAATAAGCTGGTTCTGATACCGATCTATCTCCTCTGCATGCTCCGTTGACAATCGTCTGTGCACACATCTCCGAACTAACAATAGGTATCATGCCTAATAAGAACGTTTCTTTCATGCCCTGCACCATATGAGAAACTAATTAAAGTCTATCAGCAATCATATGCGTAAGAAAATTTAGTAAGCAGTTGTGTGATTAATTAAGTAAATTAGCATACATCTGTGAGCTCTTTGTCAACTTTCATTACGCCTTCCTTGCTTAACATCTTTCCTTGGGACATCTCCGAATCGATTACACCTGGAGATGCTATCGTTATTTTAACCCCGTCAGGTTGTAACTCTACTCTGAGTGTTTCGTAAAAGCTTATCAATGCAGCTTTACTAGCCTGTAGTTTAACATAACATGATCATAAGAAATGAACAAGCTAAGTGACACACTCACGCATCATTTGGAAATCAAGTTTTTGGGGTTCTTACAACATAGAAGCTAAGTCTTGGTGCAAGCAACCACCCGGTGACTGAAGCGACCGCTACAATTCTACCTTTGCTCTTTTGAAGGTGTGGAATTGCAAAATGAGTTGTATAAACTGATCCCCAAAAGTTAACATCCTGCAAGAAAATAAAAAACACAGAAATCAATTCAATCAGGTTAGCATTAATCGCAGATCAGTAGAGTGCATGCAAGTGGCTGCATTGTTACCATAACAGGTGCAAAATTGGGTATGTTTTTGGCTTCCTTGAATGGGCATAAACTAGAGATTCCAGCATTATTCACCAAATGATCCACTGTTTATATATTACATTTTCATTAGTACTAGTTCTTTTAGGCATTGCAGTTCAATCAAAATGTAGATAATATACTTACGACGTCCGAAGTAGTTTATAGTTTCATTGATGAATCCTTCACAATCATCGACTATGGTAACATCTGCGCATACTACTAAGACATCAGGGGAGCCGAATCCACGAGCTTTCTTTGCAACTTTGTCAAGAAGATTTTTTCTTCTTGCAACAATGACTAAGCGAGCTTTTCGTCTTGCATACTCATAGACTAGTTGCTATTGACAAAGTAGGGTAAAAAGTTTTATATTATCCAAGGTCTAATATACAAAATTTCAGCTAGCTATAAAGTAATATTAGATGATACCTCGCCAATGCCGGATGAAGCACCAGTAACTAAAACAACTTTCCCGGTCATGTCTTCGACGAAGAAAAGAGGTTTGATTAGGATGGTGTTGAGAAGTTTCAAGAGGTAATAAGGAGGTGTTATGATACATAGAGAGATGAAAATGATAGGAGGAAGAAACAAGTTTAGGAGCTTGTGGATCAGGAAATGTTCCATGATGACTCTCTTACAGAAGCAATAGCTCAGACACAGTATTGAACTAATAAGCAGATCATTTGCAAGAATTTATGGGACAGGTCTTATTCGTACGGTATTCCGATATAATGACTTGCTAAGCTAGATTGTGATGGTTACCTAGATTCTGTCATGCAAATGACCAAAATACATTCCGTAAGTGATACCACCAAAATAGATTTTTGCTCCTCTCATGTCTCATTTTCACTCCTTTCAACAAAAATCCAAAATAAAGCACCCCTCAAAGTCTCAAACAGGGTGTCTTAGTGCTGTTAGAGTTTAATACATGGGACAGATCAGCTGGAGGCATTAAAGATTGTACCGGATATCATCAACCATATTTGAACGACACAGACATAAACTGCAAATCACGTTGGAGTTTCGGTCATGATATTTTACTTGGGCTGATTAGGATACAAGGAAGAAATGTTGTATATATTGTGGTCATCCATGCTCAAAGATTGTTATTGTTCCCCTAAACCGAAAGGGCGAAAAATAAGACAGTGCCCATATGGACGGTCAGACAAGTCAAGTTAATCAAGTTTATAATGATTCTGTGTGATATTTTTATATACTTCCTTCAAACTGGTTTTCAGATAAATATACGTGCAGTTTTTTTTTTACAACCCCATGCATACCAGAATTCCTAAACATAATTAATTAGTTTGAAATTTTGTGATTCTGCTGCTCAGTTGCAGTTCACTAGCAATAATACTAGTTCCTAGCAGTTGTAGGTTCGTGAGAGTTCATCCAAGCAAGAATACATTGTACAAGCTCAGGGAAAAACACATTGAGTAAATGCAAAGCTCCGTAGTAAGCTGGTTCCGTTATCGACCTATTTCCTATGCATGCTCCATTCACAGTCGTCTTTGCACATATTTCTGCAGTAATAACTGGTATGACGCCTAACAAGAATCTCTCGATCATACCCTGTATGAAATGAGAAACTAAAGTCATCAGTAATAATTACAAGTAAGCAGTTGTAGTCAATTTAATAGTACTGCGTACATCTGAGAGTTCTTTATCAACTTGCAGAGCCCCTTCCTTGCTTAAGCCCTTGCCTTGGGTCATCTCTGAATCGGTCACCCCTGGAGATACTATAGTTATTTTTACCCCATCAGGTTGCAATTCAACTCTGAGTGTATCGTAAAAGCTTATCAGCGCAGCTTTACTAGCCTGTAGTTCACATAGCAAGATCCTAGCTAATTAGTAAAAAATAATTAGCTTAAAAAACACAACAACATATATCTACAAATCAATTGGAACGAAGTTTTTACGGTGTATAAGCTAAGTCTTGGTCCCGGAAACCATCCGAGGACTGAAGCAATAACGATGATTCTGCCTTTGCTCTTTTGAAGATGTGGAATTGCAAAATGGGTAGTATAAATTGATCCCCAAAAGTTAACATCCTACAACAATATACAGAATAAAACCAAGTTAGTGTTAATAAAAAAAACGTGCACACTAAAATGAAAAACTGATAGTAACACTTTTGCTGAGACAGAACAGAGATAGTATATTATAAATTAAGTATTAGTAATTAGTATTACCATAATAGGCGCGAAATTGGGTATGTTTTTTGCTTCTTTAAATGAGCATGTACTAGAGATTCCGGCATTATTCACTAAATGATCCACTGTGCACATTGGTTGACTGATTCATTAATATTAGTTCATTAAGTTTTTAAAAAATTGTTCTAATATAAGATGAACTTACAGCGTCCGAAGTAATTTATAGCATCATCCATGAATCTTTCACAGTCCTCAACTTTAGAAACATCTGCGCACACAACTAAAACATCCGGGGAGCCAAATCCACGGGCCTTCTTTGCAACTTCGTCTAAAAGATTTTTCCTTCTTGCAACAATGACTAGGCGAGCTTGCCGCCTTGCATATTCATACACAATTTGCTATAAGAAAGGGAAAAGTAAGAAAAACTGCATTGATAGTAGAGGAATTTAACTAAAGGCATTCAAAAAAAAAGTACTATAAATTAAAGACTAGTGTTTAATACCTCGCCTATGCCGGATGAAGCACCGGTAACTAAAACGACTTTCCCCCTCATGTCTTCCATAAAGAAAAGAGGTTTGATTAGGATTTGGTTGATTAACTTGAAGAGGTAATAAGGAGGTGTGGCGATACAAAGAAAGATGAAAATGATAGGAGGAAGAAACAAATTCAGGAGCTTGTGAATCAGGAGTCGTTCCATGATGATGACTCTCCAACAGAAGCAATATGCAGGATAATGACTCAATAAGAAGGTGCCGCCGTTAATTACATAAAATCCTGCAAGTATGGGAAGAATTTGTCAGGAAATGATGATTAGCTGCCGAGAGAGTAGATTTTGGACTAGATAGCAACCATCATAGTCTTAATGGCACGCTAATAATGGCTACCTAATTCTTGGTGCATATGTAGTTGGCGAATTACTACGTTCCTTCACTGGCCTGTCAATCTGGTAAAATCAAATTATTGTCGCGTCGGGATTTGGAAAGAAAAACATGAAGGTTATTATGAGTATTATTATAGTTAATAGTTAATATTCTGAAACCGGTATCATTGTAGTACAGTGGTAAAGTTATTGGGTGATGATACCAGTGACATGAGTTGGCTTACCGCTCCTTCAAATTCCTACATGATGTCAATATTAGACGGTTAGATTTAGATAAGAATGTTAAGTCAGTCGGACCTGGAATCACTTCTTCAACAACTACGGCATGCATTGGTCTAACAAAGTTAGCCCAATGCATTGCTGGGAAGAATATGGATTGCTGGGAAAGTGAAGTCTATCAAAAAGAAGATATGGGCCCGACTTCCTTATGCAATGTGGTTGAACATTTGGCCAGAAAGATAAGAAACCTTTTTTGACTTTTGAGGCATACATAATTTTTTTGAGCATACTCATTCATTATCCCATCTAGGGTGGGTTTATAAGGGGTGTCTAAAGGTAGTGCAATTACCTACATATCCTTAAACAATTTAAATTATTAGAGTGTCCTTATCCTCAAAAACCTAAAATCAAAAATCAAAATAACCTTTAAACTTAAGCATCTTGGACTTCAATTCAATTAAGTAATTAATCAAGCAAAGGAAACACGAATCGAAGTGAGCGATGTTGGAGTGCGAAATCCAAATCTCAATTGCTCTCAGATGTATTTTAGAATGTATTTGTAACAAATCCATCTTGTTTTTGATTGATTTTATTTTGTTTGACCGATAGAATATGATTTCAAATATGAAATTAGGGTTTTCAGAAGATCAGTTCGGCTGATCTTTGAATATCAATTTTGAGCCGAACCTAGTATATGATTTAGAGAAACACTATGTTCGGCTAATGCGACTTTGCTAGATTTTGTTCGAATCAGCCGAACCTAGCCTTGTTATTCGTTTTAAATTTTCAAAAGATCAGTTCGGCTGATCTTGGAATATCAATTTTAAGCTGAACCTAGTATATGATTTAGAGAACACTATGTTCGGCTGATGCGAGTTTGCTAGATTTTGTTCGAATCAGCCGAACCTAAATTCGTCAGTTACAGAGTGAAGTTCGGCTGACAAGTTATCAACCGAACCGTTCATCTGGTCAGTAGATCTGGGTTATAAAAATTCAATTTTTTGAATGATTCAACTTATAAGAAGGACATTAAACCTCGTATAGAAGTCTACCTCTGATTTGAATCACACATTTTGGTCACTTATAATCACTAAAATCTCAAAACGCAAGTTTTTTTTAACTTCTTCTTCTTCTTCCTCTAAAAAATCCCAACTCTTTCACATAAATTTGATTTCTCTACTAATTTACCACTAATAATTTAATTTTTAATCAATCCTTAAAATTCCTAATTAATCAAATCTAATTATAATCATTAACATTAATTATGTAAGGGTGGATAATGGGTGATGTTGTTTTTTATTTAGTGACCCTATTTTGGCATCATTTGGTATGCCTAAAAAAAATCTGAATAGAAATTTCTACTAGATACTGGTGGGCCTCGTGACTATCAAACACACAATTTACTGTTGGTCCTTGCACGTGAATTTATTCCCTTGCTTTAATTTGTCTGCTCTTATTTGTGACTCAGATGCAGTTATGAACTTGAAATAACTCGATATCGCCCTAATACATGTGAGGAAATTAAACCTAGCATTTTTAGGGGCGACCCCGAAAGAATTAGGGGCGACCAATAAAAATAAATAGAGTCACCCAAACGTAAAACTAAACCACCCCTTATCTCTGATTTTTCGAAATGGCTAATATGTTCTTCAACAATCGGTAGCCAAAGCAAGAATCGGTAGATAATTTCATAATCGGTAGTTAGTTATTTGGAGAGGAAGCCCTAGATGACGCTTTGATGGAAGAAAACCAAAAATCACCCGAGATCGAAGCTAATGATGCATTAAACATACATGTATTGTGTTAAGAAACTCAAATATCCACTTTGTATGCGTTTCGAAACCAAAAAATTCGATTTTTTTGCATGCATTGAATACCATGAACTACCGATTATAAAATACTGCATCCAAAATATCTATAATCGGTAGTTTTGTGGACGTATAAAACTACCTATTCTGAAAATCCCCAAAATTGAAAGTTTTAATTTTCATAATCGGTAGTTTGACAAATTTACTTTACTACCGATTGTCAAAGTCGCCCCAAATACGAATTTCTCCAAACTTATAATACTTGGTTTGTTTCATCTTTTACAATCGGTAGATTATTAAAAAAACATTAACCTCCGATTATGGTAGTCGCCCCAAAAAAAAAATTCTCCAAAAGTGAAAAATTTGTAATTCTTCATATTTCATAATCGGTAGATTATTAAAAAAACGTTAACTTCCGATTATGGTAGTCGCCCCAAAAACAAATTTTTCCAAAAATGAAAAATTTGTAATTCTTCATATTTCATAATCGATAGGTTATTAAAAAAACATTAACCTCCGATTATGGTAGTCGCCCCAAAAACAAATTTCTCAAAAACTGAAAAATTTGTAATTCTTCATATTTCATAATCGGTAGGTTATAAATTCCTTCATCCTCCGATTATGGTAGTCGCCCACAAAACAAATTTCTCCAAAAATGAAAAACATGTAATTCTTCATATTTCATAATCGGTAGTTTATAAATTCATTTATCCTCCGATTATGGTTGTAGCCCCAAATTCAATTTCTTCAAAACCCACGAAATTTTGAGTTTCTCAACTCTAACAATCGGTAGTTTTTCTATGTCCATTTTCTACCTATTATTGTAGATGCCCCGAATTTGAAATTGCAAAAATAAAATAAAAATGAAAACTTCGAGTTTCTCTAATTGTTCTATCGGTTGTCTAGGGATGTTTATAGCTACCGATTTTTGAAGTAGCCTGAGTTTAATTTAAGAGGAACAAAGTAATAATCGGTTGCTATAAATGATATTTAACTACCGACTATGTAAGGGTATTTAGGTACTTTCCGAGCCATTAGGACATCCCATAACACCAGCCCTTGGTTGGGAATAAAAAAGTCGCCCATAATTCTTTCGGGGTCACCTCTAAAAGTGTCAGGAAATTAAAATGTGCAAAATTACCAAAAATAAATAAACAATAGCGCATGACGAGAAACAAAAATGAAATGTCTTTGTATGTACTTTTTTATCGTTAAATTTTATATTAAAATATATGTTATCATACTAATAAAAATATAAATTTTGGGATCAAAAACATTTTCTTTAGTTGATTAATATTTATTACTCTATCGTACCCAAATATCTGCTAAAAATCAATAGATAAAGAGGAATGATCCAATGACATGGTTATAATGATATAATCTTAATATTTTCGCGCCATTTTTTTCTACCAAATCCAATAGGTAATGAATTTTAAGCTAAGATTTTGGTGATATGTTCCTCTTATAAATCTTTACATTCCTACCAAAAATGAAAATGTTCTTAAATATGAAACTTCACCATTCACAAATTTTAATTTCAATCGTTAATCTTCAACGGTTGATATTCAAAATGGTAGATGATGGTCCTATATATCTCGGAATGCTCTCATTTTTGGTGGGAGTGTAGAGACTTATAAAAAGAACATGTCATCAAAATATTAACTTCAAATTCATTGTCGGTTAGGCTTTGGAGAAAAAATGGCGCGAAAATTTATGAACTTGCATGGACTATTTGAAAAAAGAAAACAAGCGCCAAAGGTTAATCTGAAAAAAGAAAAAAGTTTGTTAAAAGCACTTAACAACGCAAACAAGAGCCAAAGGTTAAACTCAAACAAAAAAGACTAAGCTCAGACAAAACAAAGCAACAGTGTCATGACACTAAGAAAAAAGAACTATTTCTAATCGACTAATCCCCCACTAATGTATCTGTGCTAAATTCAAGCAATGCATATCATCATCCAAAGACTTCCGCACTACACAAAAATATAAAATTTCTGCCCTGGCAGAGTCCCATACCGTCTGAAGCACAACACGGATATTATTGAGCTTTATATGTGAGATGCCCTGGGATCTTATATTAATTTCTTTTATGTTAGATGCTAAGACTACTAGACTAGTCTTGCTAAAGATGCCCAAGCAAGTATAAATTTTCACACGGTATGCTATAAGATACTCGTATGTGAAGCTTGAGAAGTGGTTAAAAATCATCTTCAATGCTTTAGTCACTATACACAATTTTTCTCTTCATTTATTCATTGAATCTAGTTGTGGAAACCATATGAAAGACATTGAAGATTGTACTGGATACATGAGCCATATTTAACCAAGCACGTAAAACAAACAACAACAGTTGCAAGATAATTTGAAGCCATAAAAGACTATTACAACCTACATATCACCAAATTAATAAATGCTGATAACAACCAAAGAATATATGTTCATCAAAACCAACTTCGCTTGGTTATTGTTATATTTTTGGTAAGACAATTATTATGTAGATCCAGATGTGGGCATGCGCTTATACGGCTTGATAGCATTTAGCCACCAGAAAAGCCAATGTGTGTGTATACACATAAATCAACAATCAACCACGTGTCAAGAAGAATACACGTGTACGCCATAAGGTAGAAGAGCATCAAGACTATGATGCCACGTTGCAACACCACAAGGAACTTGCATCATCATGGGTTGCCACGTGCTCGTCACCAAACGAATCCGACGACAGGGGATCGAGGAGTACCTGAAAAGGAAGACGCCGCGAAGCACCTTAAAAGACCCAAAAATCTGCTTTACCCCATCCCAAGATAGATCCGAAACGAAGGGTGAGGATGAATTCCACAGACAAAGAAGTAACAGCAGCAGTAACAACTGTCTGATGCGTGCGGACTGCCCAACCACCCGCCTTAAATGCTATAAATATAGGATACGTGTCAAACATCCTATGGAGGAGGAGAAGGTGAATCATCGTTGCAATATATAACCGATGGAGGCATCGGGGAATAACGAAGGTATCCTTCAGGCCGACGCAATGACCAAGACGATAAGTATCCAAGGTGTCAGTAAAGAGAGGCCCAAACGGGAGAGTCTATAAATACCCCGCTCAACCAAAGGAGAGAGGGGAGCAAATTTTAGAAAGAGAGAACTATAGTTCAGGAGAGAGAAATTGTAAAGAGTAAGTATGAGTTTTATCTATATCCCTCTACCATCGTTCCCTACTCAGAGTCATTCGACTATCCTTTGTAACCTTATATGATACACAGTGAAAAACTGAACCCCCCGTGGATGTAGGCCTTAGTGCTGAACCACGTAAATCATTGTCTCATTTACATTATGCACTCATAGTTTTCTTATACTCATATTATGCTTCGTTTGAACCATCATAGACGCATCTGCGTTGTGAAACAAGGATGAGCCCGAAGGCTCAAAGTTTCTCATATACATTTTCGTATGAGTTTTAATCATCATAGTAGTTTTATCGATACCGCGAATGATAGACGCATTTATGTGTCTATTTTTATCTCTTTTGTGTATACTGTTAGTACCCATTTTTGTACTAATTTTGGTATTTTATCTCTTTGTAGGTGTTTTTGGAGGAATAGGCTTTTGCGGCAAAATTGGCTCGAAAAGTTGTTAAAGATACCTGGAAGGAAATTTGCTATTCGGACTCTCATTTTGGATAAGGGGTAACCCATTTCCAAGCAGCTGCTAAGCACAGACCAGGATTGGATAGGGGGACACCTTCTTCACGTTTTGAAAATGAAATTTTGGCGGGAAATTTTGCCGCGGGAAGAACAAAGTGAAGATTGCGATTTTGGGCTGGTTTTGAAGAGATTAAAGCTCTGATTTTTCTTGGGCTTGCTTCTTAACCATCAACAGGCGAGGTATGGGTGATTGAATGGACTGTTTTGGGCTAGATGATCGGGTTTTGATAAAACAGGGAAGAAAAAAATTTATTTATGGAAACAGGCTACACATGGAAGTTTCGTGGGATTTGGGAGAAAATATCTTCCCTGTGATTTGGAAGTATCATATACAGAGATATCTTGGGACAAAATAAGAGAAAACACGTGAAACAGAGATAAGAAAAGAAATATCGCAACTTGTGGAGAAAGGAAAAAATCAAAGTTATTCTCGGATTTTCTTGGCCCTATGATGTATAAAAGAGTTGGTTCGAGTCCTAGGAGGGGGATGAACACTTTGGGGGAAGTTTAGAGCCTTAGAGAAGCGAAAAAAATCAACTGGAGGTGAACGCGTTCTGCTGCTGAAGAAGAAGAAGACGAAGAACATAAGACCCACAGAGTCAGTCGGAGAAGTGGTCTTATATTCAACTACACAAAGGTTCTATCGTTCCTGTCTGCAGTCACCGAAGCCTTTCAGCAACGATTCAGCCTCCTGTTTTAGACTTTCAGCGACTACAGTGTATTCTTTTACTCTTTTAATCAACTCTTTAGCTACAAAGATGTATTTTGAGAACATGATTAATATGAGGAGCTAAACCCTTAGCCGAGGCGACGGAGGAAGCCATTGTTCCATGAAAAGTGGTATAGTTCTATTTTAATTATTTATTATAATTATTTTACATGATTATTTGCATAGAACTTAAAAGAAAAATTGGTTTTTATTGAGTAGTTGGGAAGTGTTTTGATGGGACATGCTTGGTTTTAATACTTTTGATGTTTCATGCTTCGTTCTTACAATTATTACTTCAAAAATCTATTAAAGGAAAAATATTAGAATCACTTTAAAAGAAAAAATTGCATGAATATTGATTAGAATTTATCACTTAATTGGTCAATGGTGAAATCCAGAGTCTCGGTATTTTCTTATTATTGTTGAAACAACTTTATTTAATTTTCGAAAATCCTTCACAAGCCTGAGTTAAACGAACTCTACTTATCACTTTTTACAACAACTTAAAATTCACATCAGCGAACATTGGTTGTGAACACGATGCTATCATCGTTACATTTGTGTTCACAGTGTGATCTCCGGGCAAAGAACGTTCCAGTAATGTGCAATCTTAAAGCAGTATGGCTCTGCTATGGTTCTATATCCTCTGCATACTCCCTTAACGATCGACTTTGCGCGTAATTCCGCGCTAATCACCGGGAAGTTTTCAATGAAAAGATGTAGGAATTAAACACAGAAATGAAACTTGAACATCTTCGGGCGGTGAAGCAAGAGTCCCCAGTGAAATACGATTCACAGCATCAAAAACCTCCTTTCGTTGTTTCTTGGAGAAATGAAGGAGTTTGCATAGACCATATATTAGTGAGGCCGCTACTTCTTCGACTTGTTTCTCATCAGCAGAGATACTTCTAATTTGTTGTTGAGGTAGAGGATTTTTGTGCACGCCCTCTCTGTCATCCAGTATAAGCTCTCCGTCCTCAATCTTTTCTTTGAAAATCCATTTCAAGGCTTTGCACTCCCTGGTTGGATGACCGACGAACCTATGAAAGTGACAATACTTTGGATTGGCTATAGCTTCAGCCATTGGCTCTCTTCGTATAAAGGGAAGTTTGATTGTTTCATCCCGGATCCACGCATCCAACAACTCTAGCACTTCCTCATACTTGCATGGAAAGTCTGGAGGGCCCTTGACGTTGCTGTGATCATAAGATGGGCGTTTCGAAGTACTGGCGTCCTGGATCTGTCTCTTCCTCTTACTTACTTTAGTGACAATAGCTGAGTGATGCAAATCGAAACGTTTTTCAGACGAATGTTTTCCCCTCCTGGGATCGACTCGATGTTCATATTCCACTTTGGTCATCCTTGGTTTCTCTAGTAGTGTGGGTGCTGACGAAGCAGATCTCTTTGCAGCATCATGGAGTTTCAAAAAGGTCTGCAAACTGAGATTCTCGAGGAGGGCTCGATATACAGGAAGAAAGTTGTTGATGCATACTTCGACAAGATGAGATTCTGTTGCATTCGGGTCATGTCAATCCAAAGCCTGAGATCTAAATCTTAACACAAATCATTGGAATGCTCATTAGATTTCTGAACTATTCTTCCAGATCAGAAAAGGTAGTATGTTCAGAGACGAAAAAATACTTCTTGTAAAAGATGTCCACCATCTGATTCCAGTTGGCAACAGTATCAGGTGCTGAATTGTTGGACCACGTATAAGCTATTCTAGTTAGATACTAGGAAAATTATTTTATCCGCACGACATGGTTTATCCCGTGCTCTCCCAGTGCTTCGAGAAATCGAGACACATGATCACGAGCGTTTCCTAACTCCATTATATAATGTAAACGACGAGGACGTATATCCCCTGGGAAGAGGGATACGTTGTATTTCGGCTGGGTAAGGAGGACGATGGCTATGTAGCAAATCATCATTCTCTCTGTCTCTTTCTCGAGCATTCAGCAACCTCTCCAGATCTTCCAGGGTCAAATATCCAGGCGACTGTTTGTCTTTCTGGAGCTCACGAGTAATATCACTAGTACGGTAGTTGACGTAGTCACGAATAGGGATTGGTGTACACGGTCTTCCGCTATCATTATTTCTGGAAGACTTAGGATCTCTGCGCTAGTATGAAAGAAACTCCCTCCGCTAAGAATCGAGAATCGCTGACTTCTCAATTAGAGTTTTCGAACTATCTAATATTGCGATTTAAGTCCTCCCATATTCTTCTGAGCTTCATAAAGTTGTTCTTGATTTGTAGCAAGGATTTCCAGAGTCGTTGGATCTGACTGCGCGGTTTTATCAGGCGCTCGATGCCGGTAACATGATGCTTAGTACTTGTACTGGCCATATTAGGATTAACCGGACGCCGGGTACCAATATTAATACCAATAGTACTAACATTAGGACGTTCAGTAATGAGATTAGGTCTTTCAGTAACAACAGGACGTTCAGTAATAGCAGGACCAACATTATGACATTCTGTAACAACAGGACGCTTAGTGTTTGTGTTAGTCCCAACAGTATTGGCATTAACATTGTTCTTCTTTGAAGTCTCAACTTCCTATCCCCTGGTAGAAACCATGATTAAGATTGATAACCGCGATCTGGAATTGATTTGGAAATGTGACTGAGTGGACAACTTCCCACTGTGGTTGCCAAAATGTAATTACCTAAAATCTGAGAGCGGCTAGAAGTGGGATTCTAGGGTTTCTGAAAGTGAGGTACGGGAGGTTGAGCATGAACAGTCTTTTCCTAAACCACGCACAGTGGTCGTTCAAAGGCTGCTTCAGTCATGGGGAAGAGGTCTAGGTCTGGTCTTAGGGAGGGAAGCAGATGAAGAAAGAGATCAGAGAATTCTAGGGTTTAAAGAAGAATTAATCTAAGAGGTTATGAGAAAGATTATCGTAGCTTGGAGAAATAGATGACCTATTTATAGCTGAATTCTCTAATCTCAAGTCGGTGAAGATAAGGATTGATTTTTGTGTCGTGCGGAGCAATTCTCCTATTTCTTCTGGAATAGAGATAAACTAGGTTGAGTTTATCTCATTATTCCACCGCCTTTACTCTCTTCTGCGGTGAGAAATAAGCCGGGTATTTCTCACACGTGCCGTAGACTGCCAGACCAAAAGCATAATTGTTATCCCCCCCCCCTATTTGTGTGAAGTTGAGTCAGCCTTTGTGATGATGTGTTGAGAGAGAAAAATATTCTCTTTAGCCGAGTTGGCCAAGATAGAGAAATATTCTCTGATTGTAAGAATAACTAGGATGAGTCACGTGAAAAGGCATGGGATGCCTCAGAATTCGTGTGGAGAGTCTGAAAAGGAGACTCGATTCCTTCATGAGACTCTTGCCTACCATGAGGAATATTGATCTTTAACTGAGATTTCCTAAGAGATTTGAATCTCTCTGAGATTTTGAAGAGAGGTTTGAATCTCTCCGAGATTTTGCGGAGAGATTTGAATCTCTCCGAGATTTTGCAGAGAGATTTGAATCTCTCTGAGATTTTGCAGAGAGGTTTGAATCTTTATGAGATTTTGAAGAGAGGTTTGAATCTCTCCGATATTTTTCGGAGAGGTTTGAATCTCTCCGAGATTTTGCAGAGAGATTTGAATCTCTCCGAAATTTTGTAGTCGGATCAAAATATCTATGAAGATTTTCTTAACAGATCTGAATCTCTATGTGGTCAGTTGGGACTCGTCCTAGAGAGAGAAAAGTCCTTGCATGCCCGATTAATGCCTCTACAAGACTTTGGCTCACTTATCGTTGACCAACGTATCTTGCAGAGATGTGCTCGGAATCAACTGTGTGTCCATATGGTGGGGCCAACATGACCAGTGTATCTCAGAAGGATGTTTTAGGAGTCTGTCGAAAGGTCCCAAAGGAAGAATAACCAGCGTATCTCGCGGGGATGTCCTAGGAATTATTCTGAAGCCTCGGTAATTCGAGTTAGAGCCTAGAATAGACATGACCAGTGTATCTCGCGATGATGTACTAGGAATCAGTCCTTGATCTCAAATAGGGTGAGTCATGCTAACGGGAGACATACATATCTCGTAATGGTGAAGCTGGGCGTCTAAAGGAGAGACTTGTGGTCAAAGGATACAAACAAAAACCAGGTATTGACTACTTTGAAGTATTTGCACCTGTAGCTAGACTTGATACTGTTTGTTTGATAATTGCTTTAGCTGCACAAAACAGTTGGAAAATTTATCAAATGGATGTAAAGTTAACTTTTTTAAATGGCATGCTTGAGGAAGAAGTTTATGTTGTACAACCTTAAGGTTACATCATGGGAGGGAAAGAAGAACAAGTATTAAGATTGAACAAAATATTATATGGTTTGAAGCAAGCACCACCTGCTTGGTTGTAACAATCTACGTTACAAATTAGCACAGAAACAGCTCTTTGAGAAGAAGAATTCGAACCAGAGAGGAGAAGAAGAAGCTAAGCTGTGTTTTTCATTGATAAAACCAGGTGAATACAATGATTGGTTATTAATATACCAATTCTTACACAGAATCGGACGGCTATCAATGCTTCTCAACAAAACAGATTAACCTAAAGACAATTGGGCTCATCTCCCTAACTCTTACTAAAACAGAAATAAATAAAATCAAAGCCCACTAACAAGATAATAAGGTCTTTCATGACAAATCCCTCTCCTTTACTCAATCCTTGTCCTCAAGGATGAATTTTGGAAATTGTACCTTTATGGATTGTTTATCCTCCCATGTGGGTTCATCAGATGATAATCCTTCTCATTGAATGAGAACTTGAGCAACACTCTCATTGTTCTTCTTAACCAGTCGGGTACCCATCACTTGTAAGGGTCTGATATTCAGCTCTCATTCCTTAGTGACTGAGGGTAACTCAGTTTGAGGTAGCAAACCCACTCCTAGCTTTGGCTTGAGCTGAGAAACATGAAAGGTGGGATGAATTTTTTACCCAGCTGGTAGTTGCAGCTTGTAAGCAACCCTGCCAACCTTTTCCAACACTTGATAAGGACCATAGAATTTAGCAGCTAACTTGAGGTTTCTTCTTAACTGGACAGAAGTTTGCCTATATGGCTGTAACCTGAGACAAACCCAATCTCAAACCTCAAAGGATCTCTCAGATCTCTTCTTGTCATCCTGTTGTTTAATCCTATGTTGTGCTGCTTCTAAGGCCCCCTTGAGAAATTGTCCCATCTGTTTCCTCTGCTGAATATAGTCATCAGCTTCTACATTTATACCTTGAGCTGCTAAAGTAACACCAAATTGGGGAGGAGGGTAGCCATAGAGTGCTTCAAATGGTGTGAGCTTAAGGATGGTGTGGTAGCTAGTATTGTACCACCATTCAGCTAAGGATAGCCAAGAAACCCACTTACTTGGTTTGAAGTAGTCATGCATATTAGGTATGTCTCCACACAAGCATCCACCCTCTCAGTCTGTCCATCAGTTTGAGGGTGATAAGATGTACTTAGGTGTAGTAAAGTACCCAATCTTGCAAAAAGAGCTTGCCAGAAGTTGCTTATAAAAACACTGTCTCTGTCAGACACAATACTCTTTGGAAGGCCAGACAACTTAATAATGGAGTTAAGGAATATCTTTGCTACTGAGGCAGCTGTATAAGGGTGACTCAGAGCCATAAAGTGGTTGTACTTGGAAAACCTATCCACCATTACTAGAATGACTTCTCTCCCTTCAGATTTTGGTAGACCTGTGATGAAGTCCATAATGATGTGTTCCTAGGCTTGCTCAGGTATAGGAAGTGGTTGTAAGAGCCCACATGGCAGAGAAGTAGAACCCTTGTGTTGCTGGCAGATATCACATTCTTGCACATACCGCACAATCTGCTTATGCATACCTTTCCAAAAGAAATATAGTTTTTGGTAACTTTCTTATGCTCCAGAGTGCCCACCAATTACAGAGGAGTGAACTGAAGTGATGATCTTTGTACTCAAATTACCATTTTGACCAATATATATTCTTCCCTTAAACCTCAGTATTCCTTGGTTGTAAGAATAATCTTCTGCTAAAGTAACTTGAGCTAACATTTTAGGGATCAATTCTTGAGCTAGAGGGTCTTCTTCATAACTATTTTGAATCTCCTTGAGCCAGTTGGGCGTACTTCATTTATGCTATTGCTAGAATAGTTGTCCCCTACTTGTACTCTGGATAATGCATCTACAACTTTATTTCCATCCCCTTTTTTGTATTTAAGTTCATAGTTATACCCCAATAATTTGGCTAACAATTTTTGCTGAAGCATTGAGTGTATCTCTGCTCCATGAAATACTTTATACTCTGATGATCAGTATATATAGTGAATTTATTCCCCATTAAGTAAGATCTCCATTTAGTCACAGCCATGACTACATCCATTAACTCCTTCTCATAAGTGGACATGGCCAAATACCTCTCTCTCATTCCTTTACTGAAGAAGTCTATTGGTTGGTCTTCTTGCATAAGTACAGCTCTTACCCCAGTATCACGTAGATAGCTCAAAAGGATTGTTGAAGTCTGGCAACACAAGAACTGGTGTAGTAGTGATAGCCTTCTTGAGTTTTTCAAAGGCTATTTGAGCAGCTTCACTCCATTGGAACTTGTTCTTTTTGAGTAGTTCAGTGAGTGGCTTAGCTATCAATCCTTAACCCTTGACAAATTTCCTGTAGTATCCTGTAAGGCCTAGAAAACCCCTCAAGTCCTTCAGTGTTTTGGTTGTTGGCCACCTGTCCATACACTCAATCTTTGCTAGATCTGCAGATACTCCTTGTTCATTAATGATATGTCCCAAGTAATCAATCTGTGGTTGTCCAAAAGAAAATTTGCTGAGTTTGACAAATAATGAGTGTTTCTTGAGAATGGACAAAGCCAATTCCAAGTGCTTCTTGTGAGTCTCCATGTTAGGACTGTAGATGAGTATGTCATCAAAAAACACTAGAATGAACTTCCTTAGATATGGCTGGAAAATATCATTCATCAAAGCTTGAAAACTTGCAGGAGCATTAGTTAGCCCAAAAGGCATTATAAGAAACTCATAATGTCCTTGGTGTGTCTTGAAGGCAGTTTTATGAGTGTCAGGTGGGTACACCCTAATTTGGTGATAGCCTTCCCTCAAATCTATTTTAGTGAATACCCTTGCCCCTTTGAGTTCATCCAATAATTCTTCTATCACTGGAATTGGATATTTGTCTTTAACTGTGAGCTCATTAATCTTTCTATAGTCTACACAAAACCTCCATCCACCATCTTTTTTCTTGACCAACAATACTGGGGATGAAAAGGGACTGTGGCTGGGTTTGATAATTCCAGTGTTTAGCATTTCTTGAATTAGTTGCTCTATTACTCCTTTCTGCACATAAGGGACCCTGTATGGTCTCTGATTTGGGGGTATGGACAATGGTTGCAGAGGGATGTGGTGGTCATGAGTTCTGGTGGGTGGCAATGATTTGGGTTCTTGAAATAAGGGTGAATAGGATTGGATAATGGGTTTTAGGCATTCAGGGGTTTGACTGGTTGAACCTTCAGCAGATATAGCATACAAATGCCCCATAAATCCATGTCTGTCTTTACTAAAGTATTTCTTACAAGCACTTCCTGACATTAGAGAAATGCTAGCAGCTTCAGTGTTACCTAACAATGTAACTTCTTCGTCATCCTTCTTGAAAGTTATAGTCATTTGCTTAAAATCAAATTTAACTGGACTAATATCTCTCATCCAATCAACACCCAATACCATATCACAACCACCTAAAGACAACAACCTCATGTCAAACTAAAACTTATGCCCCTGCATGCTCCATCTGAAGTTAGGGCATATGGCATCACTGAGTAGTTTATTGCCATCTTTTACAGCTACATGAAAGTCTGTAGTTGGATCAATAAGAGCTCAATTGTTCTTGGCTAGCTCAGGGTCCATGAAACTATGGGTGCTGCCGTTATCTACTAGTATGGTGATGGGTCTTATATTCTTAGTCTTGCCAAGAATTTTTATAGTACTGTGAGAAATATTACCTGACAAAGCATGTACTGAGATTTCTACTTCATCCTCTAGCTCTTGGATCAATGGTGTGTTGTCTGGTGACTCTTCTTCAGATACGCCATGATCTTCATTATCTCCTACTAGCAGGAATAGTTGTTGTTTAGAGCATTTATGACCCTGACTGTACACCTCATCATAGTTGTAGCACAAGCCTCTTTCATGCCTTGATCTTATTTCAGTGTGAGCTTCCTTATAGGAGGCAGTTTTGGACTGCTCCTGCTATTTGGTGAAGGGGAACTAGTTGTTGGTGAAGTCATAAAACCTTTACTGCTGCTGCTACTGGGAAAGGAAAGAGGAGGTAGTTTTGAGATATACCTGATCCTCTTAGATGCTTTTTCCAGTATTGCTTATTGCATCCTTGCTAGGTGCATGGCTTGCTTAAGGACATTTGAACTGCTAGCCTGAGTTCTTCTTTCAGTCCACTGACAAAGCTGGAGGTAAAATACTCTTCAGTCAGATGTTTGTTCTTAGCAAGCATAAGGGCCTTCAATTCCTCAAAAATTTCTTGGTACTCCATCACTGTACCATCTTGACTCAGTTTATTGAACTTACCCACAATGTCACCATGACCCAATTCTTGAAATCGAAAATTTATATCAGTAGCAAATTCTTCCCATACAATTAGGTCTTTCCCTTCTTGATTATCTTGGAACCAATTATCAGCCTTACCCTCTAAGTATAATAAATCTAACAAGACTTTTTGCTCTTCATCCATCAAATGTAATTGAAAAAACTTTCTACACTTCCTAATCCAAGATCAGGTTTAGTGCCATTAAATTTAGGAAACTCAACCTTGGGTTTCTGTGGATTTGAGAACTGAGGTGTGATTTGTCGATTACCTCAAGTGTTACTTCCATATGCAGACCTATCTTGGGGTATATGTCCATCGGGAAGCGGCAACACTCCATCACCATTTTTTAGCTTGTTGACGATCCTATCTTCCATCGCTTCCATCTCAAAGTGTATGGATTTACTTATGCTTCCCTGAGATTCATCATACTTCTGTAGAATTTCTTCACGACTCTTCATTAGGGTACTGAACTTCTTGTATAGATCATCAAAATCTTTTTGGTTAACCATCTTTCATAGGACACTCAGATCGAGTGCTCTGATACCAATTGTAACGATCTACGTTACAAATTAGCACACAAACACCTCATTGAGAAGAAGAATTCGAACTAGAGAGGAGAAGAAGCAGCTAAGCTGTGTTTTTCATTGATAAAACCAGGTTAATACAAAGATTGGTTATTAATAGACCAATCCTTACATCAGAATCGGACGGCTATCAATGCTTCTCAACAAAACAGATTAACCTAAAGACAACTGAGCTCAGCCCCCTAACTCTTACTAAAATAGAAATAAATGAAAACAAATCCCACTAACAAGAGAATAAGGTCTTTCATGACATTAGTATACAAGAATTGACAACTATTTTCTGAAAAAAGGTTTCGATAAGTGTCCACATGAACATACTTTATATATGAAAGCTGATTTTCTTGGAAATCATATTATAGTTTGTTTATATGTAGATGATCTTATTTTTACTAGAAGTAGCTCTGAAATGATTCAAGAATTCAGGGAGGATATGATTCAAGAATTTGAGATGACTGACTTAGGTTTAATATCATACTTTCTTGGAATTGAAGTATTACAAACAAAGAAAGGAATCTTTATATCACAACAAAGATATACATAAGGAATATTATAGCACTTCAAAATGGATAATTTCAAACCAATTTTGACACCAGTAGAAGAAAGATTGAAGATGGTAAAAGAAGGAACATGAGAGCTTATAGATTCAACAAATTCCAAGTGTCTTGTTCAAAGTCTCAAATACTTAACTGCTACAAGCCCTGATATTATGTATGCAGTTGGGTTGGTTAGTAGATTTATGGAAACACCACAACAATCACATTTATAAGATGCAAAACGCTTTGTAAGATATGTTAGAGGGACAACCAATCTAGGAATACTTTATACATCTTCAGAGAAACCAGAACTAGTTGGCTATACTGATAGTGATTGGGTAGGAGATACAGAAGGAAGAAAAAACACTTCTGGTTATGCTTTACATATGGGAACTGGTTTCTTCTCTTGGTCATCAAAGAAACAACAAGTAGTTTCTTTATCCACAACAGAGGCAGAGTATATAGCTACTTGCAACTGTACTACACAAGTTGTGTGGTAAAGAATGATGTTAAAATCACTTTTTCATGATTCAAAAACTTCTACAACAATTATCTGTGATAATAAGTAAACAATTTTACTGACAAAGAATCATGTACTTCATGGGAGGAGTAAACACATAGATATCAAGTATCATTACATTAGAGAGTTTGTCAGCAATAAGGAGATTGTTATGGAATGAGAGTGAAGAACAAGTTGAAGATATTTTCACCAAGACATTGAAGTCTAATACATCTACTTGCGTGGAAAGCTTGGAATGATTAGTGAAGAGAATCTTGGTTTAAGGGAGGATGTTGAAGGTTAAACTGAGATAGTATAAAGAAGATAGTATGGATCAACTAGTATAGTTGACACATTTTGTGTGGATCAACTAGCACAGTTGACACGTTATGAGGATCAACAAGTTTAGTTGACACGGTGTGGTTTGCTTGAAGATGAAGTAAACTTGTTAATTAAGCAAGTTATTCCTGTTTTAGAAGTTTGATTGCGTTAGAGTTTTCTAGAAGAGTCTATGATTATATTTTGATCTTTGTTATGAAAGTTTATTTTGAGCATCCGTCAAGTTTGTTAAACTATAAATACGTTGTTGAGCCATTAGTTTTATTCATATTAATGAGAAGTAGTTTGTTACAATCTCTTCTTTCAATTATTTTCTAAGTCTTTGATATCAGATTTTCTAAAATATTTGATCCAACGCCTTTCACACTGCCCTCGCAGAGGCTCGTACCATCAGAAGCCCAACTCATATATTAATGGAGATTAATTATGGGTGAGCAACGGATGGGTGGATGCGGATTTGGCATCACCCGTGTCCGGCCCATCTAAATGACGGGTTTGAAATTCCCACCCGCATCCAGTCCATTACCCGTTAGATATTATATCCGCGGGTGGCCGGGTAGACATATTGGATACGGGTGGGTGAACGGATTTGAAAAAATACGGGAAAAGATCAAATAAAATCGACCCATAATTCCAAATCTTCTTCTTCCGGCCCTCGGAAACTAATCACATTACTATTACTACTATCATGAGTTTAATTAATAAACAAAAGAGGTTCTTCCCCTTTTACCGAAACATCAAATTTTCTCGGTGATTCAATCATTCTTCTTTTATTCAATCACAACCGACCTGTAAAACTAGCAGAACTTATTAAATAAGAAAACACATTCCATTAATTTCACTCATACTGATTGAAAACTAATCGGTGTTCCTACTGTTGAAAGGGAAGGACATATGAGAAGAGTAGATCTAATAAGACAACGAAATGGTTTGGTTGAAATTTGAAATGACATTGAATTTGTTTTGGCTAACAAGAGGTGGAGTTTTGCTTTTAATCCTCAGACATTCAAAGAAGAAACAGAGAGAGAGACCCCCCACGAGACCAATTTTTTCTTCAAATCCACGAGTGGACGGGTGTCCGACGGATTTTGAATGTCCACCCGCATTCAATCCATAAAACTTGCGGATTTTGAAAGGTCACCTACGTCCAGTCCACTAAGAAGCGGGTTGGGTATCCACCCGCTAAATTACGGATTGGATTAGGTAAAATCCGCGGGTATGGACGTTTTGCTCACCCTTAAGATTAATAGAGATTTTATGAGATCTAACCCTCTTTTTTTTTGTTAGATGGTAAGATTGGTCTTCCCGAAGATGGCCAAGCAAGTATAAATTTTCTCACCTCCAAACTTAATGCCAAACAATTTTGAAGGAGTACTTATCTTTCAAAGTCATTCAGTTTGTTTCTCTCCATAGGACACATGTTTATGCCGACACTAAAAGCTTGTTTGGATACATATCTAGAAATTACTTTTCGACTTTTGTAAGGCAAAAAGTTAGTGAATAACTTGTAGAAGAAAAAAATAGTACTTGTTGTAGTATAATAATAGAGAAAGGTAAAGAGGCAGAGAGTTTCTATTCATAACCGTAGTAGGGTTACATGGATACAATAACATATATATACATAGAAAGGGAAACCCTAGTTGGGCCGCAAATCTATGGGCCACAGGACCTACAACACTCCCCCTTATGCGGTCCAATAGAACTTCATATGCAGTACTTCACATATAGTGCTTCGAGTGTAGTTCTTCAAATGTCATCCTTTCCTTGATGACTTGTGCCGAAATCAATTGCCTCATTAAAACTCTGACAAATGCAAGTAAAGGTGATCCTTGCAGATGATCACTTTGCTTTGTTGAAGTTCATTAATTGCTTCATAACTCCTAATGCAGAAAATCCTCTTGGGAAAGACAATATCCTTAGTTGGGAAATTAATTCCCGGTGTTTGTTGTTATCTCATTAAAAACCTTGTCGAGCAACAAAACCCTGTGGGAAAAAGTAACCTCGGTGAAGGAAAAGAGTTCAACACACCATTAGATGCTCCCCCTGATGTCATACAATTTTCATTAGTCTAATGCAGTCAAAAGGAGTTTATCACACATTACCTTGGTGACTTGAATGTTTATAAGACCCTGTTGTTGATTCTGGAAGCTACATTGCTTAACAGACTATCGCGTTTCAGTTCTTTGATTCAGATATTTTCAGTAATATCAACGCGATCTTTATGTATTCAACGTTCAACATACTTGATGTTTTTAGTGTTGTCTCGCTAAAAACCTTGTCGAGTAACAAAACCCTTTGGGAAAAACTATTCTCGATCGAAGGGAAAAAGAGTATAACACAACTTCAATTTCGAAGTAAAATATGTCGACATCATACCCTTGTATCCTCCCCTTGATGTCGGCATCTCCCCCTGATTACTTTCGGAGTTGTTTCAGACAGTTCCTTTAGTCATGTACTTTTTAAACTGAATATCGGTAATGACTTAGAAAATTGTATACCATATCTCCCCATGATTACTTTCGTTGGAGAAGAGATTATTATTCTTTCATAATCAACAACCTTTTGATTGCACTTTCATTAGCATTCCTTTTTATGTTTTTGCAGGGATAAAAAAAATTTATGTCAATGGTTTGTTAGAGCATAGCTCGGTTAAACCCACCAAGCGTTGGTATGTCAAGTTTGGTTGTCATATTTTAGTGAATCAAAACTCATTTAAAGAGTCACTTGATTATATACTAGAGTCAACTTCGTATAGGTTAGCATGAAAGTGTTAGGATATGAGACTTCCAAGTATTACATGAAGATTTGAAGAATGTGAAGAAGTATGGAGCTACAACGACAACTTCATCCTTCCTCTTGAGGTTAGTAATATTTGACTTGAACTGTTTCATCCCCTAACGTATCTTTCAAGTCGTGCATATTGGAAACATAACTGCGAAGATGTGTATGATACTCTAGTTAGACATAGTATTAAGGAATACAATACGAGGTTTATTGCTTAACCATTAAACTTTGTATATCAGACATCGACATGATCATATGAATGCTATTGTGATTATGCATGGCTATGAGTGAAGATTTCATCCTAGGAAACAATTTCTTACATTCGTTTAAAGAAAGTAAGTTCATAAACTTGTTTTGTGAATCGAAAGGGAAATCGCTAGGCTTATTGGTATTGTTATTCATTGGAAATCTATTTTGAATTACCAATATGTGTGTTTAGTATAACCGCTCATAAACTTTTTCATGTATCTTGGTAAAACTATTCACAAGGCCTGACTTATGTATTGGTATGACTTTTATTAGTGAAACCGATCTTAAGAAATCACTCAAGGTGGTATGATCGATGCCTTGTAAATAACAACTTTTATCTAGCCATTGGGGAACCGATCTTAGTAAGAGGTGCAGCAAATTTAAAAGAGGGGAATCGATCCTTGTAAGAGGTGCAACACGTTTTTAGTAGATGGGGGAACCGATCCTATAAATATGTGCAACAAGTTTGTAGTTTTGGGGGAACCGATCCTATTATGGACATGTGCACCAAATACAGGTAATTACCATAAGTTGTGGGGAAACGATCCTAATACCTAGTCAACCGAATTTTGGTAACTAGCATGACTCTGCACAGTACTCACATGGAGGTAGAACCGAACTTGTTTTGGTAGAACCGTGAAACCCATGATTGGTGATTTGATAGGATAATCAATCACATAGTTCTTGGAAGTAAGATGAACCAATTCTAAATTCGTTTGGAAGTGTGGCAAATCGGTTCCAAGATTGTAAGTATGAAAAAGGACTTGCAAAGTAAAGATGTCGACATACTTTGAACATGTGCAGTAACTCTTATCATTAATTGTTCAAAGATATTCGTTAATAGCTAAAGGAGAATCCCAGGATCGAAATAAATTGAGAATCTTTTAATTAAGGTTTCTTAGTTTTTATATGCTATTTAATTTCCAGCAATTAAATGCATATCTTTAGAAAATAATAATTAGTAATGTGCATTTACTGATTATAGATTTTTCTATTGGATTTCCGTCAATATTTGGACAGTGCATTTCCAGGAGTTATGAAAACCAAATTTGTGTTTATTGCATATCTTTGAGAATATTCGGTTTTGGAAATTCCTTGGTGTCCAAACTTCCTTTGTCTATAAATATTTAAGTTTGCATTTCTAGCAAACTAATCCTCAGAGATAGCAAAACTACCTAGATGTGTTGTTACTGGTGGAGCCGCCTATTCGGAGAGGAAAGTAACCTAATTAGGCGAAATTTTTTACGGCCGCTCGGTCTAAAGACTTCTTTTGGATTGAGAAGTTCTATTAGTACCGTAGGTGGGAAACTAGATAATTGCATTTTATTATTAGTTTTCGATTGGTTTGATTGACTAACGGTTGTTGAACTTTGATTGCACTTAGTTTGTTTATGCTTGAGAATCTTCTCTTCTGATATAAGATTCACTCAAACTAGATCGAAGTTTCTACGGGAGATCTTTAGACTGTTTGTAGATCTAAAGACGTCTTGTGATAATCCATTGTTAATAGACTCCGCTCTGTGTGTGATTGATCACAAGAGATTCAAGTTGTTTGTGTGCATGTGTTTATTGAAGATCTAAGAATATTTGAAGACAAAGAAGATATTTGTGTTCATAATCTTTGGTGTGCACAAAACTTGTTTCGGCTGGAAAGGGATCCAACTAAAATTGGTTTATCTTTGTGATAACCTTGATTGATTAGTTGAGTATATCGGCATCAATACAATCTTTGTGATTCAAAGTATTGATTGCATAGTCTAAAACAATTACTTTGGTAGTTGTTGTAGAGATTGATATAAGAACCTAACAAAGGAGTTTATTGGGATAAACAGAAGAGCCTTTTGTCAAACTCATGTCACTTTGTTTGAAAATAGTTGTTACCGAATAGATTTGTTGTTCCTTTACTGTTTTGAATACAAAACAAAGGAATTATTTCAAGTGCGTGACTTATTACAAGTTGGAGGCGCGGGGATACTGAGGGAACTAGGTGAACTATAGGTTTAGTTGCTTGGTCTCATGATAGACGCATTTATGTGTCTATTTTCATCTCTATTGTGTATAATG